>LPNX010182193.1:681709-961709 GCA_001517045.1 Pseudotsuga menziesii | reverse complement strand
AACATCATCAACATCATCATCATCAACATCATTGTGATCATCATCATCATCATATTCATCATTTCATATGAGATCAACATGGTGATCACCATCTTCATTACCACCATCATCATCGTTGTCGTCATCGTCATCGTCATCATCATCATCAACATCATGATCACATGATGACGATGATGCAATTACAAAGTCTTTAAATAAAGGAAATAACATGCAACCTTAAATAACTATAAGTAACATTTTATCTAGAAATTCATCTAGACTTGCATTGCATTGGGTTTCATATAGAAAAAATATATTAGGTCTTTGGTTTTGGATTTCAATCTACAATATTCATTATAACAAATATTTTATCTAGGGAATCTATTGGGCATGCTCGAGGTTTTGTATAAAAATAAATATAGGATTTTAAGATTTAATTATCATACATTTTATTAATGTCAAAGTTGGGAAGTTTTTTTTCCTTTTATTATTGAGTTGAAATATTTTAGGTGATTTACAACCACAAAACAATCCAAAATATATATCTATCTTTACAATTCAATGAAATGATTATTGATTAAAATAATTGTATGGATTTTCAAGATTTTTGACATTGTAAAGTTTGTATAAACACTCTTAAAATATATATCTTAAACATTTATAAATACATCTATATTGGTGTTGAAGGTGTAACTTCTTTTAAATATGCTATCGAGCCTTATTTAAAATACCAATTTAACATCTAAACTATTATTATTCATAGACAAAGTAATAAACAATAACTATCATAATTCCCAACTACTAATATTCCAAACACATATACCCCATAATCATTAGGAGGCTTGACACAATCATCCTCTTTTGCACTATGATCCTTGCATTGTATGTATAGTATAGTTTAGTAGTCACATACACCTACCCACTTGGTGGTACAAGGGTGTGACATACTTCTATTGTTAGCCAATACATGAAACACATTCACCGTGCACAAAGCTTACAAGGAGCAGCTCACGGGTATTTTTGCACTACGCGTTGACATGCAAAATGACAATGTTATAAATATAGGAGGTTAGGTTTTTATGTCAATGTTTGGAAGCTTCTGCACTTATCGTCTCCAATTTTTATTTCTCGACACTATTTGTCTATTGTTTGCTGCATGCAATTTATTCGGCAGGGATTCACGGCTTCAGTATGGGTGTATGTGATTTTTGTTCATGGTGTTCACGGTGTTCTTTGAAATTTCAGTTCACGGGTTGTTTGCAATTTGTCTTCACGGGTTGTTTGCAATTTGTCTTCACGGGTTGCGAATGGTTTTACTGTACCTTCAATACGACTTCCTGTTGTTATAGATGATTTTAACACACCAGGTAGATCACACATTTATGGCCATCCCTCTCCCTTTGCAGATTATTTGGACCCCATGGACTTATATTATACTTTGATGTTCCAAGATCATCCCCAAAAATTGCCTGTTTATACCTATACATGACTTTTAAAGAAATACCCGCGTGTATACACAAATTTTGACCTCAAACCCGCGTACAATGGGATGTGTGAAAAATGACAAATATTTTTGGAGTTTTCCTCATTTGAGTCCGAATAAATTGACTCTTGCCCTTCCAAATTCCTTGAGAACGCTCGGATTCGACCCTCCATTAGCTATTTGGAGTGCTATATAAGGAACCCCTTGGATACATTGAGGGAGGAGAAATTGAAGAGTAAGGAAACTATAGTCCATTGTTTCCTTAGTTTTGCTTATACTTGAGTTTGCATCCCTTTGTTCCTTGGAGCACATAGTGTTCTTCCCAAGCTTGTATTTGCCTTGTGAGCTTGCTATCGAGAGATGGAGGATTGAGGTGGTTGAGGCCCAAGTGGAGGACTCGGTTTCTCCGGTTTGCAGAAGTGCCGACAGAGTTTGTCACTATTGTATCTTTGATTTATTAATAGAAATATCTTTTCCTGTACAATTCTTGTGCATTTTAAATATAAATATTGAATCCATGGATGTATTTAATTGCTTATATATTCTAGAGTAGTTCTAACACATTTATATATATCATGCTTGCTTTGTTTGTTGTTGTTGAGAGCAAATTATAATTGCAATTGCATTGAAAAAGCTCAACGAGGATCTACTTAAACCGTCCAGAACAAGCTATTATTCTATATCCCTTAGTGTTAGATTTGCTTACTACTCTTGTATATTGGGAAAGATTGATTTCTGGTGTCATACTGTCTGTTGTGGTTGTTAGTTTTTCAACTTTAAGCTAGCATTATTAGGATCTTTAACTGAGAGAATAACAAGTACAGCAATCAAACACAAGAGACAATGAACACAGTGTTTTTCCTCGGGGAACCCATAAATGGAGAAAACCCCGCAACTTCCTCAGAGATAGAATCAACACCAAAATAGTAAAAGCCCAAAACAGTAAGAGACCTCCCGATAGCAGTAATCTTCTTCTTGTCTAGCCCTAGTGTCTTCTCCTTCCTCAACTATGCGCTACACTTGAGTGTGTATGAGTTTTATGATAAATAGAGACTCCAGTTCTCTATTTATACTAATCTCGACATGACTAAAACCCTACCAGGGCCGACCTCTACTAGGAGAGTCTAATAACCCTAGTGCCTCGAAACTGCAGAGACTTTAACCCTTAGACAATCGGAGGGTTACCCACAATGAATTGACATGACTTGTTTACATTATTGATCCTCCCGATCAAAACATCAGGGCATTGTAACACCCGGGTTTTGACCCCGTTGCATTAGATGTACATGATGTATATATTGTAATGATCATGGTATGGAGCTAAAGGCCAAGGCCCCGCCATTGATTGGTTATACTATGTTTTGGATTCAAATTTTCCACCGATGGTATATCGGGGCATGCGGCATATATTATGCTTGTCACCATGTAAATATGCATCTATAATTAATTAAACATATACGACCGCAGAAACTAAAATGAGAAAGGGGCATGATTTTCACAAGGATAAGGGTGGGAAAATTGTTAAACCTTGGCCAATGAGAGAAAAACCCATGTGCCATATTCCCTTGTTTTATTCCAACCCCCTTTCATTAAAAATGGCTGCTGGTGGTTGAGGCAGTTAATGGTCTTTGGGAGTGGGGTGGCAGGACTGTCAGTCCTCACCCACACGCACACTCCACCACTGTTGAATTCACAATGGCAAAAGAAACCACTGCCATCTCTACCACATGATTTTTACTCTCCCCACGACTATGCAAAAATGCTCACGCACTCCCTACTCGCGGCCACCAATTGTCTGTTCATTTGCGTGCATAGCCGGGCCTATTCATCCTCACGAAGGAGTGGGATTCTTGCTCATTCTCGCGCGTAGGAATTTCCTAGGTTTTACCCACGTGGTATTCTTCTACGGATTTGTGAATAGTGTGGTTGTATCCTTTCCTCACGGGCTTATTCATGGGGCCTGCGTTGTTTGTTGCTCACGCACAGGATGGGAGGCTGTAATATATTTTCCCAGCGGGGTTTGTGTATGTTTTCCTGTTTATTTGTTGCCCAGGACGGGCTGTGGTTTTTCCCCTGTTGTGATTGTGTTGCTGTTACGTTGGAACGATTGGGATTTGCTTAGGAATTGTCTTCCCTGCTTAAGATGTGATAGCTAATTGATTGCACGTGTGCAATGGTTGGTCTTCGGACTGTGTAGGGAGTAGGGATGGGGCTTAGTTTTTGCTTGACAAACCTGGTGGCTGGAAACCACACAGATAGAGCAAGAGGGTTGGATTTCTTATCCACCAACCTTGAATAGCACTGGAAGGGAATGCAGGGCCTGAGGGACTGTGTAGCAGATAAAGGACTGATTCCTTGTGTTGGGTGTGTGTGGGTGTCTTAGAGGCCAGGCTAGTTCTGGTGTAGCTGTTCTTGGATCTGTAATGAGCTCATCGGCTTAGCATTGAGCCTTTCCCCAACTCCTTGATGGCCTGATAAACCCAACTGTGTTGGATTGGCTGTGTGTGTTTGGTATATCTTTGGCTATGTGTAAGCCTGCTAGTTCCCTTACTCCTTGGAGAATCATGCCCAGCTCGAGGGTGACAACGTTGCTGAGAGATTAAGGAGCACACTGACCTATGGTTGGGTGGAACGATGCAGCGATGTAGCTGGTTGCGGAACGTCTTCTTCATAAGATAAGTAATTTTGTCCATTTTTACTTCTGCAACTATGTTTGTTGTTAATGAAACTGATGAACATGTTGAATGAATGCTTGCTTAAATGTATGATGTTTCCGCTGTGCTTGATAGATGTTTGCATCTGTGCATGATAAATGTTCATGTGTGTATTGTTAACACCTAAAAAAGGTTCACTACCTCATATACCCCATTACATGGCTCATTTGTCCATTTCCCTACCATATTTCCATCACAAACCCATAAAACCATGCAAAAAGCCTCCAAAAGGCTTAAAATGCCTCCAAAAGGCCATAAAACCCTCTTTTCCTCTAAAAATATCCAAAATTCCTCCAAAAAAGAAAAAATCCCAAAAAGGAATAAAAAATATAAAATAATGAGGAAAATGAGGAAAAAACCCTAAACAGCTAAAACCCTAAACAGCTGAAACCCTAACCCTAAAACCGCATGGTTTCCAACTATAAATAAGTGATGGAGACACCTTATTCAATATACACAATCACAGTATCCTGCCTCTGCCAAAATTGCTCGTGAAACCCTAGCTCACCATTGAGCTACTTTCACCATTGAGAGCCCCTTTTGGCCCATTTCCACCATTGGAGAAAGAGAAGAAGCAGCTTGAAGCTCAGAGCCACCGACTCGGATCACCGCAAAGGGCTGCACCAACCTTCCATTGAAGGTCAGATTAATAAAAGTCATTATTTACTTTCCATTGTTTTGCTTTATAAAAATGTTTAAATTTAGTTTTTAATTCTGTATAGCTTTTAATCCATACATCATTGAACTGCTACTAAGGAATCCACTGTCCTTAGTAGGTGCTCATTCGTACAAGCTAGGTGTAAAACCCTAGCAACAGTTTTGGCGACTCCGCTGGCTTTTTAATTTTTACTTGTCATTTTTCGTTTTGTACTTTTGGCTGTCGTTTTCGGCCTCCGTACATCGCTATTTTTCTCTCCACAGTCGCGTCCCGACCGCGCCTTTTCAGCCCTTAGCCGCGGCTCGACCGCACCTATTTACTTCAAACCCGCGGTTCGACCGCCGCTGTTAGCTAGAAACCTGCGTCCCGACCGCACCTGTTTACTTCAAACCCGCGGTTCGACCGCCGCTGTTAGCTAGAAACCTGCGTCCTGACCGCACCTGTTTACTTCAAACCCGCAGTTCGATCGCCGTTGTTAGCTAGAAACCTGTGTCCCGACCGCACCTGTTTACTTCAAACCCACGGTTCGACCGCCGCTGTTAGCTAGAAACCTGCGTCCCGACCGCACCTGTTTACTTCAAACCCGCGGTCCGAGCGCCGCTGTTAGCCAGAAACCTGCGACCTGTGCATGACTGTTGCCTTCAAACCCACGGTCCGACCGCGCGCTTTCGCCCCATACCCGCCATCCGCGATCTGATTTTTGCACTTGTTGCCGCGCCGGAACCCAGTCACTTTGCTTCCATATTTCCTGCACTTGCACAGCTATCTGTCCCACCTGCAGCCCTACAGCCTTTTTGTCCCATGTTTACAGAATTGTTTAAAATTTTTTAGCATTGTTTATTCAGCATTATTTCAGCATTGTTTATTCAGATAAATTTTGCATGGTATAAATTTTTTCATTCAATTATATTGTTATTTCGGAAGTTGCACTGGCACTTCTCTTCTGGGTTCATAACCTCACAAGCACACAATCTGTCACCTAAATCAAGTGAGACTTAAAAAATACTTAACTCAACCAACATTCTAACCCCACTTGGGGAACATAAAAGAATTTTTATAGTTAGGTAGGATCAAGGGGATAGGCTTCCAATAACACCCCTTGGTTATTTACACTTGAGACATAGTTGTTGTCCTTTAGGGAACCAAAATCCCCTAGTATTTTTTGACACGGTCACAACCAGATTATCAGAAGGCCTCTCCCTTAGGAGGGTTGAAGTCGTGAGATTGGTTTCGGAGGTCTGAGTGGAATACCGAACTCCATTCAGTAACTGAAGGGCTACCTTTCGCAGTTCTCGGAATATCCCTGTATAGGGAATATTGCGGTTAAAGGACCAAGCGACAGATTTACCTTTCTGGACGTGTCATGAACGGGGTATCTTAGTTGCCATACTTCTAGGTTTGAGTACACGGTGTCCCTCCCGGTAGGGGGATACTTTAGCCATTTGACTTTCCTATTTATATTGTCTGACTTGGATTTCATCACCTTGCAGAGGATATGCTTAGTTGAGTCATAATACTTTTAGTTAGGTGTTTGCAGGCTCCCTTACCTCCTTTTGGTCTAGTGAGTCCACCGTTTTTTATTTTTTAGGAAACCTATTGCTTATTGGTATTCTGACCACTTTTGTTGACGCTCCGCCTATTATAGCACGCTGTTACAGTGGGTGTTTTTGAGTTAGTTTTTTGGCCTGAGCGCTGTATTTTTTGAGCTCTCCTTCTGCATGCTCGGTTGCATTAGGGTTTTTTGAGCTGGTTTGTAGTTCCCTCAACCCACAGAGATTTGACATCATTTATCACCATTGCTTCCCCGAGACATTCTTGGCTCCTCAGAGGCGAGCTCCCACAGCACAGATTACTTGATACCACTCATCGTAGATCTCGAGCCTTGTCACTTGACTCCACTCGTCAGCAGCATAGGACTCCGTCACCAGATTCTGACGCCCCTTATTTTACCTCAGACTCAAAGCCTGAATCCGAGAACACCCTTTACACCGCCCCTACTAGCCCCATGGCTGGCGTGAATCCCACTCCCTTAATGGGAGGGACCGTTGGTGGCACATCCACCACTACACCAGTTATCACACCTATCATGGGTATGCCCTCCACGGGAGGCCCATCTACCGTTCCCCTCACCATACCTATTCCCATGGCGGGAATACCTATTCCCACTCCATTAGTGGTTCATACTACCCATGTTGGTGCAGGACCATCCCATACCACCTTAGTTCCCCCACTTGGGGGTAACCTCCCTCGCATGACCTCTCCACTCGGGGGCATGGGCCCCAACTTGATCCAACCCACAACCGTGTCACACCCTTCATCCAGTTTGCCATACATGGCTAGCCTCAACCTACCTGACCTAGCCAGATTAACCAACGACCCCATCCGACACGACCCTGCGTGGCCCCACATGCCTACCAAGCTCCCCTCTGACATCCCTAAGTTCGAGGGTAAGGCAGGTGAGGACCCACAGAACCATATCATGTCCTTCCATCTATGGTGTTCCTCAAATTCCATAGTAGAAGACTCCATTCGCCTCCGTTTATTATAGCGCACTTTCACTTGCTCTGCTTCCAAGTGGTATATCGAGCAACCCCATGGAACCCATGTCACCTTTACGTCCCTTGCCTTGAACTTCCTACAGTTCTTCCAGTTACCTGTCCGCTATGACGCGAGCGTTGAGATCCTCCTATCTTGCAGACAGAACACGACTACCCACATCACAGACCACATTCACGAATGGCGGCGACGCCGTAGCCTATGCAAAATCAAGTTAGATGACCGGATCTTCCTAGATTGGTTCCTCAAATCCCTCCTTCCGCTCATTGCTAAGGATGTGGCAGCCAAAAGCCCCAGTTGGAGGAAGAGGCTATCCTTAAAGCCCAGTAGTTCGATCTCATTTACGCCCAATCGGGTTATCTTTATACCATCATACATGACGCCCCCCGCGGCGATCCCTCCCAGCACGATGCACCAGGGGCATCCCACGCTGCCGACGGCATCATTGGCCGTCTCTCTTCGCAGCCTCAACCATTTTTCGTAGCCCGTCCTCCCCCTAGCCCTGAACCTTCGCGGGCTACATCCCAGTCTGGAGCAACCAACTCGTATGCTCAAATGCCACATCAACACCATTCCCATGGACCCTTTCGTCCACCTCAGGGTTTCGGCCATATGACTTCCGCTTATGCCCCCCCGATCGCACCTCAGCCCTACTATCATCAGCAGGCTGCACCAGCTCTTGCGCCACCACAAGCCCAACCTCATTATTATCAGCCATAACCAGCCCCTACAGAAAACCCACAACTCGCTCCACAGCACTATCAACAACCCCCTCAAGTAGCTGCACCAGTGCAGCCTCCACCTCCATATTATCCACCGCAGCCCGCTCCCGCACCTGCGCAAACTCAGAATCCACCTACTACCCAAGGGCAGGTTTACTCCCAAGAAAACCCGCCGCTAAACCAGAACAACCAACGCAACCAGGGCCAACAAAACCGCGGCAGAGGCCGCTATCATGGGAACAACCAACAGACCGAGCAAGCTGGTCAACACCATAATCCCCCCGCTAATAATAACGCGGCCCCTACCAACCAAAACCCTGATCGCCCGCCCAAGCAGGCTAAAAACCCTAATTTGCGAACGAACTATCCTTGTTCTGTTTGCAGGGTCTATGGCCACTACACACATTTTTGTCCACATATGGAGCGAGTTCAACAACTTTGGGCTGCTGATAGACTACGCCAAGGACAGGCGGCTCCTCAAGCACCACCCAATCCCCCACAACCTCAGCAGCCACCTTTGGTGCTACAAAACCCCTTACCAAACCAAGGCTTAGTGAACACTGAACCATTGGATCCCCCTCCAGCTAATGCGCCCATCCAACAAATCACTTACGTAGCTCTGGATCAACCCATATTTGACTCAGGTACCCACCATTTGTTGATGATGTCCTCCGATGAGGTCAACCTCCAGACTCGGCGGAACCAATATGGCTCCACCCCGGAAGCCCCTCCTGCCAATAACCCCGCTAATGCTCATCCCACTGATCAGGCGTTACGTATACCTCCACCTCCACTAGATGGAGCTCCCAAAACAGCCCGTTTCCCACTTCGCCGTATCAACAACAACCCCAATGCGCAGGCTGCGTCTAACTACAACATTGTCGATGATTTAGCCCAATCCCCCGCAGCCATGTCTGCGTTAGAAGTCTTGAAAAACTTCCCTTCGCAGCATAAGACTTTACTCTCATCCATTGGAGCCATCGATCCAAATGATTCGCAGTTAATGGCATTTGATTTGGACCAATCCGAACCCCGCCTGCCTTCTAATTTATCATTCCAAGTTTCTGTCTCCATTCGGAATTTTGTCGTCCATCGATGCATTATTGATGAAGGTGCCTCTACATGTGTCATGCCCATCTCCATCTGGCAGAAAATGGGATCCCCCCCTCTCCAGTAGTTCTCTACTGCGTTGCAAGCCTATGACGGTCATTCAGCTCAACCACAAGGCCTATTGACCAATGTCCCCGTCCAGCTGGCTGGCAAAACCGTCCTAATCAACATCGAGGTTATCAATGCCTAGCTTGATTATAACCTTTTACTTGGCCGCAGCTACATGTATGCCATGCGGGCAGTCGCTTCTACCGTTTTTCGTATCATGATGTTCCCCCATGAGGGACACGTGGTCAAGGTTGACCAACTTACTTACCACGATCCCAATGCCCCTGCGGCGCCCGAAAATGTTCTCCCCATGGTGGAACAACCTATCTCAGGTGCCACCAACACAGTCGTTTCTTCTATAGGGCCTGTGCTCCCCATGGTTGAACAACCTATTTCGGATGCCACCACCTCATTCGTGTCTTTAGTGGGTCCCGGCGTTTACTCCGATGCACCAATGATCTCAACCTTCCCATCTATTCCACCCCCGTCTCCTACCACTGAAGTGTCCGACCTATGTACCCTGTCCCACATCATGCGGACTCCTACTAATCAAACACCTTTGTTGCCTAAACCCCCTTTGGTACCTAGTCACATTAGTGCTACACCCATTCATACCATTCCTTTCCTCTTCCCTCCCTCAGGAGTGGCTAGCACCCCAGTCATGGCTACCCTCAACCTCCCTGGTTTAACCTTAGGATTACCCGTTTGGTATCTTTCGCCTCCCGTTCGTCCCCCGACACCAGATGTCGTCCTACAACCGGTGCAACCCATCATCACTACTAGTCAACCACCTCCCGATGTCGCTACCCCGTCGCCCTCCGCAAAACCTCCCCCTCCTCTTACCAAACCCACTGGGGGCAGAGGCCCCCAACCTTACACTGCTGTCCCACCTGCTAAGACAGTAAAAAACCCCCCTGTGTTTCGTGCTCCTCCCAAATGCGCGCTATGCGATGAGTTGGGCCATGCGACTCACCTATGTCCTCAGTTACCAGCATTAAAGGAGTACATGCAAATGCTCGACGACGACCCCACCATCCCGGTTGTCCATCTAGATCCAACCCCTACGCCTCGCGACAAATCCCTGCGCACTAACCACTCATGTGCCCTATGTGATGTTTACGGGCATTACTCCCATCATTGTCCCGAACTCCCCGATTACAGAGCAGCTCTCTTTGAGATGAACAATCTGGATCTTGAGACGGCACCACTCACCATTGAGGAAATCCACCCCCTGGTCTCTTCCTCTTCCGAAGAGGTTAATACCATATATATGATCTCTTCCGTCACTACTCCCTTGTCAATTGACTTGACGACACAAACATTCTGCACTGATGAGGAGATTCTCGAGGCTTCCACTGCCCCGGATTATCCCTAGGATGACATGCACCATCGTTCCTACTTCCTCCTAGAGGTATCCTTCTCTAACACTGCTACCCAATTTGCCGTTGAATCCAAAGAATTCCTTCCCCACAAGGTCGACCGGTTCAAGGACCGTATTCATGCTCCTGACGCCTTCAAAGCGGGTAACATGGCCAACATCTCACCTATCATCCAAATTGACATCCCTGCCCCAGGAGGCACCTCCGAACTCATCACTTTAGGAGCCTCTTGCAGTAAGCAAGAAATTGAGGAATACAACAAACTCTTCAGAGAATTCCGTGATGTCTTTGCCTGGTCCTATACCGAAATGCCCGGTCTTGACCCTGCCATTATAGAGCACCACATCGACACATGGCCTGATGTACCCCCCGTTCGTTAGAAACAACGTCCCATTCATCCCTAGCTACACTTTTGGAATCAGCACGACGAGACCGTCACGATGGTCACCTCGTTGCATCATTTTTTCTACGTCAATTTTTCATCCCTTTTTAGACACCACTAGTCGCCTCGGTTTATGCACCACTTCGGTCGTTCTCCATTTTTCACACTGTTGATATCACCGGATTCATTTTTCCGGGCTCGTGATGATGCTTGAGATCATTTCTCGCTCTCACTTGGCACAATTTCAACATTGTGCCCCGACACCTTGTTGCCTCGGTTTACGCGCCACTTCGGCCGTTCTCCGTTTTTCACACTGTTGATATCGCCGGATTCATTTTTCCGCACTAGTGATGATGCTTGAGATCATTTCTCGCTCTCACTTGGCACAATTTCAACATTGTGCCCCGACACCTTGTTGCCTCGGTTTAGGCGCCACTTCGGCCGTTCTCCGTTTTTTACACTGTTGATATCGCCAGATTCATTTTTTCGGGCTTGTGATGATGCTTGAGATCATTTCTCGCTCTCACTTGGCACAATTTCAACATTGTGCCCCGACACCTTGTTGCCTTGGTTTACGCGCCACTTAGGCCATTCTCCATTTTTCACACTGTTGATATCGCCGGATTCATTTTTCCGGGCTCGTGATGATGCTTGAGATCATTTCTCGCTCTCACTTGGCACCGTTTCAACATTGTGTCCCTACACCTTGCTGCCTCGATTTTCTCGCCACATCGGCCACCATCAGATTGTTCCACACTTTTTACATGAGCCATCCACTCCTGTCATACTACAAATGTTTCATTATTTTGCCACCATTCATTCACCCTGCAAGGAGGCCCACTAGTTTTCCCCCCCACCCTCAGTCCTGGTCATCATAAATATTCCTTGATCGAACACTTCCTCCTTGCCTGGCCATTAATTCAGAGTCTTCTTATTTGCTTTCAGACTCCTTAAAAATGAAAGCAACCACGAGCATGAACTGTCATGGGCTCGTAAAATCCACATGACAGTACCATTCTACTACTTCAGAGTCTTCTTATTTACTTTCAGACTCCTTAAAATTGAAAGCAACCACGAGCATGTACTGTCCCGGGCTCGTAAAATCCACATGACAGTACCATTCAATAACTTCAGAGTCTTCTTATTTGCTTTTAGACTCCTTAAAATTGAAAGCAACCACGAGCATGAACTGTCATGGGCTCGTAAAATCCACACGACAGTACCATTCCATCATTCCAGAGTCTTCTTATTTGCTTTCAGACTCCTTAAAATTGAAAGCAACCACGAGCATGAACTGTCGTGGGCTCGTAAAATCCACACGACAGTATCATTCCATTTTTTTAGAGTCTTCTTATTTGCTTTCAGACTCCTTAAAATTGAAAGCAACCACGAGCATGAACTGTCATGGGCTCGTAAAATCCACATGACAATACCACTTTATATCCACACTTCTGCTAGTTCCCTAACCCATGAAGAAGTCCCCCCGCGCCTCTTGGCGCTATGATCAATCCTCTCGATAGCACCCCCAATCAGGTCACCTTTGTTCAGAGTATTCTGCAGTTTCCTGCCATTTTTACCCCAGCTTGAGTCTCCCTCAGCCCAATCACCCTCAGATCCTATACCGCTATGATCCCCTTACCACCAGTCAGTCTCATATGCTGCTCGATCATCCCCTCCATCATACTCTGAACAAAGGAATTTTGAGTCCACCCACTCTACTTGCCCAGTTATTCCCCCCAGTTTTTTACTCCTGCCATCAGTACTATCACAGTTCGGTTTTTCACCTCGCGCTCTTGTCGAGGAAACATCATTGCCTTGATAGTTGCAGGTCTCCCTCTGTCGACGACAGCCCCTCTATTCCAGAGGATAGAGCCAGAGGCCCCTGCGCCTTGGACCCATCACCATCTGTGGTGAGTGCCTACGGACCATTTTGAGAGGAATCATCATTGCCTCTCCGAATAGTTGTTTCTCACATGCTCGACTTTAGCACCTAAATCGCATCGTTGAGAATCGCGCAGGATGTATATCCCTTCCAGTATGTGTCGAAGGCCCCGGATTTCCCCCGACTCTAGCACATTGGTGAGTTACTTCGGGACAGCCAGTTTTATGTTCCTGTGGATGTCCGGGCTGCGTTGGCGATTATATTCGGAAGCCATCCAGTTCCATGCTTCCTCGAGTACCCAGTTCAGTTCCAGATCAGTGTACCATTGCACTTATGACCGTTGTCGCTTTGATCCAGCAGCTCATTAGTTCCTTTGGAACCACATTCAGTAGCACTGCTATCATTCCAGTGTATCAGTTGTTCAGCTCAGACATGGTCATCCCAGCAGTATGTTCCGGATTTGTGTCCCCTCTGGACACTTATGATATACACAGTGGTTTTTCTATGTATCCTACAGGTCCCCCTTTTCAGGCCTCACAGTTATGTTTATGTATATTGATACGAGCATGGGTATGCCCGCCTTGTCCAGATGATCAGATAATTCCTCATCCATTATTGAGGTTATGTACTTTTCAGCCCTTGCAGATGGTTCGAGATCGATGTTCCGGGCTTCAGTTGGTTCCTTCTCTTCTCCACACCCCAAAAAAAACACATATGACTTATGATGTCCATCAGCCATATGATGAGCTCCTGCCCTTGCACATCAGGGGGCAATCTGTTAACACCTAAAAAAGGTTCACTACCTCATATACCCCATTACATGGCTCATTTGTCCATTTCCCTACCATATTTCCATCACAAACCCATAAAACCATGCAAAAAGCCTCCAAAAGGCTTAAAATGCCTCCAAAAGGCCATAAAACCCTCTTTTCCTCTAAAAATATCCAAAATTCCTCCAAAAAAGCAAAAATCTCCAAAAAGGAATAAAAAATATAAAATAATGAAGAAAATGAGGAAAAAACCCTAAACAGCTGAAACGCTAACCCTAAAACCGCATGGTTTCCAACTATAAATAAGTGATGGAGACACCTTATTCAATATCCACAATCACAAGTATCCTGCCTCTGCCAAAATTGCTCATGAAATCCTAGCTCACCATTGAGCTACTTTCACCATTGAGAGCCCCTTTTGGCCCATTTCCACCATTGGAGAAAGAGAAGAAGAAGCTTGAAGCTTGGAGCCATCGACTCGGATCATCGCAAAGGGCTTCACAAACCTCCACATTGGAGGTAAGATCAATAAAATAATTCTTTACCTTTTACTTACTTGTGCTTCATACATGTTTGGATTTAATTTTTTATTTCAGTTATAGCTTTTAATTCACATAACATTGAACTGCTACTAAGGAATCCATTGTCCTTAGTAGGTACTCATTCGTACAAGCTAGGGCTAAAACCCTGCTTAAGATGTGATAGCTAATTGATTGCACGTGTGAAATGGTTGGTCTTCGGACTATGCAGGGAGTAGGGATGGGGCTTAGTTTTTGCTTGACAAACCTGGTGGCTGGAAACCACACAGATAGAGCAAGAGGGTTGGATTTCTTATCCACCAACCCTGAATAGCACTGGAAGGGAATGCAGGGCCTGAGGGACTGTGTAGCAGAGAAAGGACTGATTCCTTGTGTTGGGTGTGTGTGGGTGTCTTAGAGGTCAGGCTAGTTCTGGTGTAGCTGTTCTTGGATCTGTAATGAGCTCATCGGCTTAACATTGAGCCTTTCCCCAACTCCTTGATGGCCTGATAAACCCAACTGTGTTGGCTTGGCTGTGTGTGTTTTGGTATATCTTTGGCTATGTGTAAGCCTGCTAGTTCCCTTACTCCTTGGATAATCATGCCCAGCTTGAGGGTGACAGTGTTGCTGAGAGATTAAGGAGCACGCTGACCTATGGTTGGGTGGAACGTTGCAGCGATGTAGCTGGTTGCGGAACGTCTTCTTCATAAGATAAGTAATTTTGTCCATTTTTACTTCTGCAACTATGTTTGTTGTTAATGAAACTGATGAACATGTTGAATGAATGCTTGCTTAAATGTATGATGTTTCCACTGTGCTTGATAGATGTTTGCATCTATGCATGATAAATGTTCATGTGTGTATGTTTAAGCATTCTGTTCCAGCAATTTTTTATGCCTGTACATGTTCATGGGGCACTTAGTCCGTGTGATTGAAGCTTGTAGTTGCGTCCTCCTCGCCGGTCGGAGGCATGGGGACGTGACAGTATGGTATCAGAGCCTGGGTTGCAGGAATGGGCCTCTATGGGCCAAGAAGGAGCCACTGACAGAGGGTAGAATTACCTTCTATGTCCAGCAGAACAACAGTGGACAAAAAAATTTAGAAAATGGTCTAAGTGTTGAGCAGTCGAAAGAGAAAGTGGTTTCCCGTCTGTCGTTGCGAAAGTCCAAACCGTTAAGTCTTCCGACGGGGAAGAAAATCGTGGAAATCTCTAAGTAAAGAGCGGCCAATCGGAAGGGAAAGTGGTCCATCAGCCACCGTTGCGGAAGTGAAATCACTAAAGCTTTTGACCAGAAAGGTCGCCGACGCCGAAAAGTTGAAAATTGTTCTAACTTCGTGCCAATCGGAAGAAGTTAGTATTTGGCGTGCCGCCGTTACGGAAGCCAAAGGCACTAGCCTTCCAAAGTGTAAAGACCGTTGACGTCTGAAGTGGAAATTTCCTAAGTAAACAGCCGCCAGTCGGAAGGGAAATCGTTTTGTGAGCCGCCGTTGCGGAAGCAAAAGCAATAAGTCTTCCGATGGGGAAAGTCCTCCGATCGCCGACACGTCAAAAAGTTTAAGGCTCGAAGTTGGTTCACCAATCGGAAGAAGTTATTGTCTAGAGTGCCGCCGTTGCGGAAGCCAAATTCATTTGGCTTCTGATGTAAAAGGACTGCCAATGCCGATCAAGTTAGTTCGCCGATCGGGAGGAAGAATGCTTTCGAGAGCCGTCGTTATGGAAGAGGAAGTGATTGAGCATTCGCCGTTGCGGAAGCCAAAGCAATAAAGCTTCTGATTAGAAAGACTGTTGACGCCGGTCAATTAGTTCATCGATCGGAAGAGAAAGTGATTGAGCGTCCACCATTGCGGAAGCCAAAGTCATTTGGCTTCCGATGTGGAAAGACATCCGACAGCCGATGAGAAGGAAAGGAAAATTCTGAGTATTTCCATGGGATTTCTCAGCAGATTTCGACTGTTTTCAAAGGGATTTTTCAGCTGTTTCTCAGTGAAATTTCAGGGCTGAAAAGGAGAAAAGAGGCAGCGATCTATGCGCTGGATTACGCGAAAATCAATAATTTACAAAAAAAAACGAGGGCACTGCCCTCGACCTACCTTGCAGTGGCGAAGCCACAAGGGGGAAAGCCCCCTTGACCCCCGTCATCCCCCTCAGATAGATGTTCTTAATGAAGAAAATTTTCTGTGTTTGGGCAAATTGTTATTTTATGGTTATTCCCGAGAAAGGTAAGTGATTATGATTTATATCAATGTTATGCATCTAACAATTGTGTTATTAACACGTTTGCAGAATCATAGTCACCTTCAAGAGAAGCATTCCAGGTAGTGCAGTTTGGTAAGTAAGTTGCGGTTCAGTCATGAGAACCCATGATGGGTATGATGCTCAGGATTCTTATGAGCGAGCAGAAGATGCCATCAGAGAAAATGTCCGAAATAGAAATGATGACATAGAGTCTAATGGAAGGAGATTCCAAGAGACACCGTCAGGTGTTGCAGCCACTATGAGAAGCTTGATTAAGGCCCAGGAAGAGCAACATCAGTTGAACGCTGCAATGTTGCAGAGTTTGACAGACTTGCAGAGAAAGATAGACTCTGGATGAGGTACAGCAAGACCAGAAGGCAGTAAGAGCAGTACCAGGAGAAGGAGAAGGACTTCTAGTGGATCATATGATTCTAAAGAATCCAGCGGGGATTCAAGTTATTCTTCTCATAAAAGGAAAAGAAAGAGACACCATAGGGATTGCACTCGGGATGAATTCAAGAAAGCTAAACCTCCTGCATTTGATGGTGAGGTAAAGACTGGACAAGAGGCTGAAGCTTGGATTCTTGGGATAAAGAAGTACTTTCAAGTGCATGATTATTCAGGAAACATGAAGGCAAGAGTTGCCATATTCAACTTGAATGGAAGATCATCCATTTGGTGGGAACACTTCAAGCAAGTAAAGAGGATCAGTGAAAGGAGACTTAAGTGGAAGCAGTTCAAGAAGTATTTCAAGTAGAAATACCTATCTGACAGTTAATATGATGACAAGATTAAGGAGTTCCATGAGCTGATATTGGGACAGCAGAACATGGAAGAGTATGCTAATAAGTTTTTGGAGCTATTGAGGTATGTACGGTACATCCGAGATGAAAAAGTGAAGGTCCAACATTTTCTGAGTGGATTACCTCAGTCTTACAAAGATAGAATTGAGTTTTATGAACCTCAAACTCTTGAAGAAGAAATAAGGAAGGCTAAGTATTGCTATGAGCAAAGCAAACGTAAAACAGATTACCATAAGGCATGGAAAGACAAGAAGAATGAGAAGTTCGACCAAAGAAAGAAAGGTTTCAAACCTTCTAACTTCAGGAATCAACATAAGCAGCCATCTCAAGCTATGAGTAAACTAGTTGGAATGGCAGGAGAAAAGCCTAAGGACCCATGAAAGAATAGAGGACCACTTCAATGTTGGAAATGTGGAGGACCCCACATGCGCAGAAATTGTCCACTCGAGAATGAGAGTGCAAGGCCAGCTTATAATGTTCAAGAAGTAGAAACAGTGGGTCAAGTAGCAAGGGCAGTTCCTAGGATCTATGCAGCACTGGAAGACCACCAAGCAGATCACCAGTCAGCTGTGGTTGAAGTAGCAGGTAAGGTTGTTGAACAATCTGTTTCTATTTTGATTGACCCTAGTTCTACGCACAGTTACATTACTCCTAGAGTAGTGGATATTTGTGCTTGTAAGAAAGTAAAGTATAGGAAGTCTTGGTTAGTTCAGCTAGCCACTGGAACTAAGAGAAAGGTCAGTGAAATGATAGATAAATTTCCATTGGTCATGAATGGGTTGGTCACTTGTATAGACCTGAATGTGCTACCGCTTGGTTCCTATGATGTTCTCATTGGAATGGATTGGTTAGAAGCTCACATGGTGAAGCTTGACTGTTACAATAAGACTTTCGAATGCATGGATGAAGAAGGGAACCTAGTAGTTGTGAAAGGCATTCCAAAGGTGATTTCAGTAAGGTAGGTTTCAGCAATGCAGTTAAAGAAGTTTTGTAGGAAGGGTTGCCAGTTGTATGCAGCTCATATTTTGGAAACATCAAGAGATGAAACTCCTCGATTGGAGGACTATTAGGTGTTACAGGAATTCATGGATGTGTTTTCTGATGAGATTCTAGGGCTTCCTCCAAGGAGGGACATTGACTTCACAATTGAACTTGTGCCAGGAGCAGCACCAGTGTCCAAAGCACCCTACAGAATGAGTATACCGGAGATGCTAGAGTTCAAGATGCAACTGCAAGAGTTGTTGGAAAACAAGTATATCCGACCGAGTGTGTCTCCTTGGGGAGCACCAGTTCTGTTTGTAAAGAAGAAAGATGGTACACTTAGGCTATGCATTGATTAAAGACAGTTGAACAAGGTTACCGTGAAGAATAAATATCCTTTGCCTAGGATTGATGACCTCTTTTATCAAAAGAGAGGAGCAAGGGTATTTTCCAAGATTGACTTGAGGTCTGGTTACCATCAGGTGAGAATCAAGGATGAAGACATTCATCAGACAGCCTTCAGGACAAGGTTTGGACATTATGAGTTTGTAGTGGTACCATTTGGTCTCACAAATGCACCAGCTACATTTATGTGCCTTATGAATAGTGTCTTCAACAGGTATTTGGATAAGTTTGTTCTTGCTTTCCTTAATGACATTATTGTTTATTCTCAGAATGAGGAAGAACATGAAGAGCATTTGAGATTGACATTGAAATTGCTCAGGGAGCATCAGTTGTATGCAAAACTAAGCAAGTGTGACTTCTATAGAGATAGAATTCAGTATTTGGGTCACATTATCTCAGAAGAGGGTATATCTGTGGACCCTGAAAAGATTGAAGCCATTATGAATTGGCCTACTCCAAGAAATGTGACAGATGTGAGATCTTTCATGGGACTTGCAGGATATTATAGGAGATTCATTGAGGGATTTTCCAGAGTTACACATGCAATCACTTCTTTGCAAAAGAAGGGGATGAAGTTCGAATGGAAACCGAGGTGTGAAGAAAGCTTCCAGCAGTTGAAGAATCTTCTCACCAGTGCACCAGTATTGAAGGTTGCAGATCCAGAGAAAGATTTTGTGGTATGTACCGATGCATGTGGACAAGGGCTTGGAGGAGTCCTTATGCAAGACAACCACGTGATATGTTATGAGTCAAGAAAGTTGAAGGAGCATGAGAAGAACTACACCACTCATGATCTAGAGCTTGCAACCATAGTACATGCTCTCAAGATGTGGAGGCATTACTTGATGGGTAGGAGATTTGAGCTCAGAACGGATCACTGTGGACTGAAATATTTGTTTGACCAGCCTACTCTGAATGTTAGGCAAGCAAGATGGCTGGAATTTTTATGTGAGTTTGATTGCGAAATCAAGCACATAAAAGGGAAGGAAAATAAGTTAGCTGATGCACTCAGTAGGAAAGTGCAGGAAATGCAGGTGGCATCTCTTGTATTTTCCAATCAGATTTGAGGCAACAGATTGTTAGTCATGTTGCTGGAGATGAATTGTATGAGCAGGTAAAAGACAAGTTGCAGCAACAAAGTCCCGAGAAGAGGTATGAGGGATATAAATTGGAAGAAGATGGACTTCTCGCTTATAAAGGAAGAAATTATATTCCGAATGTAGCAGATTTGAGGAGAGTTGTTATGGATGAGATTCATCAAGCTCCGTATTCTAGTCACCTAGGATATCAGAAAACAATCGCTATCGCTAGAAAGCAGTACTTTTGGCCAGGAATGAAAAAGGATATGGCTGAGTACATTTCAAGGTGCATGAAATGTCAACAGGTAAAGGTTGAGCATCAACATCCAACAGGTTTGTTGCAGCCTTTGCTGGTTCCGGAATGGAAATCGGAAGTTATTTCCATGGATTTCATTATAGGATTGCCGATGACTTGGAGACAACATGATTCCATCATGGTTGTGGTAGACAAGTTGACTAAGGCAGCACATTTTATACCGGTTAAGTCTACGTATGAGACTGGTGACATTGCAAAGATCTTCATGAAGGAGATATTCAAATTGCATGGATTTCCTAAGGCAATAGTCTCTGACAGGGATGTCAAGTTCACTTCCAACTTTTGGAAGGGGTTGTTTGCAGATCTGGGTACAAAGTTAAACTTCAGCACTGCATACCATCCTCAGACAGATGGGCAGACCGAGAGAGTTAATCAGGTGCTTGAAGACATGCTTCGCATATATGTGATGGACAAACCAACCAAGTGGGAAGATTACTTACACTTGGTAGAGTTTGCTTATAACAATGGACAGCAAGCATCCTTGGGGATGAGTTCATATGAAGCTTTGTATGGAATAAGGTGTAGGACACCAGTGACTTGGGATAATCTAGTGAACAGGATTGTGATTGGTCCAGAATTGCTCAGGGAAATGGAGCAAGAGGTTGTCAAGATCAGGCAGAAGCTGAAGGCAGCACATGACAGACAGAAAAGCTATGCCGATAAGCATAGGGTGAACAGGGAGTTCAGTGTTGGGGATCATGTTTACCTCAGAGTGAGGGCAAGGAAGAGTTCCTTGAAGCTTGGTAGTTGTGCCAAGTTGTCACTGAGATACTGTGGGCCATTTGAAGTGCTTGAAATAATAGGGCCAGTTGCATATAGACTTGCATTGCCTGCTAGCACTAGAGCTCATAATGTTTTTGATGTTTCTTTGCTTAAGAGATATGTACATGATCCTAACCATGTGATAAATTGGGATGTGATTTAGGTGTAACCCGAGGGAGAGTTCCGAATCGATCCAATGCGCATCCTCGACAGGAAAGTCACAATGATCCGGAACCGAGCCATAGGGCAGGTAAAGGTGCAATGGGAGCACTTCGGACCTGAATAGGCTACATGGGAGCTGGAGGATGCCATGCGATTGGCAAATCCATTTTTGTTCAATTCTATGGAACACTGAGGCAATACCAGTGTAGCATTTTGTTCAATTTTGTAAAGCACTGAGGACAGTGCTATTAAAGGGGGAGGGGAATGTAACACCCCAGTTTTGACCTCGTTGCATTAGATGTACATGATGTATATATTGTAATGATCATGGTATGGAGCTAAAGGCCAAGGCCCCACCATTGATTGGTTATACTATGTTTTGGATTCAAATTTGTCACCGATGGTATATCGGGGCATGCGGCATATATTATGCTTGTCACCATGTAAATATGCATCTATAATTAATTAAATGAACCCGACCAGCTACGACCGCGGCAACTAAAACGAGAAAGGGGCATGATTTTCACAAGGATAAGGGTGGGAAAATTGTTAAAACTTGGACAATGAGAGAAAAACCCATGTGCCATCTTCCCTTGTTTTATTCCAACCCCCTTTCATTAAAAATGGCTGCTGGTGGTTGAGGCAGTTAATGGTATTTGGGAGTGGGGTGGCAGGACTGTCAGTCCTCACCCACATGCACACTCCACCATTGTTGACTTCACAATGGAAAAAGAAACCACTTCCATCTCTCCTGCAGGATTTATACTCTCCCCACGACTATGCAAAAACGCTCACTCACTCCCTACTTGCGGCCATCAATTGTCTGTTCATTCGTGCGCATAGCCGAGCCTGTTCATCCTCACAAAGGAGTGGGATTCTTGTTCATTCTCGCGTGTAGGAATTTCCTGGGTTTTACCCACGTGGTCTTCTTCTACGGATTTGTGAATAGTGTGGCTATATCCTTTCCTCACAGGCTTATTCGTGGGGTCTGCGTTGTTTGTTGCTAACGCACAGGACGGGAGGCTGCAATCTATTTTCCCAGTGGGGTCTGTGTATGTTTTCCTGGTGATTTGTTTCCCAGGATGGGCTGTGGTTTTTCCCCTGTTGTGATTGTGTTGCTGTTATGTTGGAATGATTGGGATTTCCTCAGGAATTGTCTTCCCTGCTTAAGCTGTGATAGCTAATTGATTGCACGTGTGCAATGGTTGGTCTTCGGACTGTGTAGGGAGTAGGGATGGGGCTTAGTTTTTGCTTGAAAAACATGGTGGCTGGAAACCACACAGACAGAGCTAGAGGGCTGGCCTTCTTCTCCACCAACCCTGAATAGCACTGGAAGGGAATGCAGGGCCTGAGGGACTGTGTAGCAGAGAAAGGACTGATTCCTTGTGTTGGGTGTGTGTGGGTTTCTTAGAGGTCAGGCTAGTTCTGGTGTAGGTGTTCTTGGCTCTGTAATGAGCTCACCAGCTTAGCCTTGAGACTTTCCCCAACTCCTTGATGGCCTGATAAACCCAACTGTGTTGGCTTGGCTGTGTGTGTTTGGTATATCTTTGGCTATGTGTAAGCTTGCTAGTTCCCTTACTCCTTGGAGAATCATGCCCAGCTCAGGGGTGGCAGTGTTGCTGAGAGATTAAGGAGCACGATGGCCTATGGTTGGGTGGAACGTTGCAGCGACGTAGCTGGTTACGGAACATCTTCTTCATAAGATAAGTAATTTTGTCCATTTTTACTTCTGCAACTATGTTTGTTGTTAATGAAACTGATGAACATGTTGAATGAATGCTTACTTAAATGTATGATGTTTCCACTGTGCCTAATAGATGTTTGCATCTATGCATGATAAATGTTCATGTGTGTATGTTTAAGCATTCTGTTCCAGCATTTTTTATGCATGTACATGTTCATGGGGCACTTAGTCCGTGCGATTGAAGCTTGTAGTCATGCCTCCTCGCCGGTCGGAGGCATGGGGACGTGACAGGCATGCCAACATGAATCAATTACATTATAGATACATCCCAGAATAAACATCGGGTTACAATACATAAGATACATAGATGAATACATTTCAAAGTTAAAAATACATCAACACTCCCTCTTAACTAGGAAGGTATTCTTTCGACACAATTTTCAGTACTGGTCTTCTTCTCTGTATCAGTTGGATCATCTCATCATCTACATCTCAATTTTTCTGAGTATTCAGGTCATCTTCGTCTTCAAGTCATCTTCATCTTCGAATCTGGATCATCTCTCGATATGGACCATCATGGGACATCATCACTGGATCTGGATCATCATTGGGCATCATCACTAAATCTGGATCATCACTCGATCTAGATCATCTCTGCTAGATCATTGTCACTAGATCTGGATCATCACTGGATCTGGATCATCACTGGCAATCATCACTGGATCAGGAACATCACGGGTGCCATTAGAGGAAATTTCAACTCAAAATGGGCCTTTTAAATTTTATTCAAATTCCATGTCATCATGTGTTATCCAATGAAATTGATTTAAATTTGAAATACCATATAGGTCTTAAACACTTTTTTAATATAAATTTGGGGATAGGTATCATAAAAAAAAACCCTTTTTTGTTTGTATTTTTGACATATCTCCCCGTGTTTTTACTCAAATTTCAATTGGGAGAGCTCGTCGGATGCAGAATTTAATTCCGCATCCAACGATTACCCACTCAGCATACTTTTGACGAACCCCGCTACCCCAAAAACAAGAAATACCTGAAAAATGGAATGATGATGTCATCATTCCATTTTTCAGGTATTTCTTATTTTTGGGGTAGCGGGGTCCATCAAAAGTATGCCGAGTGGGTACTTGTTGGATGCGGAATTAAATTCCGGATGTGGAATTAAATTCCGCATCCGACGAGCTCTCCCAATCAAAATTTGATTAAAACCACGGGGAGATATGTCAAAAATACAAACAAAAAAGTAGTTTTTTTCTTTTCTTCCTCCAAAATTAATAAATATTATTTTATTAGTTCATTTTAGGAGGCCCATTTTGAGTTGAAATTTCCTCTAATGTATCTCATGATTCTTCTCATCACAGGAATTTCTACAGAGCCAACCCTTTTTCATGCTGGTTGTAGGCCTAGCCTCCATGTAGGTCTTCTTCAGCGCTTATATCTGACACTAAGTCAAAATGGCTCGCCCGGCACTTACATATGACCTACTTGTTAGAAAGGCATGCCCAGCACTCACATCTGATCATGTAGGAACCAATCCTATAATCATATAAGAATAGCCCAGCACTCACATTCACCAGCATGATAGGAACTCAAACTACTATCATCTGTGAAAATGCTCAACACTTACAACCACCAGCATGATAGGAACCCAAAATACTATCAGCTGTGGAAAGGCACAACACTCACATCCACCAGCATGGTAGGAACTCAAACCACTACCATTTGTGGAAAGGCACAACACTTACAATCACCAGCATGGTAGGAACTCAAACTACTACCGTCTGTGAAAAGGAACAACACTTACAATCACCAGCATGATAGGAACTCAAACTACTATAATCTGTGAAAAGGCACAACACTTACAATCACCAGCATGATAGGAAATCAAACTACTATCATATGTGAAAAGGCTCAGCACTTACAACCACCAGCACGATAGGAACCCAAACTACTATCATCTGTGGAAAGGCCACTGCACTTACATCTGATCATGTGGGAACACATCCCTCGGTCACATCGGAATGGCTCTCAGTCCTAGACTGAGGATTCCTGGTACCTCACCAGGTATCTCCATTCAAATAATGGTGGTATCCCTTATATCTGACACCAAGTCAGAATGGCCAGCACTCACATCTGACATGGGAGGAACCTAATCCTTTATCCATGACAGAATGGCTAATCCCTTACATCTAATCAAGTGGGAACACATCCCTCTATCACATCAGAATGGCCATGCACTCATATCTGATCATGTGAGCAAACATCTCACGGTCATATCAAAATGGCCCTCAGTCCTAGACTAAGTTTTCCTGGTACCTCACCAAGAAGCTCCATTGAAAGAATGGCAATAGCCCTTATATCTAGTCATGTAGAAACCAATCCTACAGTCATATCAGAATGGCTCAACACTCATATCTGAAATGGAAGGAACCAATCCTCTCACCATGACAGAATGGCTCAACCCTTACATCTGACCATGGAAGGAACCAATCCTCTCACCATGTCAGAATGGCTATGGAACTCATCACTTTCCCTTGGAGGAAACCTCGATCTGGAGAACACCAAGATTCTCCCTGAAGTACTTGAACTTCAGCCTAGTCAATGGCTTGATCAATACATCAGCTATCTGTTCCTCCATCGCAACATACTGGAGCTTCACTGCTCCCCTCTGCACCATATCCCTGATATAGTGATACTTGATCTCGATATGCTTTGACTTGTCATGGAACACTGGATTCTCTGACAACTTCACACAACAATGGTTGTCACAATGTATACAAGTAGCATCCAACTGGAGATCAAATAAATCAAATAGTAGCTTCCACAGCCATACTGCCTCATAACTAGCTGAACAAGCTACGACATACTCTGCTTCAGCTATACTCAGTGCCACACAGGATTGCTTCCTGCTAAACCAAGAGATCACACCTGATCCCATACTAAAGCAACATCCTGAAGTGCTCTTCCTATTGATGGCACTGCCTGCCCAATCTGAATCAACATAGCCCTCCAGTTTAATCTTCTGATTTGCATCGTACTTGAGACCATAATCAACTGTACCCTTCAGGTACCTCAGAATATGCTTTGCAGCAATCAAGTGAACATGTCTCGGATCTGTCAGGAACTGGCTCAAGGTGTTCACAGCAAAGCAAATATCTGATCTCGTGTTCATCAGGTACATCATAGCATCAACCGAATCTGATGAAGCATCGTTCAATAGCTTCAAGTTCGATTCCATAGGTGTGGCCATAGTCTTGCAGTCCATCATCCCAAACCTCTTCAAGATCTCTACTGCATACTTCCCTTGTCAAAGGAAGATTCCATCTGTACTCTTCCACACTTCCATACCTAGAAAGTAATGCATCATACCCAATTCCTTCATCTCAAACTCATCAGCAAGCTTTCTCTTCATATCAACAATCAACCCATCCATACCTGTCACAAATAGATCATATACATATAGTAGAAGCATCATTGGGTTGCCATCTTCAACATTGTAGTAAAGGTTGGAATCTGCTTTACTCTTGGTAAAGCCCAAACTAGATAGAAAGCTGTCAATTCTGTCGTAGCAGGTCCTCGGTTCCTATTTCAAACTGTACAGGGCTTTCTTCAATCTACATACATGAGACTCTCTATCATGTGTCTCAAAACTGAGTGGTTGTTCTACATACACTTCCTGTTCTACTACACCATTCAAGAAGGTAGTCTTGACATCCATCTGGTGGATCTTCCATTTCAACACTACAGCCAAAGAAAGTACTGATCTGATGGAAGTGTATCTGGATATAGGTGCAAATGTTTCTTCATAGTCTATTTCTTCTTTCTGAGAGAAACCCCGAGCCACAAATCTTGCCTTATACGTTTCAATGCTACTGTTTGCAGCATGCTTGATCTTGTAGATCCATTTGGAAGTTACAATTGACTTCCCTTGTGGTCTTGGGACAACATCCCAAACATCATTCTTCATGATCGATTGATATTCTTCGATCATAGCATCCTTCCATTCTTTCCGTTCTGCCGCTTCTTCATAACTGGAAGGTTCTTTATCAATGAAATAACATAGTAGAGCTACATACCCGGAGCAAGATCTGGTCCTCTTTCTTTCTCTGTGATTCTCTTCTAGAGCCCCATATCTTTCCGCATCTTGGATAAGTTCTTGTACCCAATAAGGTTTCCTCTTATGAGGATTCTTCTCCAGAGGTGGATCTACAGGTCTTTGTGGTTCTTCAAATTCTTGATCTTCTTCTTGAGCTTCTTCATTCAAGGTTGTATCATGAATTCTAGGTGCTTCTGCTTCTTCAGGTTCTTCAACAGGTATCTTTCTGGATTTGTTGTAAGTTGTGTCTTCATCAAATGTCACATCCTTGCTGATGTCAATATTCTTGTATCCCGGGAAATAGATTCTGTAATCCTTCATGCTTTCAGAGTATCCCACGAATATACCCTTCTTTCCCGAAGGATCTAATTATGTCTTTTTCTCCTTTGGGATGTGTATGTACACAGGACAGCCGAATATTCTGAGATGGCTGACTTCTGGTTTCTTTCCGGAGAAGAATTCTTCAGGATTCTTGTTCTCGAGTACTCTATGTGGAGTACGGTTTTATACATACACCATTGTTCTGGCAGCTTCAGCCCAAATATGCATAGGAAGATCTTGATCATGAAGCATATCTCTTGCAACTTCCATGATAGTTCTATTCTTCCTTTTTGCAACCCCATTCTGTTGTGGATTATAAGGAGTGGACAACTCCCTCTTAATCCTTGAGTCTTTGCATAGCCTCTTGAATTCATTTGAAGTGAATTCTCCGCCATTGTCTGATCGAAAAGTCTTGATCTTCTTTTCAGTATGGTTCTCGATCAAGGCTTTGAATTCCTTGAATTTGATGAATACTTCATCTTTGTTCTTCATGAAGTAAACCCATGTCTTCCTAGAAAAATCATGAATAAAAGAAACATAATATGCATACCCGCTTAGTGAGCTTGATGACATAGTACCGCACACATCAGAGTGGATGATTTCTAGGATTCCTTTGGCTTTTCTTTTGCTACTAAGAAATGTCTTCTTTGTATTCTTTCCTTTCGCACATCCTTTGTAGACCCCATCATGTTTTGCTTGTATTTCTGGAATACCTTCAACAACTTTGCTTGCAATAGGTTGTGCTCTGTAATGCACATGTGCAAGCCTTCTATGCCAAAGTTCATTTGGCTCTACTGTTTCATGGACCAATACTTGTTCTAGATGGCCCTTCAATTTGTACAATCCTCCTTCTTGTTTTCCAATCACTACCACATCATCGATAGTATTTCCTCTAGGCAACATAATGACTTGACCATCTATGATTGCAACCCTCATTCCTTTTGCATCCAATGCTGATATGGAGAGAAGGTTCTTCTTGAGTCTTGGTGCAAACAATACTTCCTTCATTGTTAGAGACTTACCCGAGTCTAGTTTATAGGAATATTCCCCACTACCTTTTATTGGATATTGGTAGTCGTCTCCTAGTTTCACCTTGTGAGGTGATTCATGTTCTGACACTCTTACAAAGGATTCCTTGAATCTAGTCATATGTTTGGAAGCCCCATTGTCTATAAGCCAATCATCACTACCATGAGTAATGTTACTTGTGAGAGCAGAAATAAAAACAAATTCATCCTCGCTTGAAGAATCTTCACTTTCATATCTGGTTCTTTTCTTGGATGGTTCATCATCCTCTGTAGCATGAGCATGATGTCTTCTTCTGTTCCCCTTCTTCTTATGAGAGTGGACCTTGTTCTTAGGACAATTTTTTGCAAAGTGTCCTCTTTCATCACAAGTATAACATCTCAATCTAGATAGGTCCTTTCTATTGCTATCCTTAGAATAAGAGTTCTTACCTTTGGAGTAATGAGGATTTATTCTTCCCTTCTTGGAGTGAACTATGAGGGCTTGATATTCACTTCCCATATTCTCTTCTAGGGCTGCTATTTGAGCTTCTTCTTGAGAGCATTCTTCCCATAGTCTGCTGAACTTGACTAACTTATTTCTTGCACAGATTCCTTGGATGAATGAATCCCATGACCTAGGAAGTCCATTCAGTGTTGTCATCACAATCTCTGCATTCTCCACTTCTTCATCTATAGCTTCTAATTGTTCCTTGATCAGAGAAACCCTTGTGAAGTAGGACTAGATAGTCTTTGCATTCTGAATCTTCACATTCTTCAGTTGATTCCTTAGAGCCATCTTCTGGTTTATGTTCTTCCCTTCAAACAACTTGGTTAGGGCATCAAACATAGCTTTAGGTGTCTTGAGAGAGGACACCTGAGGTATAAGGTGATCCTTGATAGAATCAACAATGATCGTCTTTGCCATAACCATCTTCTTCTTATGTAAGGCCTTTGCCTCATCTCCCTCTAGAACTGGAACCTCCTCATGGATGTAGGAGTCTAACTCATTCTTTTCCAGGACCAGGGAGATCCTATACTTCCAGGCTCGGAAGTTGTCGGCTCCCTCAAGATTTTCATCAAGCTTCGTATGGTGAGACATCTTAAACTGAGAACCTCAAATGGAAATACAAAATATTTAGATATTACTAGGTCAAGATGTCAGATTTGGATTTGGAGCTGAAATCCTACAGTACTGGAACATGAGCAAATTAGGGTTTTGCTTTTCCAGAGATCAATCCACCCAAATGCTTTGAAATTTGTCCCTAACTTTAATTTTGGGGAGGAGATCTATCCAGCCCTGGGCTCACAGAAAAATTCCTCTTCTGTGAAAAGCCCTAATTTATCACAGTAGTGACAAGTCCAAAACTGAAAAACCTCAGAATTGGATTCTGCTTCGATAGAAAGATGCGCCCTAAGGAGGAGAGTTATTACACCTTACGTTTGCTGAAAATATGTGGAGGAAGATCCAAAAACTAGGAAGCCCAAGTTCCCGCAACTGCACAATGTCTTCTTCTCAGGTTAGCTCTGATACCATGTTAGTTTTTCAACTTTAAGCTAGCATTATTAGGATCTTTAACTGAGAGAATAACAAGTACAACAATCAAACACAAGAGACAATGAACACAGTGTTTTTCCTCGGGGAAACCATAAATGGAGAAAACCACGCAACTTCCTCAGAGATAGAATCAACACCAAAATAGTAAGTGACCTCCCGAAAGCAGTAATCTTCTTCTTGTCTAGCCCCAATTTCTTCTCCTTCCTCAACTATCTGCTACACTTGAGTGTGTATGAGTTGTATGATAAATAGAGACTCCAGTTCTCTAGTTATACTAATCTTGACATGACTAAAACCCTACCAGGGCTGATCTCTACTAAAAGAGTCTAATAACCCTAGTGCCCTGGAACTGCAGGGACTTTAACCCTTAGACAATCGGAGGGTTACCCACAATGACTTGACATGACTTGTTTACATTATTGATCCTCCCGATTGGAACATCGGGGCATGACAACATGACTCAATTACATTATAGATACATACTGGAATAAACATCGGCTTACAATACATAAGATACATAGATGAATACATTCCAAAGTTAAAAATACATCAACAGTGGTACTCCCAAGCCATGGAAAGTTTCTCTCCATAACAGAATTGGCGACTCCACTAGGGAGATTCATAGTTGTTTTTTCTTTGGGGATTGGGTATACATTGTGCTTGAATTGCTCTTTATTTCTCTGTTTTTGTGTCGGGTCTGGAGGTATGTTTTCCTAGTAGTGTCCTGTAGGAGTAATTTGGTCTTGGCTTATCAGTTTTCCCTCTTTTTCTTCATGTACGCAAGTATTTTCATTATAGTCACGTATACACATGGTTTTCTCATTAATTCTTACATATGTACACAGGTTTACTACATACAGTCGTGTATGCTTTTGTTTCGAGCTTTATTTGGGAGATTGAGTGTTGCTGGGTGAGTTTTGATGATTGTTGAGTCTTCTTGGGTGTTGTTGGTGTCTATATACAGCCTCTATTTTTTACCAGAGACCCCTTTTGATTTATTTTTAATGTTTTTTTCTTGTCATTCATTTTTTCCTTTTTGTTTGGGATTAGTGCATTAGGTCTCTTTTATCTTGGTGCCTTACTTGGATTCCTTTTGTGGGTGGTTGCAGGGTTTGAGAGTTGTAGGGCCCGTTATTTCTTTTAATATCTCGTTTATTTCAAAAAATACAAAAATATTTTGCTTTTGCATACTTATGCATTCTTGCAATTTTTTCACTTGCATGGTACTTGCATTAGGTTTTGCTTATTGAATTATAGTCAAGTTTTCATTTAGGAATGATTGCATTCTCATTTGAAGGAAAAAACTTGCATCTCATGTAGTGGCATAGCCTGCTTTCCATTCTACAAAGATTTCACTTGGCATTGTTTGTTAGGTGTGCACATTTATTTCACTGCCGAGTCTCAATATCATTAGTTTCACGACCATTTCCATTTGAGTAACTACAACCATTAAAATCAACAATTAATTAAAAAGAACTACACAATTTTATTTTATAGGGTTCACCAACAAGATTAGGATTTAGAGTCTTGGAATAGTTCATTGTAAGTCAATTCTCCAAGACTATTGAACACAAACAATTAGGTGTCTGTCCAGGTGAGAGTGAGAAATCCTTGGTATAATTAGTGTTTCTAAAGAAGCTCCTCTTACACAAGAGTCAAGCACGAGGCAACATGCACGATTGTGATTGGGATAGCCCTTGGTCACTTTTGTGAGCGTTAGAGATATTTCTAGGATCGTATTCATATCTAGGGGCTGTTTTGAGAGTTTCAAGATTTTCTACCCTACCTATACGGTTGATCCCGCCTGCGACTATCTGCTTAAGCATTGATTATATTGGGGTGACATTTGTTTCCTTACCTAGGTATCATAGGGGGTACTTGCATAGGTTATTTTGTAGGTGTCTTGGATAGGTAGGGCTCGAAAAACACAGTCACTTTACGCGTTGAAGCTAAGGGCCACTATAATTGGTTATGAACCTCTGCTTGTAGTGTATGGGAGTCTCAAGCCTCTCCTAGGAGAGGAATACCTACTGCATTTGTCAGCTCACATATCCTCCCCTTGGTTTGCTTATTTTTTGGCTGTAGATTTTATTAGGAGTGTGCTCTATGTACGCTAGATTACTTAGGGTTTTGTAGTTAGATTGATTCTTTTCTTTTTGTTGAGTCATAGTGGATCCGGGTGCGACACTTCGCTGTTCTTGTCATTTAGTAGGACTTCCGCCTTCTATGTCTCCTCCTCCTTTGGGAGAGATAACCATACAGTACAGGTGGACTAAATCTCACTTTGATTCACACACCATGAGTTACCATGATCTTGATATCCCGGAGATCCCTTATCTTCCACCTCCCGTATGGGAGGTTGAACCTTCAAGTACATATGGGACTCCGATAGGGTCTGACCCTTCTATGGATGGGACATTGCTTGATGATCCATTACAATTTTTGGGCTACATGAATGTAAACCACCAGTATTGGTTGCATAGTCCAAACCATGAGACTCACCATGCACCCACTATCACTATCACAATAAGGCATGGCATGCCAGGCCTTCTCGAGACCGACCCGACACCCAATGTCAGATTGGGTGTTTGTTATCAGGAATATTGCACCTTCTGCAGACAGAAGCTGTTCCGGTGGTCTGAATGGTTCAGATCCAGAACAAATCAGTGAACGACAAAGGATGAATACCTTCCCTAAATACTGTAGACACCTGGAATACTACTTCAATTGTGAACCTGTGTATCTGCAAATAGATCAAACATGCAAACACATCAAAGCTACCAGAAAATCATCTACTTATCCATGTTAGTGACTAAGGAATATAACAACATGTACATGTGAAATCAAAACAACAGTAATGTGGGACGGAAACTAGCTTTGCATTAAGAATGTATGGAGAATCTTATAACCATTGTCTTAGTGTCGACAAGCCCCTCCATGAGACAAACACTTCATCCCCATAAGCTCCAACTTTTCTCTCTATGCTCTCCAATGATTTGGACTAGGTAGTCAATCCAACAACATAACAATACCTCTATAGTTCTCTCCCTCAACTATGGACATGAGCTTGTATTTATAAGGCTCAATGGATAGGAATATTTGAGAGAATTATGGGTGAGGTGGCTCCAAGATCCTACCATGGGGGATCTCGAGCTCAAACTAACCCATAATGATAGGGATAAGGGAGGACATGAGGCTCAATGATCTAGAAGCTTTGAGAAACTTCTCTTTTTCCCATTTTACTCAGGGTACCGCTTTTCTTCCCTTATGAAAGAATGATTTAGATGAGAACTGATTTTAGACCAAAGACCATAGGTGGTGGCACCACTTCTCGAAAATAGAATACAAGCAGTGCTAAGCAAGGTACCGCTCATTGACCACAGGGAAAGCGTGGTGCTAGGTTTTTTCAAGTAGAATTGACAAACATAGCAAGTTTCCACTCTAAGTGTTGGGATTAAGGGAAAACATGGAAATTAAGTGTCTTATCACATGATGGTGACATGATTTAGGTCTAACAGAATGCCCCCCAAATCATGATACTTAAAGGGATACGATAAGCGAGAGCTTTGAGAGAACAAATTGTCACTTTGAGGTGAAAATGTCAACTCGGTTGGAGAATGTCATCTAGTAGGAATCTGTAGTACATCAATATTATTGACTCGTAGACAAAATTAACCAACTCATGGATGCGAACCAATACAAGGCAGATCCATGAGAGGAATAAAAAAGCATGGCTACTAGAATACAACATAGATCCATGTGATAGAGGACTCAAAATTGGACATAGCTACTGGACATACAACGTAGATCTATGTCATACAGACGCAAGTTTGAGCATAGCCATGACCATACAAATGTGGATCCATGCTAGATATACAAAACTCCATCGTAACCTAGGGAAGGCAATGAGCGCTAAACAAATACCTAGGGTCTTCATCTCGTCTTTCACAAAGTATGATTCTATCCATGTGATTACAATGATCTGAAGTTGAACATGGTAGAAACCACTTGATTATCGACCAATGATGTGAACCGTTAACAAGTGCGAGGGAGATCACCATTGATGTCAATGATTCCCAAGGTACCCTAGTACAATTTACTAAGCGTGAATAGATTTATTGATGTCGAACACCCAGTCGATTCTATCGATCAAAGGTCAATGATATGAACCTATGTCGAGAGTGAGAGAATTTGTCATTAAGGCATAAAGATCTCAAGGTACTAAATTTTGTTTCTAAGACTATTTCCCAGATGATGTGTTGACGTCGACGGGAATAGTCTCGTTGAAGGAGGGCCATGATGAGTCCCACATCGACGACATGAAACTTGAAACATAGTTCTGGAATGATGTGAATGTAGTAACCATAAGACTAACTCAAAAGTAATGACACAGAGATTGTTTTGACTGCAGAGGTAAACTTCTTCAACTTCCCTTTTAACATCAAGCGGCACGACAAAAGACTTGGTAGCATGACTAAACCAGACAAAAAATAGTGCGATAGTGGACAATGCATTCTTTTGACAGACTCAAAGGAGTGGCATGACTCATGAAAGTGGATTTTCATGGAGATTAATTGAATACCCAATTGACTAAAATGATATGGAGACAAGCGCCATGTTCAAAGGTAACGACAAACTACTACCATTTACTTGCAAAATGATTCCCTTCCCATTTACCCCATCATGATTAATGAGTGCCTCTTTTAAGTTTTACGAGTTCAAAGAGGGTAACAAACACTCGTTATAGCTCATCCAAATACAATTCCAAACTCATATGTTTTACGAACCTGAGAGAGGACGGGTTCTTTCCCAAAAGAGGGTCTCTCAATGTTTAATTTAATGAGTTCAATGAAAGAAAACTTGGTATCGTTCATGTTAAGAGAGTCTGAATGACCACGGAAGAAGACTCCAGAGGGTCCTTTTTGTATGATTTAGTCCCTAAAGTCCGAAAAAGTATAAAATAATACCTTAGAGAAATATTCCAGTCATGATTGGCTAGAGTTTTCCTTTTTTGTAAATAGTCCATCTGAACCGAAAAAGAGATAACCTACCATCGGAGAGACGACTCTTAAAATGCTTTAACGAGCGTGAATAATACAAGATCACTCGACAATCTTTTTGTATTTAAGGATCCCGAAAAGATTTTAAAGAAGACTCCAATAGGTCTCTTTTCACGATGAGAGATTTTACGAGCCTGAAAAGAATCATAAATGGACTCAGACCTTTGATGCTAAGTTTCGAGAGCATGACCAAAGTGTCGCAATAAATGCTCAAAGACTTTTTCTATTTTATGACAGTACGAAAAAGTCCAAAATGAACTCCCAAAACTTTACTGCTATTGCTCTTCTATCCTGCAATGACTCAAAAATAGGTGCTAAATGTGCCAATAACCGACATTAAAGGATTACGAATGATAGATTTGAGTAATAAATGATTTTAAAACAAAAATATAGCATGTCAAACCCAAAAATGTGTATAAAAATCATGTAAATAGTAAAAAATCAAAACATTTTACTATTTACCCATAGTGGAGAGCCTTTGGAGCATTTTCTTGTCCAAATTTTCAGTCGCTGATATCGGGAGGATCCACCATTGATTTTGCACACTACCAATTCTAGCTAATTGCCTAGACCCTATTCTTTCAATTTATGCTTCAATTTTTATTTTTAATGGTGTTTTGGGCTTATATGGCAAGCCCTAAAATCATGGGAGCGGGCACCGCTCTTATTCCTTGCGGGATAAGTGATACCCTGCTAGAACCGCACCCAAAACATAGCGCACAGGTGGTGCCACCGCCTGTCCTCAACAGGACATAGGCGGTGCTGGCCGTGGAGAAATAAAAATGGTTACACAAGAAAAACTAGCTCATTTTAATTGATTTGGATGATTAAGAATGTTTCTAAGATGTCTTGTGATTGTTTTTGACAGGTTCTTGTTGATAAAAAATGGTCATATGGAAAGAGAGACATCATGATAATGACGACTCCTTTGCCGAATGAAATGCGGGTTACATAGCCGCATTGAGAGACTATAGACTCTTAAAGTTCTTCTGCACACTCAGTATGGTATCACATGAGCGATTACTACAGAATATAGTCCAGATGTGGAATTCAGAGCAATAATATTTCGAGGTTGGTGCTCACATTTTGACAGTTGAGGTAGAGAACCCAAGTAGCTGACGAAAGATTCAAGGTGTGGTAGCAAGCATCTTCAGCGAAGCCGTAGAAATCCATCTGCTTTGTATGACCAAAACATGGTATAAATAGATATGGACACTTAAACTCAAAACCATATTGAAAATACTTAAGCACACTGAAAGTCAAGCAATATACATATATACAAGATACTATCCAAGAGAGATCTAGGCATAGTACCTCTTCAGGTACAACCCATTGCGAGGTTGTCCTAAAGGAATTCCATCATAGTCTACGAGCTCATAGGCCCCTTTCTCTAAAACTTTAGAAATAACGAAAGGACCGTACCACATGGATTCGAACTTTCCTTTCCCTAGTTTGTCATATCTCTGATCGTAAGTCAAAACTAGGTCACCAAAGGAACGAGGTTGGACATATTTGTCATACCGTATCTTGATGTGTTTCTTGTCTGCCTCATTAGGCAAGGCAGCATCTCTCCTAGTTTCGTCAAGGTTGTTCAAGTATAAAAATATCTCTTCCTCTGCGGAAGTGTTTGGGAGAAGTTCGACGACAAGTTTCAAGGATGGAATCTGACATTGAATCGACAAGACAACTTCGATTCCATAGACAAGCTGGAAAGGTGTGAAACCAATAGTTGTTTTCATTGAAGTCCTGTAAGCCCAAAGAGCGGAAAAAATGATATGGTGCCAGTTGGATTTATGGTCTCCAACCATATGATGAAGCATCGTTTTCAAAACTTTGTTAATGGCCTCTACCTGACCATTAGCTTGTGGATAATAGGGCATAGAGTTTTCATGGAGAAAACTTAGCTTGGCACTTAGTTCCTCCATCATTTGATTACGGAAATGTGATCTGTGATTAGTAACTATGGACTGTGGGACTCCAAATCTAGCTATCACATGATTGAACAGGAAGAGAGTGGCAATCTTACCGTCTTTTGCATATGTAGGCATGGCCTCATACCACTTTGTAAAATAGTCAACCGCTACGATGATGTAACCATGCCCCCTGGCTGAGATAGGATTAAAATGCATATAATCAATCCCCCATTTGGAAAATGGGTCAACGACAATGACGGGGTGTAGTAGAGCAGGATGAGTGTGTTTTTTTGGATAAAAATGTTGACAGGGTGGGAATTTCTTGACAGCCTCGTGACAATCTTTAAATACTGAAGGCCATAAATTGCTAGCGCAAAGGATTTTATAGGCTGTAGCCATCCCATATAAATGACCGCCACATGCTCCAGAGTGGAAATCATTCAACACTTGTTCAGCTTCCTCATGGGTGAGGTATCGCTGGAGAACAGAATAGATCCCACGTCTATACAAAGTGTCATTCAATATGAGGTAGTATTTTGTGTGGTGATGGATATGGCTGTGATTGTCACGGGATATATTTGGCTGAAATATTTGTGTTTGGAGATAAATGAGCAAATATCCATACCATGGGTTAGTAGTGCTTATCAGGAATAGGAATTCATCCAGAAATGAATCACTGGGCTCAGAGTCCATCGAAGCACAAGGAAGATCACACATGAGCTCGACAACGAACAAGGATTTCTTTGATGTGGCTTTGGCAAATTCTAGATCAAATTCTTGTAGTATGACTATCCATCGGGAGTACTTGCCCTTGAGTACCTGATGAGTCAGGATGTAATACATAGGGTTCTGGTCTGCCAATACAGTGGTGTTGGGGAGCAAAATGTAGTGATGAAATTTTTGAACAGCAATGACCGTGGCCAATGCTAATTCCTCCATGTGTGAATATCAGGTTTCAAAATCCATAAGATTCTTACTAGCATAGTAGATCACGTGCTCCTGACTGTCGAGTTTTTCCTGCACCAAGACCATAGTGATGGTAGTAGTGGAGGTAGCAATATATAATAGAAAATACTTTGAATAATCTGGGGGGTGTATCATGGGTGAATGAGTTAGAGCGTGTTTAATATTATCAAAGGCTCATTGGGATTGGACATCCCAATAGAATGGAGTGTCCTTCTTAAGGAGACCCATATAACCATGTGTTTTCTTTGCAAAATTCCACACTAAAAGGCGGAGCAAGTTTTCCTTCCCTTGAAAAAATTGGAGTTCTAAAAGGTTGGTTGGGGCTGGTAGAGCTAAAATGGTGGCAATTTTCAATGGATCTATCTGGATGCCATCCTTAGAGACCCAAAATCCTAACAAGCGTCCCGTCTTAATGCAGAAAACACATTTATGAGGATTGAGCTGTATATTATAGTGACAACATCTTAGGAAAATGTCTCTAAGATGACCAGGGTGGTCCTCCCGTCGCTATGAATGAGAAGGGAGGTCGCCAAGATACGGTTCAACAATATGTTTTATATCGTGAAAAACATAGGACATAGCATGCTGGAAAGTGGATCCATCATTTTTTAAGCCAAATGGTAACTTCCTATATGCAAAGGCTCCCCATGGGAAAATGAATGTCGTCTTGTACTGATCGGTGGGTAAAATCTCAATCTGATTATAATCAGAAAAGCCATCCATGAATGAGAAGATGACACTTCAAATCTCTAAAATTGATACAGACTCTAATGGTGCCCTGATTTTTATTAACAAGGACGACATTCGATACCCATTCTATCGGGGGTATGGGATAAATAAACCCATATTTGAGAAGTTTCTCTATTTCAGCTTTAATAGCTGCGGCCTTCTATGGATGGACTTGTCTTAGTTTTTTCCTGGTAGGTTTAAGAGTGGGATATGTTTTTATTTCATGGACCACAATGGATGGGTCTATCCCTGATATTTCTTCAAAAGACCAAGAAAAAATATCACGGAATTCTTTGAAAAGTGCCTTGTATGCTTCAGATTCTTATGTCGAGCAGTTCTGCCCAATATGAACATGCTCAATGGTACCAGGCTTGGCTAATATGTCAATCAGATTTTTTTGAGTAATTTTGCATAGGTTTCCTTCAGAATCTGTGTCTTGCAACAATATAGGACTTTGAGGTGTGTTGACAATATCAATGGAAAACAGGGATGCAAAATCATGGTCTACCGAATTGGCGTTGGGGAGGAACGAGGATCTATGATGGTGATCCTCCCATATAGGATCATTTGTATTCATGATATCCATAATAGACTTGTCAAAATAAAAAGTCTCAGAGAGATAATCCAGAATAGGAAGAGAGGGTTCTAACTAGTAGGGCAGGTGGTAAGGGTCTGAAGCCACCATATGAAGTTCATCAGTGTGGTCACCGGACAGGGTTTGAATGATGTTGTACATTTCTTCATGTGGACTGAATGAGGTGGATTCAACAATTTGCTTTCCCTTTGGATCATAATTAGATGACACAATCATATTTACTGTCACTGTGTCAGTGTTAGGAGGAGTGGAGGGAAAAATGCCCATAAGGGACGAATCCTTCAACATGCCTACCCCAATCGACTGGTAAGGAGGAGGGGACTGGACTAACATAGGGATTTTATTAGCCGTAGAGGTAGTAACATCCGGTGTATAGAAATTGAGCTGGTGAATGGTGACAATTCTCCCTAGATGTGGAAATTGGACAGTTTGAAATACCGTCGAAGCAACAATACTCATGGCGTAAAACCAATTTCTTCCTAGAAGGAGGCTATAATCTAACGGGGTGTCTACTATTTCCACTTGAATAGAAATATGTTTTCCCCCAAGCTCAACTGAAAGGGATGATATGAGACCATGGGGCTAGAAACCTCATCCATCAAATGCTTTCAGAGTCGTAGGTGATGTTACAAGCTTGGGAAAGCCAATATATTTCCAACAAGACAGGGACAAACCTGAAGTTGAATCTCCTTTGTCTAACACAGTTCTAAAGACCTTTCTTTCCGACTACTTTCATGATGATTTGGAAAGCGATTTTGTGAGGTAGTCTAGACTTACAGTTCTTGACATTGAAATGAATCAAATTATTATTGTCCGGGTCTAAAGCTCCTAACGCAGTTAACAAGTTTTTACCTTGTGTAGGACAACTTTGGAGTACTTCCAAGGTAGAAATTACACAAGGTTCTTGAGCGAGATCTTCAACTACATTATAAAATTGAGCAGCTCAGACATTAGGGTTTAAAACAACCTTCCTAAGAGTACTCTTGGGTGGATGCAAAACCATGTCAAGAGTAGGCTTCTCGATGGTTAGGGGGACAGTAGACGAGGATTTGGGAGAACCAGTAGAGGGAGCTTTTCCTGAAGAAGAATTATTTTCTTTCTTGTCGGCGGGTTTGTTGTAAATATGACTTAGATTTTGCAAACTAATAGTATCCGAGGACATCATGTGAATTTCCTATGAAGAAATAGAGTTTCCCTGATTAGACATGTGGTCTATCAGTTGTTGTTGAGAGGGAAAAGGATCCGTGAGAACTGCGGCTACGGGATTTGTTTTCAAAAATTGGGTGATTTCATCCCGACAAGGACACTCTTTTGTGAAATGGTCACCTCCGCATAGTAGACATGGATATTTTGCTTTTCTTTTCCCTTTATCAATATCGTTGGTGGCTGGTTTTGGATTCTCCCGTTGGTTTCCAGGTTTTTGGTTTTTAGCTTTACCTTTCTTTTTATTGTTGTTGGGTGTTTGAATACTCTGAATAGAATTGACCTCAGTGGAATCCTTGGGAGTCGAAGGAGTAGGAGTGGCAGTCTGGGGTTGCTTGGTTGGTTTTGCTGTAGACGAGGACTTGATTGAACCAACAATCCCATCAATAGGGACTTCTGCTGGTGGCTTTGTAGGATCGGTGCTTGGGTGAGGAGCTTGAGGGATCAAGTCATACAAAGTTCTGGACTGGGAATAGACCAAGTCTAGATATTGGGCTCAACTAATGGATTTATCTTCAGTAACGACACTGCCCATAGCCACATATCGGGAAATCGAGGGCAACAAAGATTTAGTAAACCAATCAACTAATAACTAATCTGAAATAGGAGCCTTAATAAGTCTTCTCCACCTTCTCCATTCGTGGATATGTTCGGATATGTGGGTGGAGGTGTTCTGTCGTACAGAAGTAAAGAGATCAGTGCCTATTTCATAATGGACAGGAAGATGAAAGTGCGTAATAAATATAGTTGCCAATGAGCCTAAATACACAAATGAATGTTGCGGAAGTTCAATGTACCATTTTGTGGATGTACCGGTAAAAGTTCGCTGAAAGAGTCTGAAACAAACTAAATCATCCATAAGGGAGTTTGAAGAACACCACAAATGGAATGTCATGACATGGTTTTTTTTATCATCTCCCTGCTTCCCATTAAACTTTGGAATGTACGATGGTAACTTTACCGGAATTGGAGGCCATGAGGGGTTATGTCAAATGGGGTCATTAATCAACTTGGACAAATCATGCAAGTCCAAAGTTTCTAGGAAAGGTAACTGACGATTAGGTTGCACATACTGGTAATATTGATATGGCATATAAGTACCAGTAAGACCATAAGTAGATTGATAGAGAGGTTGTTGTGATGAATAACTAATGGAATATCCACTTGCAGGGGGTTGATTTCTAGGATATGGACTGTTAGGACCGTCGGGGCCTTTGGGAGGAGGAACACCAGGGCCTCCGGGACCACTAGGACCATTGGGACCACCAAGACCACCTAGATCACTAGGAGGCAGACCACTAGACCCTCTGGGATCCCTGGGAGGTAAACCTCTAGAGCCACCGGAACCACTAGGAGGAGGGCCACCAGACCCTCTGGGACCATTAGGAGGGAAGCCACCAGGCCCCCCAGGACCACCAAAACCATTAGGACCATAAGGAGGAAAGCCACCAGGTCCTCTAGGACCACCAATACCATTAGGACCATAAGGAGGAAAGCCACCAGGCCCTCTAGGATCATTATCCCCCCCAGGGGAGGACCTCCATAAGGTGGTCCTCCGGCACCCCCCGTAGTATGTATAGGTATCGCCCCCATAGCTGGCATGTAGGACTAGTTAGTTTTCCCCCATGGCATAAAAGTATTACTAGGATATTGAATTCTAGCATAAGGAATTCCTATAGGGTTGGGTGGATAATTAATGTTTCCTACAAGTACTTGATTTGCTGTGTAAACATACCCCCAAGAGGTTTGATTGGTTACAGGTTATGCCCCCAAGGGATGAATTGAACTGGATGGGGGTTAACCACATTTGTGTGGGTAGGAGGGACATAAACTGTAGATTTCTCTATACCAGAGGTCTATCCTTGACTAGGTACAATTCCAATGACATATAACGTAGGTCATGCTGGGGGTTGCCCCCCGGCACTAGAAGGTAATGATGAAACAAGAATTGAATGTTGAGCCCCAGGTGTGGAAAAACTGGGAGGATTGGGAACATACATAATATGGGAGACGGTGGGGTTGGAAGTTTGACTTGGATTATGTGGATTCACTGTGTGATCTAGAATTGGTTCAATTGGTCTCATAGAATCGACAAGTGAATGATATCCCATAGGAATAGCTACAGAACGTGATGGTGGTGTGCCCAATATGTCATCTATTTTATTTTCAATCTCTTGTGCATGGAGAATAGCTTCCTGGTATTGTCTACATTCTTCTTCATTTGGTGAAAATTATTCAGAAAAGTTTAAACGGGTGCCAAATGAGGTAATGGATTGTCCTATAGAGGTGTCCCAAAATGGAGCATTGGGACCATAATCTGGAGGGGTAGTATCATCAACATGACCTTCTGTGGGAGAATGGAATGAAGTATTACCCCGAGAAGGTTGTTGGACCAAGGGAGGCGAGTGTGAAGGATATGATCCTCCACTTTCTGCAACCACATTCTCTCCAACTTTGGAGTTGGTACCAGCTCCTTGGTTGATAGCTTCCATAGGATTTTCTCTTGAAATAGGAATAAAATCAGGTGGCAAGCCCCATACCTTTTGGAATATCTTAGCTCAGCTATTTTGTACAGCTCCTATCTAACATAGGGTCTAAAGAACTAGAAAACACACCAAATATTTCCCTACTCAAGCTATAGGCCAAACAAGCAAATTTAAATGATAGGAGGAGTTCATATAGTCAGGTCTCTCACCAGGATTGTCAAGAAGGTGCCACTCACGATATACCTCAAGGGTACGTGCGTAGTAATCTCCCCAAATGCTGTTTTCAATGTATGGCTCCAAGCAAGACGACCAAAGGGCTTTTCTCATATAGATAAGGTATCCTAGTGGGGTCTCCCAATATACACAAGGTACGTGGGAGATCAAATTGGTAGTAGTGTTGTCTAATGCATAACCATCTACAAGGGGCCTTCTGATATACAATCGAGTACGTGAAGTACCTTTCTATATACCACGAGGGTACGTGAAAGGCCATTCGATACGTGGAAGAACCGTACGAGCCTGGGGATGTAATGTGGATGAGTAACGACAGCTCCTACGCTTAACGATGCCCGAACACGTCTCTAACCTATCACTCAAATTGCTATGTAAATTTTAACCTATAACTACCGTTAATTTTAAAGTGGACGGTTAGGTGAATGCATGGAATTTTGACAGAAAAAGTAAAACCATGCAGTATGCATATGCAAATATTTCACTTTACCATTCATGGTATGCCTACCTACGGGAGGGAAAGAGAGTATTTTCTTTTCGTTTTAAAACCAAAAATTCCCAAACAACTATCTTGAACAAATCAAAATCAAAGAAAAGCAACACATTCCAAACTTATTTTTCTTTTTTGAAAGCAATCAAAAGGGGAAGAGTCTCTTTTCTCAAAAGAAAAACAAGAAGCACTCTACATGCATATGCACTCTATTTTCCGATTTTTCTTAAAACATAGATAGATCTAACTTAAAACTACACTATTTTTTCTTTTGATGAGATAGTACTAATGCAAAAAGAGACAAAAGAACACAGAGAACCTAAAAGCTTATGAGGCTAATCAGATATCCAATGTCTTATGCTCAATAATGATTATGACGTAATCTTAGTCAAAAAAATTTCTTTTTAACAAGCAAAAAGAAGCCCTCTATGGAAACAAAACATGAAATCAAGATGATAATCAAATGGTTTTTATTTCAGTCTTTATAAAAGAAATGAAAAGAGAGCTCACTAAAACCTAAGCTTTCAAAAAATTCCTTTCACAATCACAACCAACAAGCACGAAAGGAAATGAATAATCAACAAGCCTAGTCTAGCTTTTGAATTTTTCAATCAAACCAATATTTTACCACAGAATTTCCAACCATGAGCATTTAGATTCTAACACACAAGCTTGACAGTGCAGGGATGAAAGAAAACAAACTCAAATTTTTGCAAAAAATGATGAAAAACTAGTTCTCGAACAAGGCCTACCTGGCACCGTGTAGGAGGGGTCTTGACAGAGCGGTTCTCGACGGGCACCGCTTCTGGATAAAGGGAATCAGGCGGTGGCACCACTTATGGCTAACAAAGTTCAGGCGGTGGCATCGCTTCTTTCCACCAGCACATGTGTGGTTCCTTGAATAGATCCAAGAGACAAGGAGAACGAAAGATCAAGTTAGAAATTGATCAGATCAAGGAAAAAATTGATGGATTGATAGTAAAAAAGAGCATATAAAGTTGAAATAGTTCAGATCTGAATAGATCTGAAAGTTTCAAACCAAAATTCACTAAGTCATATGACAGATGTGACTGAAGAGAGTTGGAGATGGAGCCTAGATTCAGACAAGAGTTCAAGAAATGAGGAAAATCATATCAACTGAGATTTGCACTACTCCCCAGTATGGTTGCCATATTTGTTATCAGGAATATTGCACCTTCTGCGGACATAAGCTGTTCCTGTGGTCTGAATGGTTCAGATCCAGAACAAATGAGTGAACGACAAAGGATGAAGACCTTCCATGAATACTGTAGACACTTGGAATACTACTTCAATTGTGAACTGTTGGTCACTATGGGTAGACCCATGTTTACTATAATGTACCAACAACACCCCTAGCTCATTGGCCCTTTCGGCAACAGACCATGGAGCGGTCTAAAGTCTCACCTGAAGTGATTCTAATGGGTTGGCCAAAGACTCAAGTGTCTTCGACCAGGCTCTGTTGCATCCAATGTGCACCTCGCAGCTCTTCTTAACCTGCGAGGTCTCTTTCTCTCCGCGATGCGCAGTTTTCTCTTACTCGCAATGATTCTAGCCCTTATCGCATCACCACGTCCTGGGCAACACGTAACTCTCTCCTACGCTTGATCCTCAACCTGCAGTACCGCGCACCCCAACTCCTCTGATGGTGCGATATCGCCTCTCTGCGATATCCTACCTCTACGGCTCAGCACACTCAGCGTTACTGGTGTTCAACTTACTGGACTCAACATACAAGGCTGTTTTACACTGCGAGTCTTAACTGTCTTGAGTGAAACATAGACAAGCTCTTATACAGAATACTTAAAGACTTCAACATGCATTTATCATGTTAATATGCTATGAACTGAATAACACATACATTCATTTAACTGTAAGCAAAGTTCATGTAATGAGTGACAGATACAAAAAGTAAATATAATCACATGAATCAATCACGTAACACTCTGATTTTACATGGTTCACTTCTAGGGTAGAAGATACGTCCACAGAACTGTGTTTTATTATATCTTAAGAGAGGTACACGGTTCTGCTGCACCGCATATGCAACTAGAGATATTCTGGGTAACTCCACACTCACTGCCTGGAGCCCTTCTCTCCTAGATCTCGTCTCTATCTCTATATTTCCTTCTTACAATACTCTCTCTCTCTCTCTCTTTGTCAATCCTTGCAGATTGTTACATACATGCTCTATGAGCCAACTGCTGGTTACAGGAAGATACTACAGACTGAATACAGAACCAGAGCTCAAATCTGTTACAATACAATTTACATCTGACTAGCTAACCTTTTACAATACAAAATACATCCCTTTATAGGCGGCCCGAAGGTCTCGCCATTACAACACTGTGGGCCTGTCCCAACAGTAACCCAAAAACCTAACTAGTGACAGTCGGCATATCTGTACTTGGGGTAGCCGCTTTCCATCACACCACTGCTCTCTGCAGTCTTCCATGCTTCCCGACGCTGACCATGGGTACTATGCACCGCTTCCCTTCTTCTGTCCTTCATCTTCAATACCTAGGCCTCGTTGCTCCTTTTCCTTTATGAGGGTAGCTAAGCCCTCCTGTCTTCACCGCTGCCTTCAATGCAGTGGTTGAGCTCTCTCCTCTTGGCCGCTTAGGTACTGTTGTCCTCTTTGACTTCTCTGTCCCAACAGTCACGGTTTCTGGCTCTGTTCTGCAGCTAGAAACATGCTACGGCATCGTAGCTTTACCTTATCTCTTCGCCTTCACAAAACTGTCTATCCGCCAAAATGGAAGCTTCTCCTGTAGCTACGGGGATCTACTCCAATAGTCCCCTAACACTTACCTTTGGCTCGTCCCCAAGCCACTACCAACTGGCTTCTCCTGCTGTAGCTTCTCCTTAGCTTCCTGCGAAGTCTTTGTAAGTTTCTACCAAATTCCTGTGACTTCGTTCTTCATAGGTTCGGTAACTTAGCTCGTTGGTTTCTCTGATCTTTCCTTCCCTCATTGTCATGCTCTCGCTCTCGTCGCTTGCGAGACCTGAAGGATCTTAAGCTTTTGAGAAGCCTTCCACTGATATCCTTTCCTCTTTATCTACGTTAGAAATTTTATCACAAGGAAAATTTGTATCTTCCAGCCTTCTCAAATATTTCATTCAGTCTAGATCCTTTCGTAATGACTATACAGGCTTTGAATTCCATGCCGAGAACAAGCCTTTGTCTGTACACTCAAGTTCTGCTTGTTCGGTTTGTTTTCCCGTTCGCTTTTCTTCTCAACAAATTGCTCCAGGAATTCATGCTGCCTCTAATCTCTATATTTCCATTTCTTTGCCTCAGCAATCTCTGGTTCTTCTCTTAGCTGATCAGATAGGTCAGCTTCCTTCTCCCGTTGCTTCTTTTTCTCATTTTTACTTTCTTCCTGGAGGGAGATTTCTTCTCATCATTCCACTGCTCTGCTTTCTTATCTTCAGTGATCGGCTCATCTTTCTTCTTCTCTTCAGCAGAGAATTTGATGACATCTTCTACATCCTGTGCTTGAGTCCTCATCCTTGGCAGCTCTCCTGTCTGTGATGAACTTGGTTTCATGCTCCTGGGTGGTGTCTCCATGGCAGCTGTAAGGCCACCACGCTCGAACCTTTCCAAAATCGCTTCTATAAGTTCCTCCTCGGTCAGAACCCACTCGGTGTTATACTTTGGATTGGCAATGGCTGCAAACTATGGAAATCATAGCACTCTGTAACGAAATTAGCTCTGCACAGGGAAAACTTAACAATGCACTCTATAGCTCTCGGCTCTTTGCAAATGTAATCCTCCCGAATGAATAATTTCTGCTTTTATGCCGAAGGCGATAATCCCAGATGCAACGGTCATCTAGGATGAACCCATTGGTCGTATTAATTGCTTGGACAAGACCACACCCGCCATCCCGATCCTCAATAAATGCTGAAATCCAATCAATTTCCCTCAAAGCGTGTGTATGCAGGCGCCGGTCTTGTCGAAGATTTGCCAAATCTGGACAATTGATTATGCTGCTGTCAAATCTACGGTAAGGTATACCGGTCATTTCTTCATTAACTTCCTGTCAGAAGGTGAATTTACTAGCCCTCTGTTGTTTTTCAAAACTGGATATGTGGCATGGAGAAACATCGCACTGTTGTGATGCCACACCGCATCACTTTCTCAAAACAACTTAAGCATGTTTTTTTTTTTGCGCAAAATGAACCGTCCTTATGCGATTCCTGATACTTAGAATACCTGCCGGTGTAGACTAATTCCCGATACGATGCCTCCTTTCAACTACACTGGACATATGTACCACTCGTGATTCTGAGTTAGGGCTGAGAGGTGGAGTGGCTGTCACTATAGAGCTTAAGCCTACTGCCATTGATCATCATGGGAAGAAGCTCCCCATTCAGTTTACTGAGCTAAACGGATCCTCCCTCTGTGACTTGCTGAATCTGGTATGGCCCCAACCAATGCGTCTTGAACTTCCCTGGAAACTTAATAAATTTACTGTCATAGAGGAGTACTAGGTCTCTGATCTGAAGAGTCTTACTCTTAATGTGTCTGTCATGCCAAGATTTTTCTCGTGCCTTCTGCACTTTCTGATGGAATCCGACGATGAATCTGTCTTCCTCTAAGGAAAGCAGATGTGCTAGCCTTTCCTGCACCGTGTCTATATCAGCCATTCCAGTGATCTGAGCAATTCTTAAACTGGGAAGAATATACTCCATAGGCATAACATCCTCCTGGCCATACACCGAGCTGAAAGGTGTATGTCTTGTAAGTTTCTTACATGTCGTCCTATAAGCCCACAACACAGCATTAACCCTGAGGTCCCAATCATTTCTTTGGCTGTTGCAGATCTTAGTAAGAGCGTTTTCTAGAATCTTATTAAAGGCCTCCACCGTACCATTAACTTGTGGGTGGTAGGGAGTTCTCTTATGGTGCTGTATCTGGAATTCCTCTGTCAAGGCCTCAATAGTGTGGTTCAAGAAATGGGTGCCTTGATCGCTCATCAAAATTACTGGGCATCCAAATCTACTGATAATGTTCTCAAAGAGGAACTGTGCAGCTGTAGCAGCGTCACAATTCCTTACTGCTTTAGACTTCGCCCATCTGGTGAGGTATTTTGTTCCTGTGATGATGTATCTCGCACCAGTTTGTTTTCCTGGTGGGTTTATAGGAACCACAAAGTCTATAGCCCACTTGTCAAATGCGTGCAATGTAATCTGTGGTCGCAGCGGCATTTCATCTCTCCGCGAAGGTTTTCCTACCCTCTGGCAGATATCGCAGCATCTGCAAAATTCCTTAGTGTCTTTATGTAAAGTAGGCCACCATAATCCCGCAGTCAGGATTTTCTGCGCAGTCGGCTTTCCTACGAAATGACCTCCTGCGGTACCTAAATGTGCTTCTCTAATAATAGCATCTTTTTCATGCACCATCACACATTTGCGCAGGACTTTATCTGGACCTAACTTGTATAACTGTCCTGCGATCAGGGTGAAGTCTACTGCTTTAACAACCAACTGCCTCTTTTGATGCTTGGTAAACTCCTCAAGTGCCCTTCCTGTAGTGAGAAAGTGAATGATATCAGCATAGTACTCCTCTATGATTTGGATAAAGAACAACTGTGTATCTGGCAAATTGTCCTCTAGATTACTTGGCTCTTCTCTTGAGTCTATCCGCGACAGGTAATCAGGTCCGGTGTTCAATTTTCCTGGTTTGACAATGATTTCAAAATCATACTCCTGAAAGAGGAGTAACCATCTACAGATTCTTCCCCCTAACACTGGCTTATTGACCAGATACTTAAATGCAGAATGGTCAGTAAACATCTTGAACGAGGCACCCAACAGTTAGTGCCTGAATTTCTGTAGGACGTACACCATAGCTAAGCCTTCTCTCTCTGTCGTGGTGTAGTTCTTTTCTGCTGTCGATAGCTTTCTGCTGGAGTATGTGATAGGATGATCGATACTGCCTTCTCTTGGTTGCGTTAAAACAACCCCTAGTGCGATGCCAGATGCATCCACATGTACATGAAATGGATTAGTCCGGTCTGGAAATACTACGATGGGTGCTGTAACCATCTTCTCTTTAAGTGTGTTTAGACTCTGCTGGAATTCCTCATTCCATAGGAATTTTACATCTTTCTTTAACAATTTTTCCATCGGTGCTGTAATCTTTGCATATCCCTTAACGAATTTTCTGTAGTACCCGGTATGACCAAGTACTGTCCTCAATTGTTTGACTGAGTTGGGTGCTGGAATATTTACAATGATGGAAATCTTTGTGGGATCTACCATCAAGCCTTTCCTACAAACAATGCGACCCAACAAAATACCGAATGGTGCACAGAATATACATTTTTTCAAGTTGAGAGAAATCTGGTACTGCCTACATTTCTCTAACATCAGTCTTAAATCTCCTATGTGCTTGTCAATTAATCCAAATACAGTCCAATCATCAAAATAAACTTCCAGGAATTTAGGGATGTACTCTTTAAATACAACAACTACTACTCTAGAAAAGATAGCTGGTGCATTCTTAAGACCAAAGGGCATTACAGTATACTGGAATGAGCCCCATTTTGTTGCAAAAGTGGTCTTATGTCGATCTTCTGGGTGGATTCTGATTTGGTGGTAGCCTGAAAAGCCATCAGTGAAGGAGTAGACCTCCTGTCCTCCCACATTGTCTAGCACTTCATAAGTGAAAGGTGTCGGAAATGGATCATGAAGTGATGCGTCGTTGAGTTTACGCAAATCGACACAGATCCTGATGTCTCCTTTAGTTTTCTTTTCTTGCATGAACATGGGACTAACCCATTCGCTCTCTTATATGGGCTCAATGATGCCTGCTGCTAGCATCTTATCGATCTCATCCTTAAATTTTTCTTTGTAGTGCAGATTTAATCTATATGGCCACTGCTTAACTGGTCTAGCATCCTCTTTCAATGGTATCCTCATTACTCCCAGGTCTCTGACTATTCCCTTCATCTTTGTGAACTTGGTGGGAAATAGGTCCTGATAGTCATGTAGCAAGTTTGCAATATATCTGACTGTTTCATCATTCCAATAGTCTCCAATAGAGGCAAACTTTGGTTCTGTGTCTGTGCCAATATTGATCTTTTTAATCTTGATCGGTTCTGTGATTGCTGGAATCTATAGCTTCGGCCCATCAACATCGCGAGTCCCTTCTGACTCCGGAATGTTGATGTTGCGAGGAACCTCATCCTCCTCCTCTGGTTCTGATACAAAGTTATAACATTCTAGTGCCTCTTCTAGCTGGATGGCCCACTCAGGTTGAGCTGACACTGATAGGGTACAATCGTCAAATATCTTAATCTTTATAACGTCTAGGGCCTGATCAACACTTGGATACTCAGATTCAAAAGTGAAGGTGAGTAGAAAGCTGTCAATCATAAGTGGCCATGTAGTCTTTCCCTTGCGCAATTCAATCTCTGTGTACCAGTTCCTTGGAACTATGTCCAAAGTGTGAATGAATCGGTGAACCCATTCATCCTCGGAAATGTCTGACCAATTCCGTTCACACATCTGAATATGTGACCTGGGGTCACTTTCTCCTATGTATCTCTACTATACATACTCTCTGTTGGGAGAGAATCTGATCGCCATCAATCTCTTAAGATCATCCCATGATGCGATATTCTCTTTATGTGCATACCACCATCTTGCAGGTGTGGCTCGTACTGCAAGGTCCATAGCTGCGATCCTCTGCTCGTGAGGAATTTGTTGTTCAAACTGTATGAGAAAGTCCTGGATATCTATTAGACCATGAAATGATGGAATCTTGTTGATCTCTGCACCAATCCATCACAGTGACTTAGTCATGTACGCACATCTGCGCACTGAGACTTTGTAAAGTCTGTTCTGCCAGTTCTCTAGACCCACATCCGAATCCGATGCGCATGAGCTGTCGCATCGCCAACTAATGTTCCCTTCTGCGGTTGGATTGATGTAGTTGCCCTGGTTCGCAGTCATCTGATAGAGACTGTCCATGTTGCGTGCCTCTTCCTCTGCTCAGATAGGTTCAATGGATCTAGGACCCTGAAGAGGATCTAACGGTGCGATGACCCAGATCTACGCGTCTTCAAAGGTCATTTGTCTTCTCTTTAAGTCGATAACGGCCATGTTACCGATTGCCCAATCAATGCCTAGTAGTGATAGATCTGGTCTACTATCGCCAATGATTTCTATAACTTTAAAGTCCACAGAGTTGCGAACTCCGTCAATGTCAACTGGCACCTGTGATAATTGACCCAGGGGTGATACCCGCTGCTGATTAGCTAATCTCAGGTGGATAGGCGATCTGACTAACTTAGGGATACACATCTGTTCCGATGTCTGCTTACTCAGAACATTTACCTCTAATCGTAGATCTAGGATCACCTCATCCATTTCAAATTCTCCAACCTGTGTTGTGAGTCGCATCTCTCTTCCTGTTCTTGTATGTCCCATAATATTATGAACAACACACTGTGCACTACTCATGGAAGAAGATGGTTGACACTGATCTATGATGCACTGAAGTTCTCCGATAGCTTGCTCATTTCTCATGAGTTTTAAACAGCTCCGCAGGAAGGATTGTACACTTCCTGCCAACTCGTCCTCGTTGCAAGCGCCCGATGTGGTAACCTGCGATATCTGTATAGGGATAACGCCACAAGGTGCTTTCTACGGTACACACCTAGACAGCGGTACCTGCGATCCTGATTGCATAGGGTCATCGAAGAAAGTCTTAGCTTCCTGAAATGTCTATTTATTCTTCTATAGGTCAAGTGGTGTTTCTTTGTTAGTAGCTTTGCGCACCCACTCCGGTCCTGTGTTCTTTTCATTATCCTGCGATGTCCCATTGGTGGAAGCACCGCTGCAAGTCACAATGTTGACTCTTGGTTCTAGTTCTTCCTACTCAGCAGCAATAAGCTAGATGTTCTAGTGTACTACTGGCTTAGGTTCTCTGATCTTAGCTATCAAGGTAGGACAGTCTTCTATAGCGTGATCATAAGATTTGCAATAGTTACATGTGGTGGTAGGGCTCTGACAGTCCCTAGCATAATGTCCTACAACTCCATAGTTGTAACAAGTGACTGGTCCATGACCATGGCCAAAACCTTATCCCCGGCCAAAGCCTCCTCCACGTCCTCGTCCTATGAATCCTCCTCCACGGCCAACATGATCCTAATCATACTGTGGTCCTACTGCTGGACCCTGTGTTTCTAATTGGAATCTATACAACTCTTGCTTGCTCCCAACCATGAGATCATAGGCTCGACAATCGTGTTCATCATGGCCTACGGACTTGCAGAAGACGCAGTATAAGTTCTTAGGTGTCTCTACGTACTTCTGAAGTAGAGGGCACTGTTGAGGTAGGTGTCCTATTGTTTTGTATATTTCACACCACGGTTCGTGGGTCTGTGGTAAGGGGTTAGGAGCCCCAGTTGCTAGATATTCTACAAAGACTAGACAATTATCTTTATTATGGGCTTGTGCTTTACACTTTATGCACCATATGTCCTGCGCAACCTCTTTCCCTTTCTTAAGCTCATGCATATGTATCATGAGATTAGCCAACTGGTTTTATAGATTTGTCATACCTGTGCTGGTTTCAGCTAGAGGTGAAGCCTCTAGTTTCATCGCCATCTCCAACGCATCATCTTGCGTCTGGAGTTTTTGCTGCATTAATGGTAGTCTGATGTGAGGGAGTAGTGCTGCAATAAACCATTCCTTATGCTACTCCGGCGCAAACTCAAAGATGACTTGGTCTATAAGGGCTTTGAATTTGTGATCGAAGTCCCACACTGACTCTGTAGGTAACTGTTTGATGTCCTTGAGCTCTATAATGCACTGTGACTCAGACTTAGGTTTCTTAAACTCTTTAATCATGGCAGTCCTGACTTGGACAAGTGTTCTGGGTATTGCTGAGGTATACTTCATATACCATGTTAAGGATCATTCTCTCAGTGTGGTGACCAACTGTAAAAGTTGACTATTATCATCATTGATTGCTTTAATGGTCCACACGGCTTCACATAGAAACCAATGTTGCTCTAGGTCCTCTGCCCTTGTACCCTTAAATATAGGTAACTTCATATCATCCCCCATTCTATTTCTACATGGTGGATGTTGATTTGTTGTATTACTACCACTCGGCGGTGTAGGTGGAGGTGATGTAGCGGTAGTATGTACTGTCTGGGAGCTACTAGATGGAGTTCCTACGGGATTGTTCTGAGTCTCGATCTGTTTCTGTGGTACTGTGACTCCGTTGTCTAGTATTATCTGAACTATCTTCAAATATGGGAGAGCTGAAATCTACTATGTATTTTTTTCCACTATGTGTACGTCCAATGTCATCAAAATCACTTTCAAACTCTTGTGACATTACTATCTTTACTTATTCATCTGAAACTAGATCCATTGTTCCTTTTTCATGTAATAGCATCTTAATGGACAAGTTTATAGATTTTAGGTACTTACCGCGATATCCTTTGAAGAAGTACCGCTCAGCCTCGCTGAAGCTTTTTTTCTGGTCAACTGCAAACTATGTGACGAAGCCTTCTAGCACACTCGCAAGCCAGAAGTCTATTGTCCTCGTAATGGGATTATCAAGGTTCTTCACGGTCTGAATCAGCTCTGGTGTCTAGATAATGTTTCTTTTCTTCTTGAATATGTTCTTATTAGCCAACTTTTATAACCAATCGTAAAGCTCATTTCCATAGGTCGCAAAAAATATCGCATGCAGGTCTGTAAATATATGTTTTTGTAACCAGTCCTCTGTACTCAGTCTAGGACTCTTTTTCTCGTGTTCAACAAACTCTTTCTCCTTAGAACCAACCCACTCGTTGAGTTCATCTCTAGTAGGATGCCAACAGAACATCGGTGCTCAGTTTGTTCAAAACCGGCAACGGAACCATTTGTTGGTCGCTATGGGCAGACTCGGGTTTACTATAATGTACCAACAACACCCCTAGCTCACTGGCCCTTTCGGAAACAGACCGTGGAGTGGTCTGAAGTCTCACCCGAAGTGATTCTAATGGGTTGGCCAAAGACTCAAGTGTCTTCGACCAGGCTCTGTTGCATCCTATGTGCACCTTGCAGCTCTTCTTAACCCGCAAGGTCTCTTTCTCTCCGCGATGCGCAGTTTCCTCTTACTCGTGATGATTCTAGCCCTTATCGCATCGCTGCATCCTAGGCAACACGTAACTCTCTCCTACACTTGATCGTCAACCTGCGGTACTGCACACCCTAGGTTCTCTGATGGTGCAATATCGCCTCTCTGCGATATCCTACCGCTACGGCTCAATGCACTCAGCATTACTCGTGTTCAACTTACTGGACTCAACATACAAGGATGTTTTACATTGCGACTCTTAACTGTATTGAGTGAAACATAGACAAGCTCCTATACAGAATACTTAAAGACTTCAACATGCATTTATCCTGTTAATATGCTGTGAACTGAATAACACATACATTCATTTAACTATAAGCAAAGTTCATGTAATGAGTGACAGATACAACAAGTAAATACAATCGCATGAATCAATCACATAACACTCTAATTTTACGTGGTTCACTTCCAGGGTAGAAGCTATGTCCACAGAACTGTGTTTTATTATATCTTGAGAGAGGTACACAGTTCTGCTGCACCGCATATGCAGCTATAGATATTCTGGGTAACTCCGCACTCACTGCCTGGAGCCCTTCTCTCCTAGATCTCTTCTCTATCTCTATATTTCCTTCTTACAATACTCTCTCTCTCTCTCTCTCTCTCTCTCTCAATCCCTGTGGATTGTTACATACATGCTCTATGAGCCAGCTGTTGGTTACAGGAAGATACTACAGACTCAATACAGAACCAGAGCTCAACTCTGTTACAATACAATTTACATCTGACTAGCTAACCTTTTACAATATAAAATACATCCCTTTATAGGCGGCCCGAAGGTCTCGCCATTACAACACTGTGGGCCTGTCCCAACAGTAACCCAAAAACCTAATGAGTGACAGTCGGCATATCTGTACTTGGGGTAGCCGCTTTTTGTCACACCACTTCTCTCTGCAGTCTTCCATGCTTCCTAGCGCTGACCATGGGTACTATGCACCGCTTCCCTTCTTCTGTCCTTTGTCTTCAATACCTCGGCCTCCTCGCTCCTTTTCCTTTATGAGGGTAGCTGAGCCCTCCTATCTTCACTGCTGCCTTCAATGCAGTGGTTGAGCTCTCTCCTCTTGGCCGCTTAGGTATTGTCGTCCTCTTTGACTTCTTTGTCCCAACAGTCATGGTTTCTGGCTCTATTCTGCAGCTAGAAACATGCTACGACGTCGTAGCTTTACCTTATCTCTTCGTCTTCGCCAAACTATCTATCCGTCAAAATGGCAGCTTCTCCTATAGCTGCGGGACTCTACTCCAACATGAACCTGTGTACCTGCAAACATGTCAAACATGAAAACACATCAAAGCTACCAGAAAATCATCTACTTATCCATGTTAATGACTAAGGAATCTAACAACATGTACATGTGAAATCAAAACAACAGTAATGTGGGATGGAAATCAGCTTTGCATTAAGAATGTATGGAGAAGCTTACAACCATTGCCTTAGTGTCGACAAGCCCCTCCACGAGACAAACACTTCATCCCCATAAGCTCCAAATTTGCTCTCTATGCTCTCCAATGATTTGGACTAGGTATTCAATCCAAAAACATAACAATACTTCTATAGTTATCTCCCTCAACTATGGACATGAGCTTATATTTATAAGGCTCAATGGATAGGAATAGTTGAAATAATTATGGGTGAGGTGGCTCCAAGATTCTACCATGGGGGATCTCGAGCTCAAACTAACCTATAATGATGGAGATAAGGGAGGACACGAGGCTCAATGCTCTAGAAGCATCGAGAAACTTCTCTTTTTCCCATTTTACCCAGGGTGCCGCTTTTCTTCCCTTATGACAAAGCGGTTTAGATGAGAACTGCTTTTAGACCAAAGACCATAGGTGGTGGTACTGCTCCTTGAAAATGGGATATAGGTGGTGCTGAGCAAGGTACCACTCATTGGCCATAAGGAAAGTGTGGTGCTAGGTTTTTTCAAGTAGAATTAAAAAACAAAGCAAGTTTCCACCCTAAGTGTTGGGATTAAGGGAAAACATGGAAGTTAAGGGTCTTATCACATGATGGTGATAGGATTTAGGTATAACAGTGTTGATTCTGGTGTTGCGCCCAGGGGCACTTCCATTCCTTTCTAGGAAGAGGGGTTTGGTAGTACTAGTCATATTACACCTTCCATCCGTGTGGTGGAGGTTCCTTCACACATGCATCCTAGGCCTAACATTGTCGTTCCTGTTCGGGAAACTGATCCTAGACATGTGAATATTGGGGCACAAGTTATATCCCTTCCCATATTCCATCATATTTAACACCGGTTCCTTCAAATTCATTTTTGACGAGACATCCTTTCCCTAACTCACAGGGTCCTTAGGGATAGAGTTCTACCGTTAGTCATGTTCATCCCCCGTCTGGTCACACCGTAGTGTCACAAGGACATGTGCCTCCTTATGTTTCAGCCAGGTATGTGCCATCTCATGGACCATCTTATGGACAGTCTCATGGACCATATTATGGATAGCCTTATGGACCAGCTTATGGACCATCCTATGGAGTGTCTTATGGACAAACCTATGCACCTTATGGGTCTCGGTATCAACCTCCTTATCAGTATCCTAACTATGGCTTCATAGCACCCCAGCCTCTAGGTACTCTAAACTATAATATGAAACCCTATATGGGTCAAATGGGAGGAGCTTACTATCCCATTGGCCAAGGCCATGGTGTGTATATCAATCAAACCTATGTGAACCAAACATATCAGGGAGCATGGAACCAAATGGCTTAGCCTAGGCTCCCTTTCCTTGCAACATTGAACTTACCTGACTTGTCAAGATTGACAAATGATCCCGTGTATCATGACTCGGTTCCCTCCAAGATTCCTTCGGACATTCCAAAGTTCGAAGGTAAGGTTAGTGAAGATCCTGGTGAGCACATCACAACATTCCACCTTTGGTGCTCTTCGAACTCCTTGAATCATGATTCGGTTCATTTAAGGCTATTTCAATGCATCCTCACAGGGCGTGCGGTGAAGTGGTAAATAGAGTTTCCTGGGGGGACTTATACATTGTTTAATGACCTAGATATGACCTTCCTCAATCAATTTCAACTACCCATGCATTATGATTCCGGTATTGAAATCTTGTCGACATTTCGACAGGACAAAGCCATGCATATATCTGATCACATTCAAGAGTGGTGTAGACAGAAAATATAAATTAAGGCCTTTATACCACCAAAATTTCTTTTGGAATGGTTCCTCAAGTTTTTTATTTCCTTACATAACGAAGGATGTTTCCACATCCAAAGTGCAAAATGAGGAACAAGCTATATTTAGACCTTAGCAGCTGGATTTGATTTATGCTCAATCTGGGCTCTTATATGAGATCATACCGAACACACCTAGATCCAATTTTGACGCTAAGTTTAAACCTGGGCCACATGCTGATGGAATTTTTGGCTCCGTAAGTGCTAATCCTACAAGCTCGGTTACAAACCAAATGAATAATTTTTCTATTAAACATCCTGCATCGGGACAAGCTATGAGTTCGTCTCATCCTATGGATGTACTTTCAATGCAATCGTCGAACCATAAAGGTAACCAACAACCTGGATGGAATAAAAAGAAAGGTAAAAACAATCGAAAGGGTGGGAATAGGAATGAAAATGATAATAATGACAAGAACAAAACTAATGCTGGGGGGGACAAGAAACATAAGCGTAAGGTGAAATTTCCTTGTAAGCTTTGTGGGGATGATTACCTCACTCACTTGTGCCCTCAGATATAAGATGCCTCAAAGTTCATCGCACAGAGCCCAGCCGTGTTAGTAAATCCTTTACTACAAAACTAGAATATGAAATCGAGGACCATGGATCCTGGTGGTGCTTTTGGTGGGACTCCAAACCCATTGGACACCATTAGTGGCCATGGTTGTATTAATATGATGTCTGCTGAAAATGTTGTGACTCATTCTAAAGATTATGGTACATCACAACCGGACCTAGGAAAATAACCTACTCCACCTAAGAGCTCTTTGTGTATCGAAAAACCTAGTGATAAGCCTAAAGCTCCACCTCACATTCTTAAGGGAGTATTAAAGCATTCAGGGCAAAATACTAATGATCAAGCCACCCATAACTATTCTATCATAAAGTATTTGGGCTATACTCCTTGTGCGATGTCCGCATTGGAAGTTCTTCAGACTTGTCCTATGCAAAGGAAAGCCTTGTTGTCTGTTGTTGGGGTGGCTAATGGAAGCTCTCCTTCAGTGATCAAATTTGAAAATCATGGAGTCCAGCCTCACTTTCATTACTATGTGTCCCATTTGGTTCATGTAGAGTGTCTGAACAACACCATCAAGCGCACAATGATTGATGAAGGCGTTGCGGCTTTTGTGATGTCTTTGTCATGTTGGAAGGGGTTAGGTTCTCCTATATTGTCTAATTTGGGCACCATGTTAACTACATTTGATGGAAGATCATTTTTCCACATGGTATTCTTCCTTCCCTTGAGGTCCAATTGGGAGGGATGACCATTGCGATCGAGGTTGAGGTGGTTGATGTGCCCCTTGACTATAATATTTTACTGGGTAGCAACTGTATTTACAACATGCAAGCGATTGCATCGTCACTCTTTTGGGTTGTTTGTTTTCCTTTGGATGGGAATATTGTGATGATCGATCAAAGCTCCTTTGATAATTATAGTTTGAAAGCATCGTCAGGAGCTTCTATCCCAGTTATCGATCATTCTCAGCTGGCGACGGAGAATGTTGGGGTTGGAATGTATCCTTCGCTAATGGGAAATTTTAGTTCTGCCACTCTTGTTCTTATGATCGGTTCTAGTCTTGGTAAGGATTCAATGTTCTTGAGTTTGGTTCCTTTTTTCACTTCACATATGGAGGATCCTTGGACTCTTCCTTCTCTGAGTACTTTAGGTGAAGTTTCTATACCTGCCGAGACGGACATGCTATTGTCTACAACTATGGTGGCTTATCAAGGTAATCTTGATTCAGTTGTAGAGTCTAGTCCTTCCTTTTCACGGATGGAGGAGGAGGACCCTTATGCATTTCCTACTTGGGAAGTGTCATTATCTCACTCACATGACTACCTCAATGACATCTTTCCATCGAACAAGGCTATTCTCGAGGCTATGTCTGGGATAGAACAACCTTGGGGAGAGTTGCATCATAGATCTTATTATCCCTAAGCTTGATGATATTGAGTGTGATAACTTTAAGGTGATATTTAGTGAGAAAATTGGTGGGCCCATGGTCCCATTAGACTCTCCTAGCAAGTATGCTGAAGGGAACATGGAGAAGTTGTCACCAACTATACCTATCAATATTTCTTGCATTCCTGGCAATATTGAAAATGTGTACATTGGGGCAGATTGTTCCCTCGATGAGATTAGAGAATACACCGAGATTTTTAAATAATTTGGAGATGTGTTCACTTGGTCATATGAGGAAATGGTGGGAATTGAACCCCACAATATTGAATATGGCATTAGGACTTATCCGGATGTGAGACTTGTTTGACTAGTTGATCATGGGGGCATAGCCTTGGTGGATCCCAGAAATGGGCCCTATATTAAGAAGTACTATGCATGATTCTAAGCTGAGGCTGATTTTTTGTATATTATTGTACATTTTCATAGCTTATTTTTGGTCTACTTGTGGTGATCGAGGTTGTGGAATAACTTTTGTTTGTTGTGGCAGATGTCGATATAGTCTTTGATTTATGTAGGATTCACTGATGGTGTTACCTGCCACACTCAAAACTCAGCTTCGACTGCTTGGGTGATTTATATCACAGTTGAATGGCTTGTATCATGTTAGGGATCCAAATTTGTTACGAAGGTTCTTGTGTGTCAGGTTGCTTGAACGACAATTTGAGAACATAACATATATCCATATTACAAGAAATTTTAATCAAGTTGTTGATTCATATGCTAACTATGCACTAGATTGGCATTTGTTTCACAGATGATAAAGCATTCACAAACACATTTACACGTAAATAAGATAATAATCGATCATCATAGGTATTTTTCATTAAAATATATGTCCAAAAATGTGGTGTCATAATACATAAGTGTCATATACAAAAATGGGGCCCGAGCCACCAAAATATACTACACGGTCATACAAAAAATACACCTCGACCTCTAATCCTGTGGGGGAGGAGGGTTCTGATAATGGTAGCACACTAGGGCTCTAGATAGATGGTGAAATAAATGAACCCATTCCCATGGTAATCCAACCACCTGGCGCAGCATGGTCTAAGGAAAGTCCTCGACTTGCGCCATGGGAACTCTATCTGTCAATCGAACAAAGTTCATGTGAATGATTTAGAGCGTGCACTTCGCATCCAAACCCATGATCTCATTTCCTCTTCACCTTCGTCGATGACGAGTGAAACCATCTGGTCGTCGTGGCCCCACATCTGTATGTACATTATAGAGTATCACTATATGTCATCACACCAAAAACATGTCTTTTTGATTCCATATATCAAAAAACAAAAAAAAAATTAATAATTCAAAAAAACAAGGTTGAGTCGGAATTCATTACCTATCTCTCCATATGCAGATCCTGGTGGAATGGGCATGTTTGGGTCTCCACAGAAGTCTATCCCTGCATAGGGGTAGTCATATATGGCAATGATCTTCCTACGTCACCAGAGAAAGAAGTCTGTTGGGTAGGGGTTGTCCAGTCGTCCCCCTCCTAGTCTCCTCATGAAATTTACCCAAGGTAGCTGTGCCAGATCTCAAATCCATGTGGGGAAATCTCAAATCTTGGGCTTATCCCTAACACATTCTTAAAAAATAAAGTAGTCAAGATGCTTCCATAACCAAAGTTCCTCAACTGCCCCATATTGCAGTCTGTAAGTTGCTGTTTCATATTGCTCAACAGTGAGGTACTCCAGTCATATATTGTAGGACGCATACACTCCAATGCATATAACATCAAAGGCCTTGAATCTTGGTGGACGGATGCCAATCCTGTTATCCTGCCCACTTCCAGCAGTATGGCCTTCAACCCGAGGTTTTGGATCGAGTTCATTGGGATTTGACTCCCAACCTTTTTCATATCTAGGATGTAATAAAAAACAATATACTCATCTATAGTGAGTCTTCCTCCTAGCCCACAAGCTCGTAGGTTTACCACTTCCCCTCTTCGGGACAATCCTGTAATGAAGTAAATGTCCTCAACCTAGAGGTTGAGGGGAATCCCATCTAACTAAAATGTCTCTGATTCAGGATTCTAGTAATCTACTAGCAGTTGGAGTAGCCTTGGATTTTCCCTTAAGCTTACAAGGCACCAAAAGTTGTATAGAACACAAACCCTCAATGTTTTTGAGCCATTATATCAGCTTGCACGGCCTCTTTAACATCTCCATGTTCATGCTCTATCCACTCTAGAACCATCCTGCACAAGAATTTCAAAATTCCATGAGTGTTTTCCTTTGAATTTCTTGTTTGCGGCCCTATATGCAACTATTTTCAAAACAACCACGTATGTACGCGGGTATCATGGTATTTTCCGTGTGTACCCATCCCTATACACGGAAGAAGACCCGATTTATGCGTGGGACGAAACCTTCCTCTTTGGGATGGCCTAAGTTAAAAAATTAATCATCAAATTCAAAAATAAATGCATGAAAATGGAAGAGTAGGGAATGATGAGTTACCAGAACCAGATAGTGGGTGATTTCGTGGACAGATGCTTCCAGAATCAAATTCTGAATTTTTTGGTCTAAAAAGCACCATGGTGGGTAAATTTTCAAATGGTATGGAAAAATTTATTTTTTCACTATTTTATAGAATTTATTTTTTGAAATTTTTACCCACTTTCTATAGTTTTGACCCATTTTGACCATTTTTGTAATGTTTGGACCAATATGGTGTTGCAGGGACCCATTTTGAGTGCGTTTTGACCGAGTCTTTGATCCATCCATGCCTATTATAGGTATAATGTATGAACTGGAAAATAGGTTAGGATTTCACATCTTCCTGCATTTTTCATGACCTTATGATCATTTCATTTTAACCTTAGGTTCGAACCCATTCCATGATATCAAGGAACCTTCATGCTGCTGTTAGAAGTGGTATTGTGTGAATGGTAGAGATTTCCTATACATGGGTTCCCTAGTTAGATATTTTTTTTCATTTGGTGCCCATGTCGAGTTGCCTCCTTTAGGTTGTGGGAGTCACTTTTTAGTCCTGCCATGTCCTTGAGCAAGAGCTTCATACTCCTCTTGAACTTTATGTTGTATTTTCCCCATAGGGACTCCCTTTCATATATAAGGTTGTAATTGCATTTCATGAGTTTTGCTTGCCTTATTGAGGTTTATGCCGGATCCCTCATTCAAAGTTATCATCCATATAGCCTAAGCTTGTCTCATGTATATCCAAGCAGAGCCTTTTTACATATCCTTTGCAGCTTGATCACCCCTTTACCGAGAGGAGACATTCCCCCAAGTGTCGTTATCCTGCACATGTTTCTCTGCATTGAGCATAGGTATGTTCAACTACTTGGAATTGGATTTCTTGTCCCTGAAACTCCTCTCCTCCTAGATATGTACTATAAAGAACTTTTATTATTTTTCAAGATTTTCAAAATATTTGAAAAAGTCCAAAAAAAAATAAAAAAACATAAAAAGCCAGACGGGAAAAGATGTTATCTTTAGAAACAGTCGATTCGTGTCGCCTTTGAATAGATAACTGTATATCACATATTTTGGTTGGGTTATTAATTTGAATTTAGGAGATTTACTCGTTACTTTGACTTTATCTCCACCGACTGGCTACACTTCCAATCCCCATAGAGCCTCTGTTGATGCCTCCTGTGTCACAGAGATGACCCCCTTTTCATATCGATTCCATGTTGCCTACCTCCAGTCACCACTTGCCTTATGCACTTGTTCAAAGGAAGTTGAATCCTGAGTCAACCATTCCTCGGTTATCTTGACTTTTTCATGTCGGTCATTCTTGATACTGTTACTGGTTCGTGCACATGTTGTTCGAGTTCTTCCACATTATACAACTTTGCTGAGTACCTCGTTTTGGTTGATGGGCGATTCCTTAATTCCCTCCTTCTAGTGGATTCCATTCCATGGACATTAGATCATTTATTCTAGAATAGGAGTCTAGAGTCATTTGAGTGCCTTGATACTTACAGTCATCAGTGGTAGGTTCTCTCGCCATTGATAGTTTTGGGAATACATCAATGTCCCTTGATCGATGGACTCCTTCCAGTGTTCGACCTCATCACATCTATTCACACTTGTTAGATTGCAATCTGTACCTTGATTCCCATTTTCATTATTGGCGGGTTATCTCGCGTCTATTAATGGTATACATCAATGACTAGTAATCAGATGATGGACTACTATGTTTGACCTCAACACATCTATTCACATAGTAGGACATGTACTTGTAGCGGTTTGTGTAGAAAACCTTCCATCTTGGTGGCATTCCATATATGCTGCCTCCTTAATCGTGCCCGTATTCATGAGATTTCAGCTCTCATGATCTTGATTCCAGTGTTTCCAGTGTATATCAGATATCTTCATCCACTATGGAGATCTTGATCCATTGTATATTGTACGTGGCGATGACCACACATGACACTTTGTATATCATGCCTATTCATGGCCATTGTACTCTTATGTATCCAGGACTGCAACATGTATTTGTAGTCACATGCAGAGATTGATTATTGTATTGTACTGATGAGTGCGGATGGTTCTTCCACTTGAGTCTTCATTACTCCACTTCTGGGATGGATTTTATAATGTATTTCGGTCATCATTTTACCCCTCTGACCTCACACATTAGGGGGCATATGTTATAGCTTATTTTACCACACCAGGTAGATCACACATTTATGGCCTTACCCATCTCTTTGTAGACTCTTTGGACCCCATGGACTTATATTATACTTTGATGTTCTAATATCATCCCCAAAAATTTCCTTTTTATACCTATACACAACTTTTAAAGAAATACCCGCATGTATACGCAGCTTTTGACCTCAAACCTGCGTACCTCGGGATGTGTGCAAAATGACAAATAATTTTTGGTGTTTTTCTCATTTGAGTCTGAATAACTTGACTCTTGTCCTTCCAAATGCCTTGAAAATGGTCGGATTTGACCCTCCATTACGTCTTTGTAGTGCTATTTAAGGAACCCCTTGGATACATTGAGGGAGGAGAAATTGAAGAATAAGGAAAGTATAGTCCATTTTTGCCTCAGTTTTGCTTATACTTGAGTCTCCATCCCTTTGTCCCTTGGAGAAAATAGTGTTCTTCCAAGCTTTCCTTTTCCTTGTGATATTTCTATTGAGAGATGGAGGATTGAAGTGGTGGAGGCCTAGGTGGAGGACTTGGTTTCTCCGGTTTCGCAGAAGTGCCGACAGAGTGTGTCACTACTATATCTCTAATTTAATAATAGAAATATCTTTTCTTGTCCAATTCATGTGCAATTTAAATATAAATATTGAATCCATGGATGTATTTAATTGCTTACACATGATTTATTATATATGCTAGAGTAGTTCTAACACATTTATATATATCATGCTTGCTTTGTTTGTTGTTGTTGAGAGCAAATTATAATTGCAATTGAATTGGAAAATCTCAACGGGGATCTACTTCAACCGTTCGGAACAAGGTACGATTTTATATCCCTTAGTGTTAGATTTGCTTACTGCTCTTGTATATTGGGAAATATTGATTTCTGGTATCATACTATCTGTTATGGTACCTCCAAGCCATAGGAAGTTTCTCTGGTTTCAAGGTATCCCTATTTAGGGCTTAGAATAACCCTTGGTGGCCAATACTATGTACCTGCAGCCCTGATTAGGGCCTTAACCAACCCTCGATAGTCTCATTTGGTATCACAACATATTCTCAAAAACCCTTTAAGATTCACGACAGACCTCTTTAGGGCTATGTCAAACCTCGACATCACTAATAGGAGTCTCGACATCCCGATTTAGGGCTTTATCAGAACTCAACAAATTTCTGGGGATCTCATCAACTCTTCTTTCGTGACTTAGTGTCCTATTTAGGGCTTAGTAAAACTTTGGTAGCCTTTCAATGAGAAAACATCAGACTTGTAGGATTTGATCGCATATTGGTGAGGTCGTCAACACTAGAATTACACATGTATTGCCTGCATGTACTATCCAATAGGGTCACTGATACAAATACCATGGGTCATATAAAATATTAATGTCTATATGGGAAATCAACATTTAGGTTCCAAGTGATTGTTGAGGCAATGCATTCCATAGCAACCAAAGGTTCATAGACCCAATTCTAGCTAAGTAAAATTTTGAATACTTGGTTTAAATGCCCAACTATATTAGTAACAAAAATATGAGTGTTTTCTAATGAGATTCAAATTTTGGTGTTTGGGAAGGGAGTAGTGAAGTAAGGAATTCATCTTGTGACTATATTATTAAAGGGTGGGACTTAATTAAGCATATCTAGGTCATAATGTTTGTCCCATGGGAAATTCATTAAAATTTATAATTGTGTCAACATGATGTCATAGGATGGTGTTTTTATGGAAAAGAGCTCATGCAAGTTAAGAAACATGATGGTTGTGATTGACATAGGAACAAAATATACACATTATTAGGGGAATGCATCTCAATCTTATGAGATCCCTAACCATTGATATGAAATATATTGACAACATGGAATCAATTTGTAGTAACAAATATGCCTTTCATCCATTTGAAGTAAATCACATGACATTGGTCCTTGTGGGTCTAGGCCATCGTGGCTTCCTTCGAGAGTTAGCAACTCTAAAGATGGTGAAGGGACTAGATTTGGATTCATAAATGAAGGAGATCATCCTTGTCTTGTAGATCAAATCCCTACAATATTATACATTTAGACCTAATTGGTTCACATACAAAAAAACAACAAAAACTCACTTTAAAATCAAGCACATCACATTCATGCTTGGAATTAAGAAATTGTATATATAATTAGATAATAATATGACATAAAGTCTATATTGGTCATCGAAAGGAATGAATGTTTGAAATTAAGATGTAAGTGTCAAATGTAAATATATAATATAGTATGGGCTATAAAATAGACAAATTGGAGGTCCATCAAAGAATACAAAGAATTTCATGTTATGGAAAGTGGTAATATTTTGCTTGATGTTTCCTAAGTGTTTATATGCACATTTAAAATGTAATATAACTTTCATTAACTAATAAACTTTTGTTTGTTTTGGAATATATATATATATATATATATAACCCATCGATACTTTCCCACAATAATGGATAGTGTTTATAGTGCACCCCTTTCCCTTAAACCTAGTTGAGCGACCCCTCAAGGCTTATTGTAAGTTAGTTATATATGTGTGTGAAACAAATAGAGCTAAAGTGAATTTTTTTCATTTCAATTTACTAATATTTAAAAAAAATCCACTAAAAGAAAAAGAAGTTGTTAACTGTGTTTTTACAAGGTACAAATAGTAATTAATGGTTATTAGTTAATGAGTTAGAGGTTAGTAGGTTTGAAATAAATTAGAGGGTTTAATGGCTTAGTATGTTGGCAATCTATTGGTTAGTAGGTTAGTGTGTTAGTCTTCAAATGGTTAATGGGTTAGAAGGTTATCAATTTAGTAATTAGAGAGTTAGCGGTTCAATGGTTAGTATGTTATTTGGTTCAATGATTAGTATGTTATTTGGTTATTGGGTTAGTCACTAAATATTTTAGTGGGACAATTGTTTGTGGATAACTAGGTCAATGGTTATATTTTTAGTGAATTTGGGTGTTAGCCATTAGTGTGTTACTGATTAGTGTGGTAGTGGATGAGATGTTTAATGGTTATAGTGGTAATATATTATTGGTTTAGTGGACTAGTGGGTTATACATTAGGGGTAGTGGTTTAATGAGAGAGTGGATATTATGTTAATAGGTTATCCGGTTAGTCAATTGTTTACTAGATTGGTGGGTTATGTGATGGGGGTTATTTCACGTCAATTCTGACCTATACCATTGCATACCTGCAAAGACTATAAGATTGACATAGAAAACACTATAATCAAACTCTTTTATGAATTCAGAATGATTATTGCAACAAGGGATTCAATCAGATTATTTTTTTAATTTACATTTGTCCCACCTTGGATTTCAATATTATTCTCTATGGAAATCCACGAAGTCGATGCTCCAACATTGTAGGAGGTTTTGTGCTCTTGGGCCATTTTTGAATCAATTATTTGAGAGGGAACGATGTTAGGATTTTGAATCCATATGACTGATATTAGGTGAAATTATGCCCAAAAGCATAATTTTACTCCTGTTTAGCCTTCCAGTATCCCAAAATTCATCTTAGGGTAATTGTCTTGACTATTTACAACTAATTTAGCCCTAAAATATGAACGTGAATAAAGATTTAGGTTGTTTTCACGCTCATACTTATGCAAAAGTTCCCAAAACCTCTGTAACAAGTTGGATTTCTATTGTAACTATGCACATAATGCTAGTTTAGTCTACACATCTAGCCCATAATTCTTCGTTCATGCCAATGTCTGAGTTTTGGCCCTGCCCTCATTGTTATGTTGCCCAGAATACACCAAAAACACCTTTGAATGCTTGTGGCCTGAAAATGGCCTCGAAATTTACCCCCTAGATACCCATGCAAATAGCTTTTATTTTGATCTGTATTTGGTTTTTTTTTTTTAAAGTATTAGACATGGGTTTGGAGAATTTTTGTGTTGCATGGCATATAAAGAAAACATAAAAATTGTTACAACACAAGAAATAAAACCACAAATTGATTTATAAACCAACGAAGATTGTGAAGCAAAATTTAGAAAATAGAGACCTAGGGATAAATAGCTGGAAACCTAGAATGATAGGTGGTGGCCCAAGCATAAAAAATTAAAAATTCTTGGCAAATAAGATTACACTCTTAGTTTTACAAATCAGACACTGACATGACAAATAATACTTTAATTGTAAAATATATGCATTATTGAAATGATTGCATCCTAAGATTCACTCAAAGTGTCTAGCTGCTCTTGAGACCAACTTATTTTCTCATTCATTAATTACAATGATGCTGCAAAAACCATTCTTAACTACAAGAAGAGTTTACTAAAGGAACCATTCTCATTTTGTATGTAATGCCTTTTATTTATGTGAACTTGATTTCTTCTTTGCATGATTTGAGGGGAATATAGGGCCTTTCCTTCTTTCTTATGTCAGGTTACAACTTATCTAAGTATAAATATTTGAGGGGACATGAAAATAAAGAAAAAAAGCTTTACTCGCTCTGGGATAATCTATCATTGTTATGAGCAAGCTATTCCCCATGCATTGAATGAGCTGGAGCCTAAGAAACATACTGACTTTTGAAGAGCCCAGGAATGGAATAAAGGAAGGTTCATTTCCCTATCAAAAACAAAGGGTTGAAAGAAAAACCAACTCCAAGCTGTTCATGCAAGATTGAATGGAATGGTGAAACTAAACCAATTCATGCACAAGTTGCCTTTAATTTTTACTTTGACCACTTTGATAGTCTCTTCTTTTTTCTAGATTAATATATGGATTATGTTTTTAAACTTTAAGGTATGTCTCATTGGCCTTTTTTGTATGGGTAGGATATAGAAGTTACTTCTATGGATAGTTGGGTGAAAAGAAAGAAGCATATGCAACATGACCAATGTTATCTCTTAGCCAAGGGAACATTAGCTTAAGGTTAGATCATATATCAATGTATTTGTTGAGTTCCCTTTATTTAAAGAAATATCAATTAAATTTAATATAACTTAGTTTAAATGGGGGTGTTGTTCAAGAAGGGCTTCAATTTTGGTTCATGAAGATGATGCCCCTTATGTCCTACATATTTCATGTATGTAGATGCCTCTAGCAATGAAATTTTTACCTGGAACAAGCATGGATAAAAATGTAGCTGAAAAAATGGACCATTTTATTCTATCAAAAGACCTTTTTTCTAAGAGGATGGAATAAGAACCCACAATCCTCCCATTTGGATTAGACCACTGGCCAATTTTTTTACACTGTCACTCCAGAGAAAGCTAAAAAAGAACTCCCTTCCACTATGAAAGAATGTGGCTTTCAAATTTTCATTTCAAGGACATGATAAAAGAATGGTGGAACCATGCAGAAGTCAATATAGGTTCAAAAAACTAACATTCTAAAAAACAAGATTAAATCCTGGAACAGAAACAAGTTTCACAACATCTTCTTCCAAATGGAATAGTTGGAGAGTAATTTTCTCAACTCGAGAGGCATGATGGACACTCCCACCCTTCAAAAAAAGGAATTGGACCTTAATGATCATATGGTTATGAAAGCTCAATTAGAAGAGTAACACTAGGAACATAAGTCCCACATAAGATGGCTTAAGGAACACATTAAGAATACTACGTTCTTCCTCCCGGCCTGAACGCATTCTGTCTCCAGACAAGGATGATTTATGGAACATTCTCCAATCCTGGCATGTGACTAGGTGGATTCCTCCTAGGTGGGTTGCAGCTTGCGGTTGCAACTTGCAGTTGCATATGGGAATGTGTGCTTTGGTTCTCTTGCCAATTGGTTAGTGGATGCACCATCATTTCACTCCATTGTCAAGTGGACAAGAACATTGATGAAGGAATATTTCCATGAATAAGTTTTTAGAGGCTATGGAGACCTCATGGTTCTCAACACCTTGCAAGAGGATGTCACCCCCTTGAGTCACCATTGTTAACCCCTAGATTTCCTACACAACTAGAGGGGTAAGATCCATCTATACTGTCATGTTTATTACAAATGCATCCAGGTCTTTACAATAATACGAGTTTATTAGAGTTAGTTTCATTTTATTTCAAAAACTGTTATTTCTATCAGTTTGATTTTTTCCAAGAACCAGAGGTCTGAGGTCTTCATAGGGGTTATATACAACTAGACTTTGTCTTGTTGGTTCTTCACAGTATTTAGAGTTTATTAGAGCCAGTTTCACCATATATGAGAAAGTGCTATTTTTAGTATTTTGTTTTTTCCCAGGAGCCAGAGGTCTGGGGTCTTCAGAGGGTTAAGATCCATCTAGACTATGTCACGTTGGTTCGATTATAGGTGCATCTAGGTCTTCACAGTAATCAAAGTTTGCTAGAGTCAAATTCACCTTATTTGAAGAACTATTTTTGAATTAATTTATTTTTCTTCCAGGATCTAGATATAAGGGGTCTTCATGTCAATGATGTCTACATTTTCTTGGTCCTTACGAGTTGACAATATCAATGACAATATCAAGAAGTCTGTTTTGGGTGATATGGAATCAATTTCACGTCACTTCTTTTTTTAACAGTTTTATTTTTAGGGTTGCGTGTTGTTTTTGAGAAAATCATTGGGTGCCTTGTAGAAACAAGAACCTAATGAGACATTTAACGATATGTAATATTTTTTTTTTAGAACAGTCTATTTTTAAACATGCTATATTTGATGATTTATCAATCTTTAAAAACTACTTTATCATGCTTTATTCGATCCTTTCAAGTTTGCTAAATTGGTCATTCCAAGTGCTTATAGCTATTTTAAAACTTGACTAGAAAGCATGTTAATTTTATCTGAGAGTTGCATGTTTAGCACTCCAATTACAAAGGCATGGTAATTTTCAAAATTTTATAGAGAATATTTTTTAATTTTAGAATAAACATGAATGGTACAAAAATTCAAATGTATTATATTAATTAACATCCACTAGCTAGGAATTCTGAGTTTTTCCTTTGGTCTTTTATAAAGAGGATCCATAAGGCTTATAAGTTTTTCGGATTTGTTTGATCAAACTAGAAAAGGTAGAATAAATAATGACGGTCTTGGTTATCAGAATCTTCAAAGTTTGAGCAGTGTGCCTCTCTACCTGATTAACAAAAACTAAAAAACAACAAACAAGAATTAGTAAAAAACACCCTAAAACACTTTAAGAGTGTCTTTGGGGAAACACTACAAATCCTAGGCTCCAAATCCAAGATATCAATGGTAGATATAAAAGCCAACTTCTTCACAACCCTACCAGCAGGGACTATGTGGGCATACTTTGTTGCTAGTTTCGGTGGATATGAAGAGCTAGGATCCTTAGGCAATCCTAAGGAACCTGATTCAAGAATAGGGGACACTTACATAGCCTTCAGTCTATGCAAGCAAAAGCAGGAAATGGTGGCTAGGGTAGAAAGGGAGGTGACGAGCAATGCAACTCTCTTCATCCTCCAAATTTAATCGTAAACCGCGTGTCTCTATTAGAATTAGAAACTTCAATATATTGTATATTGGATCCACAACTAAAAATTTGGATGTTAAAAGAAATTTTAACCCATTTCCAAATGGATCACAAAATATTATTTTATTTCATTTCTTAGTATGTTGATTATTTAGTATAATACATCCAAATTCTAAAGAGTTCCTTAATAAAATCAAGACTAGTCTTGATTTTCCTAAAATATTAAGTGTGCAATAAAAATCTAATATTTGGAAATACCATCACAAACTAGAATGATATTCAGCAATTGCATACCTCAAATTTTCATCGTTTTGTTTCAAAAAGCCTTTCCTTTTCTTCCTTTTGGAAAGAAAGATATACGAGTGTTAAGATTCAAGAACATAGCTTTTAAAACATAATATTAACAAATACAACTGATTCATTTTCAATACTGGAAAGCAAGCCAAAGTCATCCGAACAAGGTTTCTTGTACTTTTGATTTTAACTCTGAACTTTGGTTGTATCTGTATTATTTTATTAATACAAAATTTCAACATAGAAATAGATAGACCTGTCTTTTCACAACTTGATAATATCCATATCCTTAATGAGACATGATCTTGGACATATAATCAAATACTCTTTCATGATTTTCATGCAGGTGCTGTTACTGGTGCAATAACTAGTCCTCTTGATGTAATCAAGATCAGATTGATGGTTTAGGTATCCATTTAAGAAGTTATTTAAGCTATATTAAATTCATAAACAAGAGGCATTTCCTTTTGTAAACAGTAAGATAGGAGAAGCATGATGACAATGGTAATCTAACTTTTAATTTTGGCATAGGGAACATCAAATAAATACAAGGGTGTATTTGATTGTGTTCAGAAGATCATGCAAGAATAAGGATCCTCTGCTTTGACAAAGTATAGTTTTGTTCTCGTGCAAGAAGAAGGATCCTTGTATGTTTTTTTACTCAGTTAATTATGGGTGTAGGGTTACTTTAATTTGTTAAAATTATTTTTTTAATACTTTATATAAACACATTTATTTTATCTATTTTATTGTCTGTAATAATGTTTTTTGCATTACACTAGATCCTATTTTCATTAGCCTGTAATAATTGTAATTATTTCTATATTTGACCAAATCAAATCCCAAACGTATGATAATTTGAATTTAGAGACATGCGAATTTTGAGCTTGGATTCTAGTACATTCAAATCCTTTTTATTTTGGATTTGAAAAGCTTTCCATTTATTTTTTTTATAAATTTCAACGGGGTCGTCGGTTTTTCGACAACGTCGAAGTGGCACTTGTCGTCGGATATCCACCCAATCCGATGACTATGCTACACTACTGACGCATTGGTCATTGGTTATCCAATGAGAAAGAATGAAGCGTCATCAGATTTAGGAGATTTATTTGGTGAAGGAGGTCGTCGAATATCCATCAAATCTGATGACTCTGCTAAAATTCCAACGCCTCTAGTATGTCGGTGATCTAAAAAGTATTAAGAGGTTCGTCGGATTCCATGGTGGAGTGATTCATCGCATATTCGACACCTATGAAGGAGTGGTCATTGATATTTTGACGGGTATAGACTAGCATTTAATGTCGGGTTTTCGATAACGGTGTGTCAGAAATCCGACGAGTAAATGTCTTTGTCGGAATTGACATGAAATTCCACTGACATTTTACAAGAAAGCAAAATTTTGAATTTCTGACATAAATATGTAAAAAATCAGACATTTAGGCCGTTGAAAATTGTGGTAAAAGAAAATGGAAAAGGAAAAAGAAAATTTGCGAAGGTGTTGAGGTTGAATGAAAAAAAAAATACCAAAGCAATGGAAGTTGTAATCTTGAGTGACAATAAGGAAGAGGATGATGGCATCTCTGAAAAATTTCTCAAACAAGCAGTTAATGTGGTAGCAAAAACCACAAAAATATCTATACAATATCCTTTCTTAGAAGTTATTGATCCATCTTCTTCCCAAATTAAAATTATGGTAGAAAAAAATTTAGATATAGAATTTTCTTTTATGGAGAATATTTCTACAAAAGCTTTGGAAAATGAGATATTACAAATTGAAGAGTTGGGTCCTAGGTTAATTTTAACCATGGATAAATTAAATGAATACATGAGTATTATGTTCATGCATATAAATAAATCCAAGGAGGTCCACCTATTCCAGAAGCCCGAATTGAAGCAAACTATGGTTTAAGATGATTTGGACCAAATGAATGAAGTTGATATGATCAGATTACATAAATATACAGGAGAAATGGTGTCTAATAGAGTGTTATAAAAAATTGTAAATGTTAAAAAAATACAAGAAGCATTTAGGAAGATTGAAAACCAATTAAAGAATGAAATGTCAGTAGATAAAGATATATCTTTGAAGGCTAATAATCTTGATTCCAAGCTAATTGATGTCTCATTATCAAGATTTGATGAAAATTTAAGAACAATTATCTTAAATAAGGAAGCTAATATTAAGGTGTTAGGAAAACATCTAAAACTACCAATTGCTGAGCCAACTCATATTGCATAGATAATTTTTCTATCTGAGAAAATTGGAGAAACTGATCATGAAAATCTATCTTTGAAGCAAAAAATATCCTAATTTGGAATTCAATTGCAAGTATTGCGAAGCGAAAAATCAAAGATAATGGAGGAGTTGTAAAAAGAAGTTTCTCAACAGGAACATATTTATTTAATTTTACCAGATGTTCAAGAAGAATCAAGCTAATGATTCGAGAAACATTGAAGCAAATGTAGACAAATTATATGAAGAGGTATGTCGATAAAAAATAAGGTGATTAAACTAAATCAAAGTTTATAGAGTTTGGAAATGGTCAAGAAATTTCGTGCCAATAAAGAAATTTTGTTGTAGAGAAATATCCAGGAAAAATATGATTAGATTGCAAATTTAGAGCATATTTCACATAAAAGAGAAACTAAGTTACAATCTTAGATGAAAAACAAGGACACGTTGATTGAATAATTGAAAAAGGTAACAGAGACCAATTCTACCATATATTATTTAACATAATGGAAAAGGGAATTATGGAGACACAAACAAATGTCGATGCATAATTACTTTCCATATTTTGATGTCTTACATTTATCAAAAGGTGTAATCAAACGTATTGATATAGAGATCATGAAGCACTAGAAAGATATTGAATAAAAAGAGAAAATTGTAAACAAAGTTATTATGTATATTAAATCATTTTTTGAGGATGGATTAGAAGCCTTAAAAAAAAGTGAAAAATGGAAGTGATTATGCAAGAATAAAATATATACATGATGAAAGGCCTTCTAGCATCAATGCAGGAAAAATGTTGCATTGGGAGACCATGAGCAAAAGAGTTCAAGGAAAAATTTAACCCTTTTCTTCAAATTGGCCTTCCATCCCCATGGACCAAGGATGGTATTTTATAATCTTTTAAATATTACATGGATACATTCAAGACTAAGAAAAATCAAGTTCCAGATCTATTCATAGAATTCCAATATTTGGATGGAAAGATCATAAAAGAAAATATGTTCACTTCTTTTGAGTTGTTAATTTCTATGAAAAAGTTAAATATGTAGGAAGAGTGTTTGAGTTTTCAGATCTATACTAAACTAGACGTTTCCCTCAATAAAATATGGGGATTCAATTATCCAAGAGGATATGATTGGAATCAAATTTGTTGACTCAAAACAAATCTACAGTACACCATGACTATATAGGAACCCACTTCACCAACACCTTCCATAACTAAATAAGGACCCAATTCAAATAAAAATAAAACAAATAAGCTATGGACTAAAGTGTTATTCAATTGTCAAATATTAAAACTTGTATGGAATGGGGTTGGATTTTCGGAAAGACAAAGGAAGTCTTGAGATTTTTTTTTTCTTATTTCCATTATTGGGACCCATTGATGAGTAGGCCAGATATGCCCACAATGAATCCTATCGGAAACAAACACACTAAACAATGGCTGGGAACCTAGAAAATCCTTGGATCAGATTTTTTCCCATACATGGATGAGGAAGTCAAATATATTCATCGACATGACCTTTGTGTAATCAACACTAGATCTTGCATCTTCATTTTGTTATCAGGGAATTATTTCCCATAATCTTGATAGTATGTGAAACATATTCTATCTAAAGTATTTAGAAAATATTTCACGTTATTTTAACCCTTTTTTCAAAATGAGAATCTTCTTATCACTTTATGGTTAATACAAGTATCTTTCGTAATTTCATATGTATTTTTTGACATAATCATTAAGTGATATTAATTATTATGATGAGTTTCATGTTATTTTTATTAAGATATGTGTACATAGATCTTTGACATAGAGGAACACCATTGTGGTAAAACTTTTACTAATATTAGTCTTTGTTATAAAATCATTTATTGGAAGTGAGAACAGATGATGCATATGTGAGAATATACTTCTCACTATTTTGCTTACTGCGATGCTCTTGGAAAGTTTTTCTTTCGATGCATTATAGTACATATGTTATACCTATTCTTAAGTATTTCTTGATATCATTTTATTCTCCTAAAATTATTATGTCTTTCATCTTTATTTAAGAATGTTTTAATTGTGGTGTTATTGCTCTGTCTTTATGAGGTTTAGATGCAAATATTATCTGCTTACTGGTTTTTGAATCCTTTTTCTGTTATTCAATGCATGAATGGAACAAAAATGAGGATTTTTTATTGAATATAGTTGAATTGAAAGTGACATTTATATGGCCTACCCCTAATCCCCCCTCTCCCTCTCACTAATTCCCCTCCCACAACCCTACACCTATCCCTCTAACTAATCCCCCTCCTATAACCCTACCCATATCCTTCTCACTAATCCCCCTCCTTCAACAGTATCGTTATCCCTATCATTAATCCCCCTCCATCACACATATAACCTCTAGCTAATCCTACCATAAAATTGATGCATGTATCATTGCTATTGTCACTTAATGAAAGATTCCCAAATAATCTTGTACACCTGGTATTTCTAAATATTCACTTCAATTTGTGGGTTATGGGCATTGATAATACTTTTCATAATGAAAATTGGCATCACATTTTGTTTCTATACTTAATCTTTTCAGATTCTACAATCACCACAATTTCGTTATTTTTGTTATATTTTCTCCCCTTTTGGCATTGGAAAATATTACCACAATTAGTAGCATGTATGAGTTTAAATCATAATGGCATTGGGGACATATTATTAATAATAATTGCATATGTGTTTCTTAATGACAATTTTGAAAAGAAAATAATAAGCATTTAATGGACCTAAGAAAAATTTCACATCCCTCTCTTTTCATGTTTACATATTACACTTGTTTAAAGGCATATAACATGTTGAAATATAGTCATTTTATTGCATTGTAAACACTATGTATTTTGTGCTAAATTTTATGATAATATAGTTACACTATTAAAATCATCTAACATATTGATTTATAGTCATTTTATTGCCTTTGTAGCACTATGTGTTTTCATGTTAAAATTGATGATAATATGGTTACAATATTTATATCTAATATTAGCTTATTATTTGGCCACATTATTGGAACTTTGAATCACTCAATTTTTATTTAATTGAAATATCATTATTGGGACCTTGAATCACTCTGTTTCAATTTAATCTAAATATCATAGAAATCCACAAACCTATAACTAATAATTAAATGTATATCTCGCAACAAACCATGAACCATGTGCAAGTTTGGATAGCTTCGATATAAATAAATGCATATATTTTTCTCTATTTAAAAAAACCCATTCAATGATTTTATTTGGGACAAAATCTCAACTAAGTTCAGTGAAATTTTCCGAATTACACATTATTAATTGATAAGTTTAGATATGAACTTGTACAAAACATGCCTTGTCATCTACACAACCCTAAAAAATGGATTAAAGCATTCAAAATATGATTTTGTTCATTGAATTTTCTACATCATCAAAACCTTGATTCTTTCTCCAAAATAGTCATTCCCCTTTTCTTGACCCTATGCATCTTAATCTATGGCACTCTTTCACTTTATTTTTTGTTATAGTTCAACTTTAACATTAGTCTAAATAATTTACATGCAAAATAATTTTAGAATTCCCCATAACTTTCTTTATCTCTATCCCATCCCAAGAACAATGTCAAAAATATATCCTTTTGAACATCAATGACTATGTTATCACTTAGAATATTCAAATCCGAAGATGGTTATAGAATATTTTGAAGATGGCTAAGCAAAGATGGTTTTAACCCAACGATAGATTAATCATAGATTAAATAGGACATAAAGGTGCCCAAGAGAATCAAGGAGACATGGAATGCGACCGAGTTCCAAAAATAAAGAGCTAAAAGGATAGGTTCCCTAGCGTGGAAGCAAAGGAGAGCATAGGACCACAGGTAGAACCAAGATCCTAAAAAAATGGGGCTACAAAACGACGAAGCAAATAATGATGAAGGCCTAACAAATCAATGGTGGGTATGCACAACACATCTTGAATATGTGAGCAAGTTAATGAAAAGGATCGAGCAAACCATGAGTGGCTACAATAGATCAACAATGAACATGCATAGGGCATCGTGGATATTAAAGGGAATTAAATGGACCACGAGGATACATTGTCCCAAACCATTGAGGACATGTGGAATTTTTTGATTAGTAATGACTCCCATGAGTATTCTTCAAAACCATTGTATCTCTGAGCCGTTACAAACATGGTATACAAGAGATGCTTTTACCTAGTAGCCTCTGTTAACACAAAAAAATGATTCACCTAGCTCTTCATGGTCTAAACCATAGTCATACATCATATTCCCACCATTATTTCCTCCATTTTGACTTTCACAACTAAAAATCCACCAAATATGGTCCAAAACATTATTATTCCTTCCCCATAAATGAAGGGAAGTTGAGCATTTATTGTGATTTATCCCCACTCTTTCCAAAAAGGACCAAAAACCCTAAAAATGAGAATGGGTAAAAAATCATAGATAAATACCATGCACAGTAAAATAAAATGGGTCAAAATACCTTGGACCATCCTATAAATACATTGTGAAGGTCCCACCAAAAACACTTTTTGCCATTCACTCTTAGTCACACTTTTTTCCTTTTGCCATTATCATCATATTTTGCCATATCATTTCCCACGATGTATGTTGAGCTTGCTCCATACCCATTTGGATCCATTTCCCCTATTTGACAACCACTAGTGGAGTAGACTGGAGACCCAAACCGTGGAGCCGTGGGACCATTTCCTCAGACGGGTCCAGTGGCCCACTTCAAAGAAAGGTATGCCTACTATTGTTATTTGTTGTTAGTAAAAAAAGAGAAATCATAATCATAAAATATTTCCGTTCTTTCTTATTGTAATTTATTGTTGTAAGTCAAGGTTGAAAGAAATTTCAAACCATTGAACTCTATCCTATGATCTGGTTGATCTAGGGTAGGTGATTTTTCATATAGTAGGGGAGAAATCCCCACTACACTCTCCTAGTGATTTCCCCACATCTATTCATTTACCCTTAGGATCCCGACATTAAATTTTACATGCACATTTAATGCACCTTGGGTTTTGCACACACACCTTCAATTCAGATTGGAATGCTCAATTAAATGTCGCACTTGACCCCATGAAATCCATTCAATGCAAATATGCTTCCTTTCAATGCACATCTGCAGGATTGTCAGCATTGTTTTAGGTGTTGCATTGTCAACTATATCTCCATACACCTCTACCTCTATATCGGTTTCTATTGTGTGTTTTATTAGTAGTCACGTAGCCTTAGAATACAAAAGTTATGTTTATGGGATGCAAATTTGTAGTGGATAGAGTTAGCACTGCATTTCCATCCACTACAATTCAATATGTAATTAGTAGTCGCAGGACTTATTCTTTCGGTATGTTCTTTTATTGTTTGTAGTTATGGTGGAGCATAGTCTATTTAAAATAATAAAATTGAAACCTATTTAGCGAACAACATCCTTTAGGTCATTTAAATTCCACAGTGATAAAAACCCTTTGTTTTGATTTCTTTGAGAGTTGCAGGTGCCTTTCTACTACACAATGTATATCATCATCATTAGTTGGTCCTCAAACATAACAATATACTCCCTGTTGTTCCTAAAGTTGTACATCGACTAGATTAAGTATTTATTTGATTTATCATGCCGAATATAACTTAAAATAACATACACAAGTGATTTAGTCAAAATTAAAATGCCAAGGAGGTTTGTGCATATAACACCTTCTCTGCACCACTTTAGGATGATAAGACAATACTCAAACCAAGGGAGGAATCCCTGAAAAAGGGGGGAATAATGGACAAGGTTTCAAATATATGAGACGGATTAGTTGTGAATGTGCAACTTCCAACCATACTTTCACTAAATAAATAGAAAAATATATTAAATTAGATATATTATTTCCTTGCATTTCCACTATGCAAGTTGAGTTGTTTCTTCCTAAAAACTGGAAAAATATTTAAGTCAATGATTTTTCCATAATTTAACTCCATGATAGTTCCAGTCTGAATCTGTACCTATACTGTCACAAATATATCATGAAAAAGTCTTCAAAAATAACCCTTCCATCCCTGTTCCTTTGTTTTTCTATTTCATGCTGTGAATAAACTTTTCTTCCAAACGAGGCACAAAAATATGTCTTCCAGGAGACTCAAATCTATCTACCACAATTTTGTTATTTCAAACAAATTGAATCCTAAAACTATGCAATTAAATCCCTAAGCCAACACTTCAATTATGAAATAGTAGTCCCTAAACTGAGTCTCTTCTTCATCATATTTGTTTCTGACTACCAAATCAACTATGTCATATTAGTTCTACAAATCAACAACTCATCGGCACATCATCTATGCCATATTGAAATCAATGGAAACTCTTCAACAACTTGTCCACCTCTCATTCATCCCCATGAACTTAACCGGATGATGGTGGTTGTTCGATCTCATAACGTATTATAGAAATAATAATAATATTGAGCATAAGAAGGTTCAAAAACCCCTTCCTTTATGAGAGAAATGTAAAAATATTGAACCTTTGAAGGGCTAACTGACAGTTCCTCTATATATGAAATGGTGAACACAAGAAGGAACATCCATCCCTTCTTGTATTATAGAATTGTCAGGAATAATAAACACAAGAAGGGTCAGGAACCCCTTCTTATATCCTCCAAATATAAAAAAATATTATGGAGAAAAAGGATTGTCCTATCCTTGTTGTGATCACTTTTTCAGTTATTTATATGATACAATAAGGGTTGACTCTCCTTTCCTCTACTAGATAAATATCAAGAATAGTTAAAACCATAAGGGTATGTCGCCCATTCCCTTGTGAAATAAATTAAAAGAATATCGAATGCAAGAAGGATAAACCACCCCTTCCAATACCAATGTAGATATATTGAGAATAATAAACACAAGATGGGGTGACTAACCCTTCCATAATTATAGAATATCACGAATAGTTAACACAAGAATGGGCATCTAATCCTTCATTTTATGATAGAAATAAAAATAATTTTGAACCTACGAAATGTCCACTAAACCTTTTCATATTTTATATTTATCGAGAATAATAAACACAAGAAGGAAGGGCTGTCCCTTCTTGTATTATAGAAATATCAAGAATAGTGAACACAAGTGTCATACACCCCTTCCATTACAATAGAAATATAAAGAACATTGGACATAGGAAGGGTCGACCAACCCTTCGTGTAGTTTAGATATATCAAGGATTGTGAACACAACAAGTGTCAGACGCCCCTTCCTATATGATAGAAATATGAAGAATATTGAACAGAGGAAGGGTCAGATGACCCTTCCTTTATTGTATATATCAAGAATAGTGTACATTGGAAATAACGTCTGTCCCTTCATGTATTACGAAAATATCAAGAAAAGTGAATACAACAAGTTTCTTCCACCCCTTTCATTACAATATAAATATATACAGTATCGAACATAGGATGTCTAGGCTGACCCTTATATATTTTAAATATATCTAGAATTGTGAACACAAGAAGGACTGGTTGCCCCTTCCTATATGATAGTAATATGAAGAATATTGAACATATGAAGAGTTGATTGACCCTTCCTATATTGTACATATATTAATAATATTGAACATATGAAGGAATATATGTCCCTTCATGTTTTATAAAAATATCAAGAATAATGAACACACAAAGAGTTAGACATCCATTCCTTTATAATAAAAATATAATGAATATTGAACATAAAAACCCTTGACCAATCCTTCCTGTATTTAAAATATATCGAGTATAGTGAACACAAGAAGGTTCATCCAACTCTTTCTTTAAGATAGAATTATAAAGGACATTGAACCTACCAAAGGTTCGTTGACCCTTCTAGTATTGTAGATATATAGACAATAGTGAACACAAGAAGGAAAATATTTCTTATTCTATATTTTATAAATATCAAGAATAGTGAAGGAAAGAAGGGTCGATTGACCCTTAGTGATAGATATACAAAGAATATTGAACCTAGGAAGGGTTAGAGGATGCTTCCTATATTATAGACATATCGAGGATAATGAACATAAGAAGGAATGCGCGTTCCTTCATTTATTATGCGGATATTAAGAATAGTGGAAAGAATAAAGGTCAGACACACCTTTCTTTACTATAGAAATGTAAAGAGTTTTGAACATAGGAGGTTTCGATCGACCCTTCTTGTATTCTAGATATATCAAGGATAGTGAGAGAAAGAAAGGTCGACTTTTCCTTTATGATAGAAATATAAAGAAGGTTGATCTTATGAAGGGTCTAGTACCGAATATTTTGTACTATAGATATATCGAGGATAGTGAACACAAGAAGTAACATATGATCGTTCCTTTATTACAGAAATATCAAGAATAGTGAACACAAGATGCTTATGTCAACCCTTCCCTTATGATATAAGTATAAAACATGTTGAAACTAGGAAGGGTCAACCAACCCTTCCTGTATTTTAGATATGTCGAGCATAGAGAAGTCAAGAAAGGTCAATAACCCCTTCCTTTATGCTAGAAATACAAGGAACACTGACTATTTAAAGGATCATAAGACATTTCCTGTGTTGTAGATATATCGAGAATAATAAACGCAAAAAGGAATGGTTGTCCCTTCTTGTGTTATGGAAAAACCACGAATAGTGAGTAGAATAAGGTTCAAACACCATGTACTTATGGTATTCATGTTGTAATATATTTCGTAATTTCAATCACTATCAACCGGTCTATATTGCGATCATAGTTTTTTCTATTATAAAAATAGGGAACACAATAGCGGTTGGCTGACCCTTCTTCTTGCTAAAACATTGAATGACATCCCACGAGGGGAGAAAAATACTAGATTCCTCTCTTGGTTGGGATCTCATTATTAATTGATATCAATGGGGAATATTTCCTTGACACTGATCATTAATATAATTTACACCAGTTGAGTAATTGTCGACCAATCCTTCTATAAATGATCGATCTTACAGAATGCGATTTTTCTCTTTTGAAACATACTCCCTTGGCGTTGACCAAAACAAAGGGTATAGTACATTGTCTCATTGAGATTAAATTCTTGGACTAGATCAACACATGAATTTATTTTGAAGTAGCTCTCTAGATACATTTGACATAAGTAACTTTGAGGAAGGAATGGTCACTCCTTCTTGGAATGATCTATTTTTTATGAACCGCAATAAAGATCCATTTAAAGGGTAAGGTGTAGCACTTGATTAAAGTGTGACTTTAAAATACTCAATTTATTTGTTTCTAGCAAAATACCAACTTAAAATGTCAATTATGATGTAAAAATGACCACTACTTATCTGTTGCATTCCTTCTCAAATGACTATATCAAATGTACACTTGATCTTTCATGGATACTCCTAGAAGATTTGTTGTTAATCAATCAATTGATTTTACAAAGGAGCGATTGTTCCTTCTCCATCGATCATTCAGATCAACATTTTCAAGTAAATATATATTAGATACACTAATTGAGAACCATAAAAATTGTATGTATATTCTCATATTAACCATAACATATTTACCGTCCTACAGATAAAATATGTCTACATTGTTGATCATTAGTCAATTCAAAGAAATATCGTTGCTTGAATTGTCAAAAAATCACAACCTTGGTTTATTCAAATGTGGATGGTATGTTGAAATGGATGAACCAAATACTTTGTACCCATATTTATATCTCTTTTGTTTGGATGAGAAAGTATTTTCGACTAGAGCTGGAATATTGACATATGCAGATGCCGTTTGTCATGATTTATTCTGTGCTCAATTTGATTGAGGGAGATATGTGTTTCCTCCTACAAACAGATCTTCAAGTTTCTAATTTTTACTAGATCCAATGAAAAGTCGTCCAAATTAAGATTTGGTTTCCCATGCGAAGTAAAGGTGGGTTTTTACCCTGTATGATCCCGATAATTAGTACGAAATAAATAGTGTGTCATATTTGAACAAAGGAATTGTAGTAGTATGGAATAAAAGAATGATGGAAAATAAAACCTCATATGTATTGCATGATACAAATATTGGAAAAAATTTGAAAATTGTTGATCATGAAAAAAATCTTTTGTACTTTTGAAGATCCCTTCTCAACCACCTTGAAAAATATGTGACTAAATATTATTTCAAAGAATTCAAAGCAAGTCCTTTTAAAGAGATGCTATATAAATCCATTAAGAGCTTCAAAAGCTCAAAATAAGTCCAACAAAAAAAATCAAATACTTTTTATGAAATGATAATTTTTTTTCTATTGATGTAACAATATGTGTTATTGCACCTCCGCAACTGCAATATTGAAAAGTTGATGATGATGTCGTGGAAAATATGGTTTTATCCCTTCTCTCAACTTTTACAAAAACAACGAGAGATGCTATTCTTTTTCCATTCGATAAGGATACTAAGGACAAATATGTTCCTAGAAGTGAATTGGAAATTAATTTTCCTAAAATAATTTTCTATATATTGGATGGACAACATACAATTTCAGCGCAGAAAAAAATCATTGAAAATTATAAATATCAAGTAGTCCATTAAATATATTGTTATAATACAAATCATCTTGTACATAAATATTTTCATCAAAACATTATCAACAAATTATGCAAACAAGAAAAATAAAACAAGGAAATTGCAGACAATCCCTTCATCTCTCACATTGTGAAAACACAGGAGAAATGGATATCCCACAGCAAGACATCCTTCCCAAGTAAGGGAAATGCTTATATTGAAGAGTGGTAGGATTAAATTTTTTCTTCTTAACATTCAATTCCTGCAAATTGTTTCCAGTGTTCCGAAATTACTAAACTAAATATCATCTTTAATTTTATATGTTCTTAGGTTTTCCAAGGTGAATGTATGGATATATTTGTTATTGAAACCAAGAACAACATTAAAGACAATATGGGTTTTGTTTTGACATATGATCGATTGTGGAACAAATGGATGTTAGTATTTTAGCTTTACAAAAGTGGTTCCTTTCCATGCTCACCCAAGAGCATCAATCAAGTTGATTTTGTTAAAAATAAAATAAAACATCATGGATCTAATTTTTTTAGACTGTTGTGTGATCTTGATGAAGAGGAATTGATCACTTTGGTGGAAAATATAATCAAAGGATCAATTTGGATAAGCACATCAGTTGAAAAAAATGCTTGCTCAGATTCTTTGTCTCAATATTGCAAGTAGATCAAGGATGTTGATCCATTTCGTTCATAGGGAACCACTGACTATAATATCATTGAAATCTATAATATTGTTCCAAATCATCTCTAACAACTGTGCAGTATTTTATGCTTTGATAAGAAAGCAAAATACCATGGACAAAAGAATGATAAAGAAGAAGAGGATAGCAATACCAAATTACCAAAGGAAACTGAGCAAATATTGAACATATATATCAAGAAAGAGGAAATCAGTATGTACATTGACTCGATCAAACAATATTTCACAATTTTCTTGTCTATGTTGTTATCTAGTGTCTTTGGTCAGCACACTAAGATCCATTTCCTTTTTTGGTGTTGCAATTAGCTACGGAATTATTATTGTTGATATGTGTAATTGTGCCAGTGCTAGGATGGAAGAAGATAAGGGTTTCATTATTGTACTACTTAGAAGAAAATGAGGTGACTTGTAGCGTCCTCGACCCTCCGACCTACGAAGAGGACACTACCATAATACGATCTAACCCGGGGAACTATCCCCATGAACATACACATAAAAAAATGCTTTGAACTAAAACATGCATACATTATTACCATACAACGGAATCAAAACCATACATTCAATCATTTAGCATGTTCTTCATTTTCATTAAACAAAAAATACTATTTGTAGAGATGAAATAGACAAGAATACTTATCTTATGAGGAGGCTGGTCCCACAACCAGCAATGTTGCTGCAACGTTCCACCCAACCATAGGCCAGTGTGGTCCTTAATCTCTCAGCAACACTACCACCCATGAGCTGGGCATGATTCCCCAAGGAATAAGGAACCTAAAAAAAATCACACATAGCTAAAGATATGTCAAGACTCAGTCAAGCCAACATAGTTGGGTTTATCAAACCAAGAGTATACCACCACACATAACAAAGCCAACAAGTTAGGTTTATCAGGTTATCAGGAGATGGAAGCACTGTCTGCTAAGCTAGTGGGCTCACTGAAGAGCTAAGGACACCTACACCAGAACTAGCTTGACTTCTATGAAATCCACACACACCCAACACAAGGAATCATTCCCTTCTCTGTTGCATAGTCCCTCAAGACATGAATTCCCTTCCAGTGCTATTCAGGGGGTGTAGAGAAGAGAGTCAACCCTCTATCTCTGTCTATGAGGCTCTTCTAAACACTGGGTTTGTAAAGAAGACTCCTTTCCACTCCTACACAATCCAAATACCAATCCACTGTGCACACACAACAAAACAACCAACCCTGGGATTGAAAGGAAACCACCACAGACTAAAACCATAATGACAAGGATCGTTAATGCACAGACCAAACTAGGAACTTGACTCCCAAGTCATTTATGGCCATATCGTGGAAAAAATGACCCAACACAACTTACAACAACCCAAATTATGGGGGAAATAAAACCACTAACCCTATGCCTGCGTAGAGGAGAGCCATGGCCCAATCGGGATGGAATGCATACACAAACAGACTCTCATTGTGAAGGGAAATTACCACAATAAAAATTGTGGAAGGAAGAAGACGACTGCCCATCTGAGGTGAGGAAAACAAAATGAGCACCAACGTGAGGAAAAAACTCCAAAATAGGAAAATCATGAAGGTAAGGCCGCTCTTCCTGTTCTTTGTGTGAGGAAAATCCAAAAACCTGTGCGTGAGGAGAAAAAATAGCCTTCTTTGCAGGAGAATAGTCAAAATGGAAGAATGGGGTCTCTTCTTCTCCTACCGACGTGAAGAGGAACAGATCCTTGGTGGAGTGTGCATGTGGGGAAGGACTGATAGTCCTGCTACACACCACTACCCATGCAAAACATGTTCCCAAGCCATAAATACCCCCAACTAACTCCAAAGAATTTAGTTTGGTAGTTGACTGATTGATGGGTTCTCCTATTGACATTTGGATTTTCCCTATTGGCCCCAAAGGTTAAATAATCCCCCATCCTTATCCTTAGAAAAATCATGCCCTTTTCATTTTGGTTTCATTGACATAGCTGGTTGGGGTTTATTTTAATTAAAATGCATATTTACATGATGCCAAAATTATAATGTGTCGGATAGCACGAATATGCCCTCAGCAATGATTTTAATCGCTAGAACATAAAACGTTATATCGATGGTGGGGATTTTTCCTTTATCATTAGACCACGATTAATTACAATATATACATCATATACATTAATGCAAACGGGGTCAAAACTGGGGTGTTACATTTCCCTCCCCCTTCAATAGCACTGTCCTCAGTGCTTTACAGAATTGAACAAAAATGCTACACTGGTACCGCCTCAGTATTCCGTAGAATTGAACAAAAATGAATGTCCCAATCGCATGGCATCCTCCAGCTCCCACGTAGCCTCTTCAGGACCATAGTGCTCCCATTGCACCTTTACCTGCCTTATGGCTCGGTTTTGGAGCATTATGACTTTCCTGTCAAGGATGCGCATTGGCTTGATTTGGAACTCTCCCTCGGGTTCCACCTAAATAACATCCCAATTTATCACATGGTTAGGATCATGTACATATTTCTTAAGCAAAGAAACATGAAAAACATTATGAGCTCTAGTGCTAGTAGGAAATGCAAGTCTATATGTAACTGGCCCTATTCTTTTGAGCACTTCAAATGGCCCACAATATCTAGGTGACAACTTGGCACAACTTCCAAGATTCAAGGAACTCCTCTTTCCCCTCACTCTGAGGTAGACATGATCCCCAACACTAAACTCTCTATTCACCCTATGCTTATTTGCATAGCCTTTCTGTCTATCTTGGGCTGCTTTCAGATTCTGCCTAATCTTTACAACCTCTTGCTCCATCTCCTTGAGCAATTCTGGACTAAGCACAACCCTGTTCACTAGATTTTCCCAAGTCATTGGTGTCCTACACCTCCTGCTATACAAAGCTTCATATGGACTCATCCCCAAGGATGCTTGCTGTCCATTGTTATAAGCAAACTCTACCAAGTGTAGATAATCTTCCCACTTAATTGGTTTATCCATCACATACATGCGAAGCATGTCTTCAAGCACTTGATTAACTCTCTCTGTCCACCCATCAGTCTGAGGATGGTAGGCAGTGCTGAAATTCAAATTTGTACCCAAATATGCTAACAACCCCTTCCAAAAATTGGAAGTGAACTTGACATCTCTATCAGAGACTATTTCCTTGGCAAATCCATGCAATTTGAAAATCTCCTTCATGAAGATCTTTGCAATGTCATCAGTCTTATGCGTAGAATTAACTGTTATAAAATGTGCTACCTTTGTTAAATTTTCCACCACAACCATGATGGAATCATGTTGTCTCCAATTCATTGGCAATCCTGTAATAAAATACATGGAAATAGCTTCCAATTTCCATTCTGGAACTGGCAAAGGCTGCAATAAACCTGTGGGGTGTTGATGCTCAACCTTTACCTGCAGACATTTCATGCACCTTGAAATATATTCAGCCATGTCCTTTTTTCATTCCTAGCCAAAAGTACTGCTTTCTGGCTCTAGCGATTGTCTTCTGATATCCTGGGTGACCCGAATATGGAGCTTGATGGATTTCATCCATAACGAATCTCCTCAACTCTGCTACATTTGGAATATAAATTCTGCCTTTATAAGTAATAAGTCCATCTTCTTCCAATTTATATCCCTCATACCTCTTCTCAATAATTTGCTGTTGCAATTTGTTTTTTACCTACACATACATTTCATCTTTAGCAGTATGACTAACAATTTTCTGCCTCAAATATGATTGGAAAATACTAAGAGATGCCACATGCATTTCCCGCACCTTCTTGCTGAGTGCATCAGCTACCTTATTCTCTTTTCCTTTTATGTGCTTGATTTCGAAATCAAACTCACATAAAAACTCCATCCATCTCACTTTCCTAGCATTCAAAGTAGGCAGACCAAACAAATACTTCAGACCACAATGGTCTGTTTTTAACTCAAATCTTCTGCCCATCAAGTAATGCCTCCACATCGTGAGAGCATGTACTATCGCTGCAAGTTCTAGATCATGAGTGGCATATTTATTCTCATGTTCCTTCAACTTTCTTGACTCGTAACATATCATGTGGTTGTCTTGCATAAGGACTCCTCCAAGTCCTTGTTCTCATGCATTAGTACACACCACAAAATATTTCTTTGGGTCTGTAACTTTCAATATTGGTGCACTGGTGAGAATATTATTCAACTGCTGGAAGATTTCTTCACACCTTGATGTCCATTCAAATTGTATCCCCTTATTTTGCAAAGAAGTGATGGCATGTGCAAATTTGGAGAATCCTTCAATGAATCTCCTATAGTATCCTGCAAGTCCCATGAAATATCTTACATCTGTCACATTTCTTAGAGTAGGCCAATTCATAATGGCTTCAATCTTTTCAGGTTCCACAGATATACCCTCTTCTGAGATAATGTGACCCAAATACTGAATTCTATCTCTATAGAAGTCACACTTGCTCATCTTTGCATACTGTTGATTCTCCTTGAGCAATTGCAATATCAATATCAAATGCTCTTCATGCTCTTCCTCATTCTTAGAATAAATAATAATGTCATCAAGGAAAACAAGAACAAACTTGTCCAAATACCTGCTGAAGACATTGTTCATAAGGCACATAAATGTAGTTGGTGCATTTGTGAGACCAAATGGTACCACTACAAAATCATAATGTCTATACCATGTTCTAAAGGATGTCTTATGAATGTCTTCATCCTTGATTCTTACCTGATGGTGACCAAACCTCAAGTCAATCTTAAAAAATACCTTTTCTCCTCTCATTTGATCAAAGAGGTCATCAATCCTCGACAAAGGATATTTGTTCTTCACAGTGACTTTGTTCAACTGTTTGTAATCAATACACAACCTGAGTGTACCATATTTCTTCTTTACAAATAGAACTGGTGCAACCCAAGGAGACACACTTGGCCTGATATACTTCTTCTCCAACAAATTTTGCAGTTGCATCTTCAACTCCATCATCTCTGGTGTACTCATTCTATAGGGTGTCTTTCACACTGGTGCTGCTCCTGGCACAAGTTCAATTGTGAAATCAATGTCCCTCTTTAGAGGAAGCCCTTGAATCTCATCAAGAAACATGTCGTTGAATTCCTACAACACATGAAATTCATCCAACCTAGGAGTTTCATTCTCTTTTGCCTCCAAAACATGAGTTGCCTACAACTGGAAAACTTTCCTACAAAACTTCTTCAACTGCATTGCTGAAATCTGCCTCATAGAAATCACCTTTGGGATACCTCTTACCACTACTGGGTTCCCTTCTTCATCCATGCATTCGAAAGTATTATTGTAACAGTCAATCTTTACCCTGTGAGCTTCTAACCAATCCATTCCAATGAGAACATCATAGGAATCAAGTGGTAGAACATTCATATCTACACAAGTGCCAACCCATTCATAACCAATGGACATCTCTCTACCACTTCACTAACCTATCTCTTAGTTCTAGTGGCTAGCTGAACTAACCAATATTTTCTATACTTTACTTTCTCAAAAGCACAAATCTCCACTACTTTAGGAGTAATGTAACTGTGAGTAGAACCAGACTCAATCAAAATAGAAATAGATTGCTCAACAATCTTACCTACAACTTCAACCACAGTTGACTGGTGATATTCCTAGTGGTCCTCTAGTGTTGCATAAATCCTAGGGATGGCCCTTGCTACTTGACCCACTATTTTTTCCTCTTGAATGTTGTAATCTATCCTTGCACTCTCATTCTTGAGTGGACAATTCCTGCGCATGTGGGGTCCTCCACATTTCCAGCATTGGAGTGGTCCCATGTTCTGCTGGGGATGTCTAGGATTTTCTCCCATCACTTTGGTTGGCTGCTTCTCATCTTGTGACAGTTACTTCTACTGATTCCTAAAATTAGAAGGTTTGAAACCTTTCTTCCTTTGGTTAGAATTCTCATTCCTTTTTTCCTTCCATGTCTTATGGTAATCAAGTTTACCTTCGATTTGCTCATAGAAAAACTTAGCCTTCTTTATTGCTTCTTCAAGAGTTCTAGGTTCATAAAACTCAATTCTGTCTTTGTAAGACTGGGGCAATCCGCTTAGGAAACACTGGATTTTCACTTTTTAATCTTTGATGTACCTGACATACCTTTACAATTCCAAGAAATTATTTGCATACTCTTCCATGGTCTGTTGTCCCAATCTCAGCTCATGGAACTCCTTAATTTTGTCATCTTAATACCTATCAGAGAGGTATTTCTGCTTGAAATACTTCTTGAACTGTTTCCACTTAAGTCTCCTTTCACTAATCCTGTTTACTTGCTTGAAGTGCTCCCACCAAATGGATGCCCTTCCATTTAGATTGAATATGGAAACCCTTGCCTTCATGTTTCCTAAATAATCCTGAACTTGGAAGTACTTCTCTATCTTAAGAATCCAAGCTTCAGCCTCTTGTCCAGTCTTTACCTCACCGTCAAATGTAGGAGTTTTAGCCTTCTTATATTCATCCCAAGAGTGATCCCTATGGTGCCTCTTTCTCTTTCCCTTGCTAGAAGAAGAGCTTGAATCCCCACTGGATTCTTCTGAGTCATATAATCTACTAGAAGTCCTTCTTCTTCTCTTGGTACTGCTCTTACTGCCTTCTGGTTTTACTGTACCATGTCCAGAGTCTATCTTTCTTTGAAAATCTATCAAACTCTGCAACATAGCAGCATTCAACTAAAGCTGCTCTTCTTGGGATTTAATCAAGCTTCTCATGGTGGCTGCAATATCTAGCGGTGTCTCTTGGAATCTCCTTCCATTAGAATCTATGTCATCATTTCCAACTCACACATTTTATCCCATGGCATCTTTCATGCACTCATAGGAATCTCGAGCATCATATCTATCATGAGTTCTCATGGCCGAACCACAACTTACCTTACTGAACCGCATTACTTGGAGTACTGCCCTTAAAGGTGACTATGATTATACAAAATGTGTTAGTAACACAACTGTTAGTTGCATAACATTTATACCAATCATAATTACTTACCTTCTATTGGAAAAATATACAATGATAACTTTGCCCAAAACACAGAATTTTCTTTCTCAAGAACGACTGTCTTAGGGGGACGACAGGGGTCAACGGGGCTCGCCTCCTTGTGGCTTTGCCACTACAAGGCGGGTCGAGGGCAGCGCCCTCATTTTTTTTTGTAAATATTTGATTTTCGTGCAATATAGAACATAATATCGCTTCCATTTTTCATCTTTTCAGTACCTCTAAATCCCACTAGAATCTTACTTTTTCCACCGAAAACCTCCTTTTCTACGGAAAAATTCCACTGAAAAACTCAGATTTTTTCCATCCGATCGTATCCCTTCCCAACTAGTCATCCGATGTATCAGGTCACTTGTTGACAACTCTTCCGACACTTTGGTGGATCGATCTTCATTTGTCATCCGATGCACATCGGGTCAATCTTCCTCTATCTTCCAATGCCATATTGGGTCGATCTTCCTCTGTCATCTGATACTATATTGGGTCGATCTTCCTCTATCATTCGATACCATATCGGGTCGATCTTCCTCTTTCATCTGATACCATATCGGGTCAATCTTCCTCTATCATTCGATACCATATCGGTCGATCTTCCTCTGTCATCTGATACCATATTGCGTCGATCTTCCTCTTTCATCTGATACCATATTGGGTCGATCTTCCTTTCATTTTCGACACTTCGGCTGATCGATCTTCTATTCTTTTTCGATGCCTCGGATTGATCTTCTATTCTTTTCCAAGATTTCCTATACTTAGAAAAAAATTCAAAATTTTCTTCTCTTCTTCCTCTTTTTGTCGTCGTGTTGACTCCCTTTCGACGATCCTTTCTGACACATTGGCTCTGCCTAGCCGAGACCTTTGGCTCCTCCCAGATGAGACCTTCGGCTCCTCCCAGCCAAGAACTTCGGTAAAATTTCGAACTTACGAAATTTTCAAATTTCTCCCTGCTGGGTTTCCTTATCGGATGGACTCAGCTCAAGTCATCCGACGTATCAGATGGAATTCCACCTAAGTCATCCGACGTATCAAATGGACTTTAGCCTAAGTCATCCGATATTTCCCATACTTAGAAATGTTTTTGAAAATTTGAAATTCTCCCTGATTTTCACATTTTTCCTCTGCTGGGCAGAGGGTAACCTGCCTCTGTCCCTGCTTCTTCATGGCCCATTGAGGCCCATGCTACAATGTGTGATCTGATGCCACACTGTAGCATCCCTAACCCTCTGACCTATGAAGAGGACGCTACCATAATATGATCTAACCCGGGCAACTAGCCCCATGAACATACACAAAAAAATGCCCTTCATACTGAGAGTCTGTTTGTGTCTGCATTCCTTCCCGATTAGGTCGTGCCTCTCCTCTACATAGGCGTAGGGTTATTGGTTGTCTTTCCCCCATGATTTGGGTTGTTGTAGGTTGTTTTGGGTCGTTTTTTCCGTGATAGGGCCATAAATGACTTGGGAGTCAACTTCCCAGTCTGGGCTGTGTGTTAACCATCCTTGCCATTCCAGTTTTGATCTGTGGTGTTTTCCTTTCAATCCCAGGGTTGGCTGTTTTGCTGTGTGTGCACAGTGGATTGGTATTTGGACTGTGTAGGAGTGGAAAGGAGTGTTCTTGACAAACCTAGTGTTTATAGGAGCCTCATAGACAGAGCTAGAGGGTTGACTCTCTTCTCTACACCCCCTGAATAGCACTTGAAGGGAAGTCATGTCCTGAGGAACTGTGCAGCAGAAAAGGGAATGATTCCTTGTGTTGGGTGTGTGTGGATGTCCTAGGATTCAAGATAGTTCTGGTGCAGGAATCCTTAGCTCTTCAGTGAGCCCACTAGCTTAGCAGGAAGTGCTTCCATCTTCTGATAACCTGATAAACGCAACTTGTTGGCTTGGTTATGTGTGGTGGTATACTCTTGGTATGATAAACCCAACTGTGTTGGCTTGACTGAGTCTTGACATATCTTTAGCTATGTGTGAGTCTACTTAGGTTACTTATTCCTTGGGGAATCATGCCCAGCTCTGGGGTGGTAGTGTTTCTGAGAGATTAAGGAGCACACTGGCCTATGGTTGGGTGGAACATTGCAACAACATTGCTGGTTGTGGGACGAGCCTCGTCATAAGATAAGTATTCTTGTCTATTTCATCTCTGCAAATTGTATTTGTTGTTTAATGAAAATGATGAACATGCTAAATGCTTGAATGTATGTTTTTTCTTTCGTTGTATGGTAATAATGTATGCATGTTTTAGTTCAAAGCATTTTTTATGTGTATGTGATATTTAGAATACCAAGTCGAGTTATTGGGTACCCAGTTAGATCCTTTATGGAATGGGAAATATATCCCTTTAAGAATCCTGTGCTCAACCGTATCTTAGAGATTTTCCCTGGCTTGTTAGTTTTAGAGATATGGAAAGAAAGAAATAGATGAATTTTTTAGGGAAAAGGTAGACAGGAGGAAGATGTTTTGTTAGGTTGAAGAATCACATTAAGGAGACTTTGAAACCAAAGCAATGGGGGACAAAAGATATAAAAGGGGAGGAAATAGAAAGGAGAATCCTTTAGGATTGGGAAATTAGCACCTTTCTGGACTATATATGAGTAAGGAGAATAGGAGCAAGGATGATAACCACTTTGTAACACTAGAAACATCCTCCATAAGGATTTTACAAATTCATTTTTGATGGGGTGTCGAAAGGAAAAGACCATAAGGGTTTGGTAGGTAGTACACAATCATTAGGGAAGAACAATAGGGATATTGTGGGGGCATATTGGAGAATTGAATAATAATGTAGTAGAGTTAGACATCCTTACAAATGGAATTAGATGGCTAATGAGGAAGGGATGGACCCCGACGATCATTGAAGGTGACTCCCAAGTCATTTTAATTATGCATTATTTGTGTTCTCACAAATATCCATTTGAAATATTGTTGGAAACCATATGTACAATATTGTTGGAAACCCCGTGTACAAGTTATTTTAAGTATGGCGGAAACAAATTAGTGTGGTGCAAAAGTTCTTAATGTGGGAAAGAATTGGAGATTATAAGTGTGGTCAGGGAAGTTGGCTATTTTATTAAGCAACATCCCTGTGATAGTATTCAACCATGTAAAAATAAAACTGAACTCCTTAGTAGACTATCTAGCAAACCAAGGAGTCAACAATCAACTCTCCCTTAAAGAATGTATGTGAGAGGAAACAAAAGAAGGAATGGTTAAAACTAAGAGTCGAGGTATTTACTCCAAAGACTTGGAATTTTTGGATGCAACTGTCCAAGTGGCTCGAGGTACACATGCAATCAACAACATCAAGAACGAAGAAGAGGGGGACGTGCCGAAAAATGTGCGAAAAATGGCACACAGTTTGGTAGTAGGCAGGAGTTTTAAATATAGAGCGTGAAAGCTTGATTCCTTACTGGGGAAAGAGAATAGAATGGAATGTCTCATTTAAGTGTCCAAGACAAAATGGGAGGAGTTGGTATAAGAAGGACGTTAGTGTCAGGATGAACCTATGGAGAGATGAGGTTAGAGTATCTGGTAAGCATGGGAATTGGAACAGATATGATTTTTGGTGCAAAATACACCATGGTATTTTTGGATTTTACCATTAATGGTATCCTAAAATAATTAATGTGGCCAGATTGATGATGGAACTTGGGAAAATTTCTTGATGCTGGTATTTAATGGTGAGAAAATTGGTGGCATGACGAGGTAAGTGAAGGGGAAGAGAAGAGGTGAAGATATGGTCATAAAGAATAAGGTTGGAATAATTTTCACTTGGAGGTCGACGATGGTCCCTTGTCAATTCATGTGTAGTAATTACGGGGAAAGGGGTAGGGAAGAGATGAGCTCAATGGCGTTTTACGTAGGGAAGGAGTATACAGAGGAGATTCCCCTACACATTGATCAAACTATTACAACAATGGAGGATGAAGAAATGCAGGTGATGATGGAGGAGAAGGGAAATACTACAGTTCTTAGCCCCTATCTGGTGTTGAGAAATATACTAGTAAAAATAAGGATGGAGTGGGAGAGCTTAAACAACTTGGTGGCTCACATATTTAATAACCCAAAGGAGGGTATGCTAAGGAATATAGTTGATATGGAAGGGGCTCAGGATCTTGAAAAATCATGTTTAAATAATAGCCCGATGCAAGAAACATCCACTCCAACAAATCCAGATCACTCGTTGTAGGTTTATATGGTAAAGGAACTGGGGGATGGATCCTCTCCAGTGGTCGGGATGGGTTAGTACTTGTCTCTTTTTCTACATTTTTTTCAGAATATTGTTTGACGTGGTTTTGATTTTTTAATGTATTTGAGCGAGGTGGTGGTATTGAATCTAGGTGATAGGAAGAGTTTTTAATATAGGGGGTGGATTTATTTCCCTATGGAAGCATGAATCAAATCTTTTTGTAATGGGAAGGGAAGCTTAGTTCTTTTTTGTAATAAGAAGGAAATTTGAATTGGAAATTTTGGGATCCTAGGATGAATTACGCTCCCCTATGGATAAACCAGTTTTATAACACTATGTATATTTATTTATTTGTACAATAATATAATGTTATTGCATCTTACTAACAAAAAATGGATTGGAAGGATGAGAACATGCCAATGATTGATTTACCTTTGCCAAAGTTTCTGAATGATAGTTCAAGAAGTCATGTTTTTGCAAAGGAAATGCCATAGGAGTTCTAAGATCACATGGTTTGTAGATTGATCTCTTCTTGAGGTACAACTCTTTCGTTGTATGTAGGAGGTAGATTTATTTGTTCATTGATTAGGTCGCCAGATAGACCAATTATTTCTATTGTGGAAACAATACCATAATAATTGTTTATGAACAATTTTTTATCATGAATTGGATATGAAGCAAGGTATTTATATTAAAGTTTTCAAATGTATTATTTCATTCTATTTTATTTTTGTGGTTAGTTATGTTAAATCAAATTTTCAAATTCATTTTCTACTAAATATTTAAATAGAGAGGAAACTTAGATATCCTCCAATAAAATTATAATATCCGATGAAGAGATTGAGGGTGAGGGAGAATCCACAACGAACTACCAAATTGGTGGACAAGATGGCCAAGATGTACAAGATGGATAATATGGAAAAGAACAGTCTGAAATATAAGAAGATAATAATTTATTTTTCATGCAAGGTTAAATTATGTAAATTGTGAACCAGGATAGTAGCCTTGAAAGCTTGCAATTTTTTATAAAAAAGGCATACTTGCAAATTTGTAGGTCAAGATAAATCAATTGTTTTTGGACATGTGGATTATCCACAATGAGAACAGAGATCGATGATGTTTGTGGATATTATCCAACCAATAACAATGTATATGGGATCCTTGGAGAATAACAAACCGAGTAGGATTTGGTGGAAAAATGCAGTAGCTCCAACATTGTTAGTCTCCACTCAAATGTTGGACGATCATCAAAAGTTAAGAGACAAAGATGATTTTCTACTTAATTTTGTAAAACAAATTTATTCTGCAATATATGACAAACACTATTTCTGTGCATCTTCTCATACACAAATGTTATTGATATTAGAAATGGAAGGTTTTCTATTTTGCAAGAAAGTCACTAAAACTACCTACAAAAAAGGAAAAAAGAGGAATGAAAGTACTACTGATGAAGAATTTGAATTTAAGTACAAGGGAACATCATATAAATCACGAAAAAATGTGTTATCCGAAAGAGGATCATTTTCCAAAAAAACTCATTTTCTCCATAATTTCTATCGTTATAATGTGTGGATGTTCAGTCCTCATATTATCAATGCTGGAAAAGAACATTTTGACATTTCTCTATGGTATTCTTCACTCAACAAGATGGAAATGAAAAATTTCCTTGATAGATTTGAATGGTTGAAGAATGAGGACTATGTATTTATTTATTGTCGAGAGAAATATAAACATAGTATTGTTTATAATTCCTTGATGTCTACATATTATAATGATGGTGAAGTACAACACATATATAAAAAGTCGTTCAAGTATGTACTAATGCAATATGGAGATATGTTGGAAAAATATGCAGCTTCGAAATATATTCTTACTGTATTTATTTGATTGTATTTTTCATGTAAAACACTAAAAAGAAAAATGTTATATTGTTTTTGCAATGTTGGCTCAAGAAATAAAATGATATTGTATTTTATCTTCACAAATAGACAAGTCGACCCCATAAGGAAAACAATGTGTGGTTCCACTCAGAGAGATTATATTAAATGATCTTGTGACCCATGGACACATAAGTGGATCAAATTCCACCCCCGTGTCCTCCTAAAATTTGATTTAATTATCACTATCTCATTTGGTTAAGGTGTGGGTCTCATTAGCAGGAAAATCCAAGTTCAATTCTCATTAGGGGTGAGCTAGTTGGGATGAAATACCAAAAAATATATCCATGTTAAGGGTTGGTGTGGCACAGGACGAGTGGGATCCTTGGGTGAATTTGATGGCTTATATTCCCATGGGTTGTGATTCTTAACCAATGTTTTATATCTACCCACCCCGAGTGATGGGTAATGGAACAAAAAAGAAAGAAAGAAAAGTCACCCATAAAACAAGTATAAATATAGTGGTCACCCTCCCCAGTTGACACACACTCACAACAAGCAATTTAGCTCCTACATGAGGACAAGGTTCACTCCAACTAAAGAAAAATACTATTGTATGTTGTAGAAGAACTGGAAGACATCTATCTCTAGTTCTTGGATTTGATTAAAAGCTTCTTGTTAACGTTGTGAGATTGTACTTAGTTATTGAATCTATACTGAGAAGTTCTACGTGATTTTTCATGTGAGAATGCTTTCCCATGATAAATATTTGTGTCTTTATGTTTACTGTTGAATGTATTTCTTTCATTGATCCTTATGCATGCAATTATTATTATGTGACATTTTAAATGAATGAAAGTCTAACATAATTGCTTGTAAGTCAAAATTCTAACATGGTATCAGAGCCGTGCTGAAAGAATTCATTGCAACAGTCGTAACAACTGCAATAGCTACAACTACTAGAGATTAGGGATCCATATTTTTATCCTTTACATCCATATATCAAGCTAGACATTATCACCATCGAAGTCTCTCTAGGAGGGTGCATCTTTCTGTGGAAGAAAAATTTAGATAATAGAATTTTCTTTTTTGATCTAGTTTCTTCCAGATCAGAAAACTAGGGTTTATAGTTTTTGCATGTTCTATTCACATATTCAAGTGAAAATAATACTCAATAAAATATCCTTGGGAGGGTGCATATTTCTAGTGGATCATATTCTCAATTGAAGAGCTTTCATTTTTTACCCTCATCCTGCCAAAGTTTCTAGAACTAGATTTGACAAGATGACAAGCAACACCAAGGTTGATGAGAATCTTGAAGGGGATGATAATTTTATAGCATGAAAGTATAGGATGCTCCTCATACTCAAAGAATTAGGGAAAATATAATCATTCCATATTCTATCAAGGATCATTTGATCTCTCATGTCTCATATTCAAAGACTCCAAAGGAAATATTTGATGCATTGACCAAGTTGTATCAAGGAAAAACTATCAATTGGAAGATCACACTAAGAACATAGCTTAAGAATGTGATGATGAAAAACTTAGTAATAGTTGGATCCTACTTCACAAGAGTATCCCAAATCAAATAACAACTTGAAGCCATTGGAGACACATTTGAAGAAGATGAAATAATCATGAATACATTGAATGGTCTCCCAAGATCACATGAATCGTTTATTCAAGGAATATTTTCAAGAAGGAAGCAAACAAAGTTTAGCAGGTAATGGGAAGAATGCACACAAGAAGAAGCTAGATTTATAGTAAGAGAAGAGAAATTGGGTAATGATGAATATCAAGCACTAAATACTTATACAAAGAAAAAAAATAGTATAAAATAAGTTCATCCTTCAAAGAATCCTCCAAAGTTTCAGAAGTCTCAAAAGACTCAAAGAGATTACTCAAACATCAGATTCTATAGCTTCCAGAAGATGGGACATATTGAAAGATATTGTCCTGAAATAAAAGATCAGATCAGAAAAGGAAGGAATAAAACACATCATGCTCATGTTGTAGAAGACGATGAACCTGTTTAGAAGAAATAAATAGAATATGATTCAAGTGAATAATAATATGTGATAATATCTTCTCTTACAAGAACTATCACTAATGAAAGTGACACATGGCTTGTTGATAGATAGTGGTGCTTCTAATCACATGACTGGTTACGAGGATTCTTTCTCAAGTTTGATTTAGAAAGATTCACCTCACAAAGTAATGCTTGGATATGATTATCAATATCCTATTCAAGGTGTAGGAGAATCCTCCTACAAGTTGTATTCCCAAAATCCCATGAAGATGAAGGACGTTCTATGTGTACATGGTTTGAAGAATAACCTCATATCCATTTCAGAAATGAATAAGAAGGGATTCAGAGTTTCCTTCGTTGATGGAGAAGTTCTCATTTGGCCAAAAGGAAATACCATTGATGATGCAATCATCATTGGTGTTGAATAAGGAGGGAAATACAAATTGAAGGGGCACTCTAATTCAACACTAATACACAGTACCATGAATCCAAGTGAAATATTGCATAGAATAATTTCTCATTTGAATTACAAAGCATTGCTAATTATGAACAAGGTTGTAATAGTTTTTTTAGAGATCCAAGTAGAGCATGATGGTGTATGTAAAGGATGTGAACAAGGAAAGATTGTGAAGAACCCATTTCCAAGTAGCAACAATAAAGATGAAGGAGTATTGGACATCAGACATTTGGACTTATGTGGACCAATATCATCTAATTCATTAAGAGAGTATGTATACTATGTTTTATTTATTGATTATTACTCTCGTAAAACTTGTATTTATTCCTTGAAAGCTAAAAGTGAAGTGTTTAGCAAGTTCAAATATTTCAAAGCCTTCTAGAGAAGCTGGGATTAAGAGGGAGCTCACTACTCCCTATAGTCTACAAAAAAATGGTGTAGTAGAAAAAAATAATTGAACAATAATGGAGCAGTTAAGGCCATGATTCATGATTAATAATTACCGATGCACCTATGGGAAGAAGCAACACAGATTGTTGTATATGTACAAAAATCATATCTCATAGTGCACTTGGGAATAAGACACTAGAAGATATGTTTACAGGAAAAAATATAGAGATCAACCACCTATTTTTAGGAACATGTGTCAACCCTTTTCTTTACTTTATTAGTATATTTTTGTTGGACACATATGCTTTGCAAGTCGTCCTGTGAGTATATTGTATTATCTCACATTCATGGGGAGCAATAGTTGTTTAGATTAGACTTAGTATATAAGTACGTGTTTATCCCACATTCATGGGGAGAAATAGTAGTTTAGATTGGAATTAGTATATAAGTACGTGTTGAGGCCAATGAAGGAATCCACATGTTATTTGTATTGAGCTTTCTCAAAGGAGGTTTCCCCCTTAAAGTGGCATGCAATCAATAAATTCCTTTTGTGTTCTTCTATTCCTATTATATCGTGCATTTTCATTATTTATTGCCATAGGTTTCTCTTATATGGTATCAAAGTACTTTCTTGGGCTCCTTGGGTGTAATTTCTACCAGTTTTTTTCGTAGTGGATTTCCAACGTTGTGATTATTGTAGTAGTTCTTCTTATTTGCATCCATATTGTTCATTTCGATTGCAAGTTCGGATCGGGGAAACCATTATTCTCTTAATTGTGGGAAGTACCTAGGAACATCCATAAAACTCATTGTGAGGAGTACCACAAGAACCCCAAAGTAGTTAGCCATTGAGAGGACCTGCCGGTGAAAAGGGAAACAACCCCTACCATATTGACTAGTTTCCACCCATGAAGTAAACCAAGAGTTGTCATTAGAGGAATTTTCAACTCATAATGGGCCTTTTAACTCTAATTCAAATTCCATGTCATCATGTGTTAGCCAATTAATATAATTTAAATTTGAAATATCGTATAGGTCTAAAACACTTTTTTAATATAAATTTGGGGATAGGTATCATAAAAAAAACTACTTGTTTTGTTTGTATTTTTGACATATCTCCGTGTGTTTTTACTCAGATTTTGATCAGGAGAGCTCGTTGGACGTGGAATTAAATTCCGCACCCAATGAGTACCCACTCGACATAGTTTTGACAAACCCCACTACCCCAAAAACAAGAAATACCTGAAAAAATCCGATGATGATCACCATCACATTTTTTCAGGTATTTCTTGTTTTTGGGGTAGTGGGGTCCGTCAAAACTATGCCGAGTGGGTACTCGTTAGGTGCGAAATTTAATTCTGCATCAAATGAGCTCTCCTAATCGAAATATGAGTAAAAACACATAGAGATATGTTGAAAATACAAATAAAAAAAAGTAGTTTTTTTCTTTTCTTCCTCCAAAATTAATAAATATTATTTTATTATTTTTACTAATATTTTATTAATTTTTTTAGGAGGCCCATTTTGAGTTGAAACTTTCTCTAATGGATTTGTGGAAAAATGGTTATCAGTTTTACCTGATCCATGGAGTGAGGGGTACTGCCCCAATACGCAAGGCGTTAGATAACATTGGTAGCCGAGTGGATCCCCTGAAAATTTATGAAGTCAAACATACCTTGGGTCCTTATCTATTTCTAGGTTATAAATAATGGATTGCATATGTCCAGATCCATCATCGATAAATTCTAATGAAAAAAGGAATAAATTTCTATTTTTTTCCCATATCTTTTGTGCTTTAGCTCTATTTCCCTTGAAAACTCACCAGAACCCCTACAATTTTATTATGCATATTTCCTTCCTAGAGGACCCTATCCCAAATTCCATGTTCCGAATCTAGAAATCCCACATTTCTCTATTTTTAGGGTTTTCCATAACTTCTTCGATTCTCACCCAACCTCCTTCAAGTTTTTCCAAAGTGTTCATTTCCTATTTATACTTCCTTGTCTCTCTTTGAAAATTTTTCCCTTTCTTTAAACCTGTTTCTGAAATCCGAATTTTTTGCTTCCCTGTCTCTTGGAAAGTGTCAAAAACCTAGTTAAACCCCAATTACCCATCATAGTTTTTCTCAACTCCAAATTTTCCTTTTCTAAGAAAATTTATGTTTTTATTTTTCTACCCCGCCCCCTCCAAAAAAAAAACTCATGGTTATGGTTGTCACCTGCGTAGGATAAAACAAGAAAATGGAAGAAGAACTTGCCTTCCTTAAGACCAAACTCCAAGATCTGGATGAAAAATTTCTCTCCTTCCATATTAAACCTTCATCCATGAACAATACAATGCCAAAAGTATTCTATAGACACTAGGTTCTCTTCTTCCAACAATTTTCGTGGGCGAAAGATTGATTTTGCTCGATTCAATGATGATGATCTGACTGGATGGATATATAGGGAATATCAATATTTCAGTTTGCATAACATTTTTGATGTCAACGAAGTCCCATTTGCATCCTTTCATTTGGAACATGAATCCCTTCAATGGTTTAGTTGGTACATCAAGGCTCATGAAGAGCCAAAATGGACATATTTTTTCCAACTCCTTTTGCAATGATTTGGCCCTAGTGATTTTGATGACTTGACAATATCACTTACTATAATTCCCCAAGATGACACTGTGAGAGAGTATCAAACATATTTTGAGAAACTAGCCAATCACATAGAAGGATTATCTGATGCATTCTACAACAATTGTTTTCTCAGTGGTCTAAAGGATGCAATATGATCCGAGGTTAAAATGATCTGTCCCAACACAATGATGGAATCCCTAGGGTTGGATGAGTTGGTGGAGGACAAGATCACAACTCAACATCACTCCAAATCCACTTTTGTTCCATTCAGAAATATGATTTCCCAAAGACCTCCAATCATGCCAGTTCCTAGAAGCATTCCTATCAATAATTTGACTAAAGCCAAGATACAGACACATAGAGAAAAAGGGATTTGTTATAGTTTTGATGAGAAATTCACCCAGGGATTTGTTATAAGTGTCGCAATGTGCGTACCTCTATTGGATATTATAACTTCGGCTCTAAAATTTTTTCCTTGACCTTAGGAGGATGTGATATGGTTTTGGGCACTCAATGGTTACGCACACTTGGACCCATCTTATGGGATTTTGCTGAAATTTGGATGCAGTTTTCAGTCAATGGGAAAAAACACACACTGAATGGTTTACAACCAGGGTCTCTCAACATCATCAATTCACATTGCATGGAAAATATACTTAGGAAGAATTCACATGGTGTCATCACTCAGCTCCATTCAATTTAGATGCAACCATAAACGTTCTCGACTACTTGCTTGGATCTCCAACAAAGTTTGGATCGATATGCATGTGTGTTTGCTGAACCAGTGGGGTTTCCACTTTCAATACCAGAGGACCATCATGTTATTCTCCTTCCTAGAATCATCCTTCCCAACATCAGGCCCTATCGCTACCCTTTTCACCAAAATACAAATATTGAGATGCTCATTTGAGACTTATTGAAGGAAGGTATTATTCACCCTAGTACTAGTTCCTTTTCTTCACTAGTTCTTCATGTTCGGAAAAATATGGGTCACAATGTCTCTGGCTTGAATTTTGAGCACTTACTCAAATCACAATCAAGGATAAGTTTTCAATTCCTATTGTTGATGAGCTTCATGGTGCTAATTTTTTTCTCCAAGTTGGATCTTCTTTCTGGGTATCACCAAATCGGGCATACGACAATGATATTTCTAAAACACCTTTCCACACACATGATGGACACTATGAGTTTTTGGTCATGCCATTTGGTCTCACTAATGGTCCTTCCACATTCTAGGTATTGATGAATAAAATATTCTGTCCCTACTTGCGGAACTTCATTATGGTTTTCTTTGATGATATCATCAACTATAGTAAAACATGGGCTGAGCATATCCAACATATGGATCTTGTACTGCAACTTTTCAGCGATCATCATCTTCATGCCAAATAGTCTAAATGTGTTTTTGGGAAGGAGTAAGTAGAGTATCTTAGGGATAATGTTTCAATAGAAGGGGTTCATGTGGATCTTTCCAAAACAGATGCCATGAAAAATTGGTCGCATCCTCAAATGCTCAAGAGCCTTCATGGTTTTTTGGTATTGATTGGATACTACCGCAAGTTTGTCAAGGATTATAGGAATATTTCAGATCCATAAAAAAATCCATTTAAAAAGGATGATTTTACATGGACACATTTTGCTGAGTGTGAACTTGACAAACTGAAACAAGCTATGTGTACCACACCTATTCTAGTGATGCCCGATTTTTCTAAGTCCTTTGGTATTTAGAGTGATGCTTGCAATAATGGACTTGGTTATTTTCTCCTTTAAGATGAACATCCCATTATGTTCACTAGAGAATCCATTTCCGGTAAGAATTTATTTGCCTCTACACATGAGAAGGAAATGATGTCTATTTTTCATGCAGTATAAAAGTGGAAGCCATACTTATGAGGGAACCATTTTTTAATTAATACTGATCACTAGAATCTGAAATATTTCCTAGAATAATGGGTCTCATCCCCAACACAATAGAAATGGGTTAGAAAACTCATGTGTTATGACTTGAGATCAATTACAATAAGGGTAAGGACAATCTTTTGGTGGATTCTCTTTCTCGCAAATTTTATGACCACATTTCTATTTCAACTATTTCCATTCCTATTCCAAATTGGTTGCAATCTATTTAGAAGGGCTATGTGAACGATTCTTCATTATCTGAAATCATCCAATGGTTGGACAATAACAATTCTACTGTATCGCATTACTCTTTTAATGGTTCTTCTTTAAGATACAAGGGTCTTCTGGTGCTTCCCTAGAGCACAAAACTTCAACAGGATGTCTTCTATAAAATCCATGCTTCTCCATCGGCAGGGCACTCTAGGTTCCTCAAAACGTATGAGTGGGTACGGCGTAACTTATTTTGGAAGGGAATGAAAATCTAAATTCAATATATGGCGACTGAATGTGATACCTTCTAGTGCCATAAGTGTGAAACGACACTTTTCTGGGATTACTCGAACCCTTTCCCGTCCCTACATGGATTTGGATAGATATTTCAATGGATTTCATTGAAGGGATCCCTTAATCTGGACGGAAGATAGTGATCTTGGTTGTGGTTGATTGCCTCTCCAAATATATTCATTTTTGTGTCCTTAACCATCCGTATACCTCCTCATTCACACAAATTTTCATGGACCATATCTTTCGTCTTCATGGAATATCTTCTTGCATTGTCTCAAATCACGATGGAACTTTCACAACTTGTTTTGGACATAACTATTTCGCCACACTAACACCAAGCTGAATATGAGTTCAGGGTATCACCCACAAATAAATGGTTAGACTGAAGTTATCAACAAATATTTGGAAACTTATCTTTGTTGCTTCACCTATGAGTAATAACATTAGTGGGAAAAGTGGCTCCCTCTCGCTAAATGGTAGTACAGTGCCTCCTACCACACTAAATCTAAAATGACTCCATATGAAGTAGTCTATGGTCAGGCACAACCAATGCTCCTTCCATACACCCCTAACAATTCCCTAATTTAGGTAATTGACATGGTTCGGTGAAACCAAGATCAGATTCTTCACTTTTGCAAGACAATCTTCACATGGAAAGAAGTCGAATCAAACAACAAGCCGATCAACACCATTTTGAGTGCACTTTTTAAGTTGATGATATGTTTTTTCTTTGTTTATAGCCTTACAAGCAATCCTCCCTGAAACTCAAAGGGCGTCATAAGATGGCTCCAAATTTCTATGGGACATATAAGGTTCTTTAGAGATTGGGTCTATTGCTTATAATTTGGAACTTCCTCCTTCTTCTCATGTTCACCTAGTATTTCATATCTCTTGTATTAAGAAATTTATTGGCACCAACATCAGAGAACAAACTGTTTTACTGAAACTAGATAATGAAAGATCCATCATTTTGGAGATGGAGGCCATCCTCAATAGGCACACTCATAATATTCACTCTCAATCCATCACAGAGGTATTAATTTAGTGGAATGACATACAACCAAAGGATGCTGCATGGGAACCACTCCTTTAGATTCAACAATAATTTCCACTTCTAAAGCTTTTAGGACAAAGCTTTTCTAAGAGGGAGGGGATGTTAAGAACCCGTGTCAACCCTTCTCTTTACTTTGTTAGTATATTGTTTTTGGATGCATATGCTTTGTAAGTCATCCCATGAGTATATTGTATTATTCCACATTCACGAGGAGTAATAGTTGTTTATATTAGACTTAGTATATAAGCACATGTTTATCCCACATTCATAGGGAGTAATAGTTGTTTAGATTAGACTTAGTATATAAGTGTGTGTTGAGGCCAATGAAGGAATCCATGAGTTATTTGTAATGATATTTCATATAAGTTTCTTTATAGATTGGGTCTATTGCTTATAAATTAGAACTTCCTCCTTCTTCTCACATTCATCTAGTATTTCATATCTCTTGTATTAATAAAGTTATTGGCATCGACATCAGAGAAGAAACTATTTTACTAAAACTGGATAATGAAGGATCCATTATTTTGGAGTTGGAGGCCATCCTCAATAGGAATAATTACCAGCTTCACTCTCAATCCATCACAGAGGTATTAATTCACTAGAACAACATGCAACCAAAGGATGCTACATGGGAACCACTCCTTTAGATTTAACAACAATTTCCACATCTAAAGCTTTTAGGACAAAGATTTTCTAAGAGGGAGGGGATGTTAGGAACTCGTGTCAACCCTTCTCTTTACTTTGTTAGTATATTTTTTTTGTATGCATATGCCTTGCAAGTCGTCCCATGAATATATTGTACTATCCCACATCCACGAGGAGTAATAGTTGTTTATATTAGACTTAGTATATAAGTACGTGTTTATCCCACATTCATGGGGAGTAATAGTTGTTTAGATTAGACTTAGTATATAATTATGTGTTGAGGCCAATGAAGGCATCCATGAGTTATTTATATTGATATTTCTCAAAGGAGATCTCCCCCTTAGATTGTCCTATGATCAATAAATTCCTTCTGTGATCTTCTATTTCTGTTATATCGTGCATTTTCATTATTTATTGCAGGATGTTTCACTCAAAGATATTTGGTTTCCTAGTATATGTACATGTTATGAAAGAGAAACGGTTGAAGTTGTACCTTTTAGAAAAAAATAGGATATTTGTTAGATATAGTGAGACATTAAAGGCATATAAGGTCTATATCCTTAGTTATAAACATATCGAGATAAATAGAGATGTTACCTTTAATAAGGAAGCAACTTTTAGTAGATCCAAGAAGATTGATTCAGATGAGGCCCATGATGAAGAGACAATAGCTCCCAAAGTTGCAGAGACAAACACAGATGATGATGCTCTAGAAGAGCATGTTATTGAGGACCACAATATGACAGAACCACAGATACCTGCAAATCAATCTTGAGAGAAAATTACTCATAAGAGAAAACTATATCAGGGTTGAGAAATTATTTAGGGTGTAGAGAAGTATGGTGCACCAGATGGATCTTTTAAAGAAAGCAATAAACCTTGACCATATTCCAGTTATGTAGCATTTTTATGTGACACCATTGATGTAGATCCTTCCAGTTATGCAAAAGAAATCGATAATTATGAAATGATGCCATGATCGATGAATATTAGTCTATTATGAATAATGATGTTTGCCGGGATGTGGTTCTGAGACTAAAAGAGAAGTCAACAGTGACTTCTAAATGGATCTACAAGAAAAAGCATTCATCATATGGAAGTGTTAAGAAATATAAGGAAAGGTTCATGGCACGAGGTTTCTCCCTGAAAGAAGGTATGCATTATGAGGAAACATGTTCTCCTATGGATAGATACACTTAAATTATAGCTATACTTGCGATATCTCCAAAGATTAAATGGAAGGTACACGAAATGGAATTGGAGATAGCTTTCCTGAATGGTGTAATAGAAGAATAAGTGTACATGGAAAAAACACAATGATTTGAGACACATGAAAAATAGACACATGTGTGCATATTGAAGAAGGACTTGTATGGGTCAAAGAAAGCACCGAGAGAATGGTATGGCATAATTGACAGTTTCCTGATGAGATTGGGATTTAAAATGAGTAAAGAATATCCGAACCTTTACTACAATGATATGGATGGTGGACTAATGGTATTGTTGTTATATGTGGATGACCTATTTATAAAAAGAGTCAAGAAGCTCATTAGTAAATACAAGGAAAATCTTGGTGCAGAGTTTGAGATGAAATACCTAGGTATGATGCACTATTTCTAGGGTCTAGAGGTATGTCAAAGACTAGATGATATTTTTCTGAATCAAGGGAAATATATTGTAGAGATATTGAAGATATTTGAGATGATGGATTTAAATTCCATGCCTACACCGATATACAGTGGATTCCACTATGTATAGATAGATGATTGGTTCATTGATGTACTTGAAAAACACGAGACCATATATATGCTTTATTGTGAACACAATGAGTCAGTGTATGGTTGAACCACGACACATTCAATTGATTTTTTCAAAGCATGTGATGAGGTACCTAAAAGGTACGATTGGCTATGGAATCACATATGCTTTAGATCATGAGATCATACTACATGGCTAGGTTGATTCAGATTGGGTTGATAGTGTCATCGATAGGAAGAGCACTTTAGGATGTTACTTGAGTCTGGGTTCAATTATGATTTCATGGCTCAATAGAAAGAATATAAGTGTGGCTCTCAATATGACCAAGGAAGAGTATACAGTAGAATGTACAACTAGTGGTGAAACTGTGTTTCTTTGAAAGTTGATTGTAGGATTGTTTGATCTCGAGTTAGAGGTCACTTGCATATATTGTGACAACCATAGTTGCATAAATTTGTCAGAGATCCCTGTGTTTCATGAAAAGTCCAAGAACATCAAGATTAGGTACCACTACATTCATGATATGGTACAAAAGGGAGTTGTGAAGCTCTAGTATGTTGTGATAGACGAGTAGATAATCGATGTGTTGACCAAGTCTTTGTTAAGGGTAAAAATTGAATACTTTAGGGAAAATATTAAAGTGGTATAGCTAGAATTCTCTCATGAGAGGGGGCGGTGAGTTACATAGGTACTTTCAAGAGGCAGTAGCACACTGAGTGTGGTAGCAATAGGTAGTCATTCACATGCATAATTCACAGTCTTTGGGATTGGAAAAAGTGCAACTAGATTTGGCATGCATAGTATTCAAACTGGCAGATGCAAAACTTATAGAGTTGACATGCACATCTTGCAAAGCTGGAATATGTGCAACTAGAGTTGTGTTGATGCCTATAAATATCCCAGGTACCAAAAGTAGGGATTCTCCCGAATAAGCGTTCCCAATTAGATCATTTACTGTTTGGTATGGGGAATCCATCCGGTTAGCATCCCAACTACTGTATAATTAAAAGAACGTTTTAATCCGGTTTTAGCGATCGCAGCCCGGGCCACCGTTTATTTAGTTTTAATTTTTAATATAAAATGCAAGTGCCTAAACTAAATGCAAGTGACCCATGAGCAAAAGTGTCAACTCGTGATGCATAGGTTCTTACCTTCTATCTAATCACTTTTGCCCCTCAATCACTTCTAAGTTAAGAAAATATACCATATTCTAATCTACTCTAATATAATATAACCTATCCCCAAGAGGAGAAAATATTATATTTAATTGAGTAATGTACTATAATGCTGCTTGTGGAATCCTATAGGTACATTTTCAAATTCTACATACATAATTACAGCAGAAAATATAAACAAAGATAGCTATGTTTAGTTAACACATTCATTAAGTATTCATATGCACAAGATTTCTAACCGAGAATAAAATCATTCATAAACCACAAAAGTAATTAAATGAATTAGAATGATCTCACAGTTGTATAGCAGGCTAAAACATAAATAGTTCATCATTTAGCAATCTACACAATCCATTTGAAAACTTGTACAGTCCTTCCTTCAACAAAATTTGGTTCTCTTTATACATAAAATAAATAGTTCTCATACAAATAACTTCAGCATCTATGGGCTAGTGAAGGTCCTCTAATCTCTATTCTGCCCCTATTTATACATTTTACAAATGAATTTTGAGATACCCCTACCTTTTAGGCTTCCTTGACTCTTCAACTTACAAAATTCATCTTCTTGTGACTCGCACTAGGAAAATGAAAATAATATAAGATAATTTAAAAAAGTGCAACATGTGCATAAAACAAAACTCAAAAGGGCCCAGTTTGTCCTTTGATGAATTCTCTCCATGCATTAGCTTCTGCAGCGATAGTCTTGAAATCTATAGGCTCCAACAACATAACTGGCACTTCTTGTATAGCCAGTTGTGACTTTATTTCCACTGCTTTGGGTGGAGTTACCTTGAGCAGGTCTTCCAAAAGGAAATTACTAACTACGACTTGTGTAACCCAGTTGTTTACAACTTTCTCAGTGATGCCTTTAATTTGCTGTATGCTAAGCTCGTCCTCTTGCACTCTGTACTAGAGATATTTAAAGTGTTAATCTTGGCTTGGAAACTCCTGTATTCTTTTTTTTAACCAGAAGTATGGCACTTATTGTGCATTGTGAGCATTCTTTCATAGAAATCTGCACACCTTTCTAGAGTTTTTATGACCCCAGCGGTCAATCTCACAGTGCCTTACTGCTGAAATATAGGAGTTCGAATTCTATCTTCAAGCTTTCAGTAGTCTTCCATGGAAAATGATTAGGAAATGTTGCATCAGTTTCTATCCAAGTTAGCTGACCCTGAATATTTTCTGCAACTTTTAGTGTCCTTGTTTTGAAATAAGTTGAGATTGCTGAAATTTCTTGCAATCTTGTTTCTTCCTGTTTGATCTTATAGACCTTTTATGTAATATTTAGTTGGGATTGATATATTTTCCTCATGATTAGGAGGGTTTTCTTTCAGAAAGGAGTAATATCAAGTTGTCGCTCATTGGCTTCCTTGATCTGAATATCCAATGAGTTGTTCCGTGCCTCCAGCTCTAGTACTCAGGAATTTAACTCTTCTTCTTGCCTATCAGCTGCGGATCTATGTGCCTTTGAATATGCAATCTTACTATGAAATTCTTTCTTTTCTCCGTCAGCGATGGTACTTGAAAGAACCAAGGAATCCTTTTCTGATTCTAAAACTTGGTAGGCATTTTGGAGTCTCTTGAATTGAGATAGAGTTTCCTCATGCTTCCTCTTCATTTCTTGACCTTCTCCTCTTTCTTTCATCAGAGTATCCTTCATTCTTACTGGATTTTCTTTGTACTGGTCTGCATTTTCCTTAAATCTGTCAATGTTATAGGAATTTGCTTGGGCAGCTGCGATGTTGATTGATGCCATTAGTTTTGGATCTTCATCGGTACCTTTTATGATAGCTCTCTTAGTCACTATTACTACCTGAGGTCGAGTACCTACCTTTAATATCTTCTCTGACCTTCAAACAATGTTTTTCCTTTTTGGTTCGAATACTACCTTATCCAAGCAAGCTACTGCACGATTCCTAGATGGGATAAAAGGCACTAATCCTAACTCAGGAAGAGGGATATGACCTCCTATTATTGTGTCAATGGATGTAGAGGGAGGATTTGCCAAATTATCATGAGCATCCTGTTCAGACTCTCCTTGTCTTTGTCTTCTTTCTCTTTCCTCCTTAACTCCTTGGCTGCTTGTTAAACTTCTTTCTGCAATATTTCCTTCAATTCTCTTTGGAGCCTTTCCTCCTACTCCCTTTTGAGTCTTTATTCTTCTAATTTTTCCCTTTGGGCCTCTTCAACTAGTAGTATTTCATATTTTTCTACTAAATTACGGGATTCTTCTTGTTTCTTAGTAGCCTCTTGTTTTTTTTCCGGTTCCATATTGCTGTTGCTTCCCTTTCCTCCTCCTGTTGTGATTTTCTGTCTAAACCGCTTATTCAAAGCCGTCATATTGCATGCATTTATTAAAATCTCGTCATCCTTGTCCCAATGGTCAGAGTATTCAAAATTCACCTTTAAAAGTGCACAATGTGCAGCAAGCTTGCCCTGGGAATCATTCCTATGAAAATTCTTCTCACCAAAGTGGAAATTTTCTAGGTCCTTTACAAATTCTAGTGTGCTTTTTACTTCTAAAAACTTGTAGCTGCCAACATAGAAACACATTGGTGCATATACCACCTTCTTCATGTCAAAAGAAACTTCCGAATACATCCAAAAAAATCTGTCTCACTACCTCCTTACGAATGATGTAATATGTGGCATACTGTTGGGCCATGAAAAGTGCATAAGGAAGAACCCGACGTGCAAGCGAAAGAGGAAAAATGGGTGGGTGACAAAGGAAAAGTAGGAAGAGGATAGCTATGACGAGGAAGGAAGATCTGAGTCAGTGGAAGAGGAAGGTATAATATTTAAAGCATAACATGTACAAATTGACGAAAGACTACGGAAGGTAAAATCAGTAGAAGAACAAGGACAATTTTGCGACTAGTTATGAACAGTACAGAAGACTGCAAGATGTTTCCATGGCTAGTTATGGCTGTTGTTAATGTCATACAGGACTTTTGCGGCTATTTGGGTCTGGCATTAATGTGATTATAGATATTTTGTAGCTACTCACATCTGTAATAACTCAGTAGTACACAGCCAACCCTACGTGGTCTTGAAAATGCTATAAGTAGAAGGAACCCGCTCTGTATAAGGGTTGGTTGAGTTAGATCTGGTTAGGTGTTGTTAGAAGATGTTAGAATTCATTAGATTATGTTTAGTAGTTCATTTTTTATTCATAAGAGGAGTCTAGTAGAAGTAGAGGGTTGTTGAGCCACAGATCTTGCAGCTGAGTGCACAAACCGCTAGTAGAAGAGTTGATACATGATGTGTGTGGATCAATAGGAGTAGATAGAAGCAATAAAACTGAGAGCATGAGAGAAAGAATATTGAGTCAGAAAGATATATCTTAAGAATAGTCTGTAATCCGCAGACTATAATGTGCTATAACCATTTCTCATGCCAGATGAAGAGCACCTTGGTGGTTTTTCCTAGATGGGTTTCCACGTTATTTCCTGTGTCAAATGAATGAATGTTGTGGAAATTGGATGTTATGTGAATTTTTTCTTACTTAATATTGTTACAGTTATTGTTGAATGTATGTCGCAATATTACTGATCAGTTGATGAACGAATGAATGTTAATGCATCGTCGGCATGTTATGTATGTTTTCTTGATTAAGCTTCTATGTCACAATATAAGTCACACATTGTCAGTCACATATAAGGAATCAATTGCATCACAACATTGTGCCAATTGTTAAGTGGTTGAGGACAGGATTGTGTCACGTGTGGGTGGTGACACATAGTTTCACCTCTATCACACCGCAATAGACTGCACCCTCCTATTTCTGTCGAGCCCCTTGACCATGCACTAAGGGACTAAAATCCCTCTTCAACTATGGAAACATGGTTCTGGCAGTAACACATTAATATATCTCGGGTGAGACTGTGCATACCTTGTGAGTATTGTCGAGTGAGATTGCTCTGTCGAGCCAATGTATTTTGGTGTCTTCTTGGTATTATGTTGTTTTTGAACCTTGGGTCGCGTAAGTAAGGCTATAGAGTCCAACACATACTTAGTAAGTAGTGACGGGGCTCTAGTTCATCCATACATTATTATATAGGTTCCTTCTCTTGAGAAAAAATAATATCCACATTCACTTATAAATTCTAATGCACCCTCAGACATACACTTGCAATCTTTGAGAAAGATCAGCTGGTGTAGTGGCATCAGAAGTTCTTCACATATAATCTTGTAGAATTTGTGATACTTATGGGCCAATAGAATTTTATAAGCAGTATAAATGGGTGTCTTGGCTTCATTCCAACTACAGTTCAACTTCGGGAATGGGTACATGCATAAGATACAATCAATTAAATACGACCCCGTGTAGAATTCTGATTTTCTATGGTACACGCCTCCTAGTGCCGCAGCTATATAGGAAGACAAGTTGTCGGCTACAATGTCTTCCTAGTTGAAGATAGTGCCTTATGCGACTACATTATATATCAATGGCATCCACCCCATCTTATAGAACTTCACACTTTCCCTTCCAAAATTTTTGTTGAGCATCAGGGCTATAAGTCTGTAAGGAGTGCACCAGCTAGAAGTTTCATATTTGCAAGAGGATTTATGCTGAAATGGATTCCCTGCTATCATCATCAGCTTTGCATAATCGATATAGTCGAAATTAAAAGCATTTATCCATTCATCCCTCATGTTGATTTATGGGGCTGGTAGATTGCATGCTTTGGATATGTACGCAGGGGTGAAGGAAGAAAAATATTTTCCTTTGATGTTTGACATGATCATGGTACCTGCATCTACTTGAGGTAAAATCCAGACGATCACCTCAGCACAAGGGAAAATTTTAGGGCGCATGGCTACCTTCATGATCCCAAATCTCATTATGTTTGCATACAGGGGTATATCTTCTAAGCCCACATTCAGGACCTTTTGATCTTTGATCAAGGGATATATTTTTCCCCATTTTAACTCTGGTTCAACTCCAGTGACAACTTTGTTATCTTCATAAATTATCTCCATTCTAGGAAAGATTTCCAAGTCTGACTCCTCCTCAGTAGCCCTGGCTTTATTCTTTCCTTTCTTTGGCATGGTGTTGTGTGAGGACTGAGGCTATGATACAATCATATCAAGAAATAACTCAGTGTCCTTTTGATTAAACAACAAAAATTCATGTAAATAGGAAAAATGAGAAGCTACTGTAAGATTGCAAGATATACAGGAAAACTTTGCTAACAAATCATATCTTCTTTCAAAATAAGATTGCATTCATGGAGAAAAATAAAGTTATCTTTACCGAGTCATCTTTAGCCATTTAAAATCAATCCTGTGACATATATAAACTCTGTATATCGTCCATATACTAAAATTGTGGCAAGGTCAAACCAGAATGAGAAATATCAGCTCAAGTGCAGGCTCTAACTACTGTTTTGGGAGTTAAATCTCCAGTTCTTTAAATAAATTGCCTTGTGTTATAATTCATGATGTATAATAACCATTAAAACAAGTTTTAAACCCTACATAGAAAACCCCTTTCAGTAACCGTATTGCACGCAGGAAAACAGTCAAATGGACATGCGGTAATGGCTTTGTATCCCGAACCCTTAGGTTAACCCAAAACCCAGCACCCAAAAACCCACGAAGACCTTAACACAAACAACAGGGGAAAACTATGCAGCCTAAAAAAAAACCCTAATCCATACTTCAAGACGCACCAGTTCCTATGGCACTAAACCATCAATTGTCCCCTATCCCTATATAAAAAGGTAAACCAAACTAAGAGAATTTGGTGAAATGCTCACCTAGCCTCAACTTCATCATTACAATCCAGAAAACCTAATAAATTCATCTCCGTGGCTTAAAAAATGGAACAGTCTTTGTTACACAAGGGAAAAAAAGCCAACACTGACAATGGTGGTTTAGCAGGCTCAACGCAACTACAGGATTCTTATGCAACTCGGCTTAATAATTCAAAACCAAAACCTAAAAGAGCTAGGGTATGGATTTTAAAGCATGACTACAGATAGTTATGGTGAGAACCAAAAAACAATAACCCTAAAACAAAAAATGTCATTTTACCAAACCATTCCTAACATAAATGACACCATGATAAGGTTCAAAAGCCTACCTAGAAAATGATGACGTGAATAGTGATAAAATATTGGCTCAACGTGGCTAGTAAAATCTAAGTGGTGATCATCAATTGGGCACACTCAAAATGGATAGAAGTAACAATCTATAACAACCTCCCAAGGATTATATAGAAAAAAATCATAACAAGTGTAATTAATGTGGTTGATGGGGTATTTAAGTCGCACAAGCGAAAAATGCCTTTTGGCACCTAAAAGGTCATCAAGGAAATCCTCTGTCTTGGAAACAGTGAGAAACAAATAAGACTCCCAATAGTGTCAGCTTTGACATCCCAAAATTTCTGCAACCGTCGGCACAAATTGTCACAAACATCTGCAAAAAACCGCATTGGCACAATTCCTCCAAAGGTTTCGACAACAAAAATCGCCTACGAGCCATGCATTTTTCTATGCTCTTTGGATAGATATTTAGGTTTTATCGACATTGTCAAAAAAAATTGTTGGGAACTCCCAAAGAAAGGGTCATCGGTGAAATTATGAAGAAGCTTTCCATCGATAGTGAAAGCTAGGCTTGAGATGAGCACGTCGGCTCTAAATGGGGAGTTTAGCTGCAACCATTAGATAGAGTCGGTGAAAAGAACTGTCAGCTTCAAAACTGAGTCCAGAACACATTGACTCCAAATCTTGAATTTATCTGCAACCGTCAGTAAAAAACTCAGAAAAACTTTTGACAAAGAACTAGGCCTTGGGAAAAAAACAAATTAAAAACTGACTAGGATATTTTGGATGGAAAGGCCAAATTCTTCCGTTGTGTCAGCTAAATTTTCAGGTTCTTCCGACACACCAAGAAAAAAGTGAGTTTTAACTTAGTGCAAAAATCCTTTCATACTTGTCCAAAACAAAAACTAAGTCATGGAAAGAAAAATTTAAGGAGAAAAAGTAGTCCAATCAATATTAAAATCTAAAAATCTAAGGAAGGGCCCTAAAATCATAAAAAAATTGTGGTAGTGGTTGCAGCAGCAACAATTGGCGCTAGCTGGTGAACATAGATCCCTGAAAAACTATCTTTTCAAACAAAACTGCTATATGGAATTTAACTAGAGAAACCTATCCCAGGATTCTTTCAAGATCATTTAAGAGTTTAGACTTTCCTAGGAATTTAAGATTCAGAACATCACATTGATTGTACTCCCTTGGGGGTATGGTAACCAGGCTTAGAATTCCCAATAACTCTCTTAGGGAAAAAATGTGAGATTCATTTTACCTCTATATTTGGTTGTTGTCGTAAATGGCACCACAGGATCATGACAGAGTTAGATAGATTCATTTGTTTGTCCCTCATCCCCATGCCTTTTGCATTCTTTTGATTCTTAAGACTTTCATCTTTTGAGTCTTCTTTGATTGATTCTTTTACTTTTGAGATATGATTTAGGTTCTTCCATCCACAATGTCCTTTTGTGTGAGTGATGATTTCAGTTCACAGACGGAGAAGAACCTTTTGAGAAATCCAATCATTTTGTTAATTTGTTTCTTCAGTAAATATTTTTGATACATATTTTCTGTTCTGGAATTTTGACTCTTTATATTAAGCCTTTTGGATTTCATTTTGTGGCATGGGATCATTTTGAATACCATACACCTGCCCGTTCTGCTTCCTTTCTATGGGTCTTTTGGGGTAAGATTCCTAGATCAGATATTAGTGTGAAAGTGGATGGGACCCCAAAATAGTATTCTAGACCTTATCTACCTTAGTTATTTTACAGGGTTTAAATAGGGCTTCGATGCGTTCTTAAAATAACTTCCCTTCAACAATCTATCAAATTAAAGAATCTTGTTCTGATCAAAATTTTGCATAAATAACTTCCAATGAACATTTTTTGGATTAAAACATATTTGCAGTTTGTTCAGATTCCAATTTTCCTCGAGCAATGAAAGATTGAACTAGCTTATTCTGGAATAAAAACAACTAAACTAAAGCAAATCATCAAAAGAAAATAGATGCTTATTTTGAAAGCAAAATCAAATGAACTAAAGTAAATAAAAAACAACAATTGAAAGGCAGGAAAATAAGAAAAGAAAAAGTTTATTTATGTACAAAACAGGCTGCTAAGGTACTAGGTAAAATAAGGTTTGAGAACCAGACCATTTACAAGAAGGTTCTCCTCCCACCCTTGCAAATCCTGTAACTTATAAGTCGAGGGGCCTAACTTTTCATCAATCTGAAATGGGCCAACCCATAGGTGTTGAAACTTTGTATGCTTTCCCTTTTCATCATGTGGGTGATCCCACTTAAGAACCAAGTCTCCAATCTTAAAACTCCCCTTCCCAGCTTTATGCTTATTAAACCATATTTTAACAATCTCTTGTTGGTGTTTAAATCTTTCTTTGGACGTGAGCCTAGATTCTTCAAGTTTTAGCAATGTATTTATTTGAGCTTGTAGAATTTTTCTACCAGATCCTCGTGAGGCTTGGGTTAACTGAGAGGACGGGAGTAAAATTTTTCAGGGTAGGATAGCCTATTTCCCATAAACAAGAGTATAAGGGGACACACCTAAGGAATTTTGGGGTAAGCCTTTCTGTCCATAGTGCATTGGGAAGAGATATATGCCAACTTCTTTGATTTTAGATAAGATTCTTCTTTAATATTTGATAAGATTTTTATTAGTTGATTCGGCTAACCCATTACCTTGTGGATAATAATTTGCAGAACAATGAAAATTGATTCCTTTTTCAATAACGAATTCAGTTAGCTTAATTGATGAAAAATAAGACACATTATCAAAGACAAGTGAAATTGGAACCCAAAATCTGGTCATAATATTTTCGTGCAAGAAGTCGATGACTGCGTCTTCATTCACTTTGCGTAATGGAATTGCTTCTACCAATATAGTGAAGTAATCAGTAGCTGTGAGAATATATTTATGTTGTAATGAAGAATTTGGATTAATTTCTCCAATGATGTCAATACCCCATTGTTTGAATGCATTCAAAATAATAATAGGTTGCAAGGGTCCAACCGCTTTTGCTAGTATTCCCCCGCTTCTCTGGAATATGTCGCATTTTCTTACATAGGCATGAGCATCTTTAAACAATGTTGGCCAATAATATCCAGCTTTTAGAATCTTGTGAGCAGTAGTATCTCCTGAATAATGTCCTCTGGCAGGCCCATAATGCAATTCTTTGACAACTTTATAGGCATCTTCTTGCTTGAGGCACCTCATAATTACCCCATCATAGTTCTTCCTAAAAATAACTCCATCAATTATTTGGTAAGAGGAATAATTTAGATGAAGTGCCCTCCATTTTTTAGAACTCCAATGATCTGGTAAATATCCTTGTTGAAGGTAATGTACCAGATCTTTGTACCAATATTTAGGAGCTCTAAAGGTTGGACATATATCAATCATATGCAATTCTGCTTCATTTTCCTAATCATCATCTTCATTATTCTGACCTTCATCCATTAAATTACATAGTCATTGTCCTTTGATAATGGTAGCTGGTTTGAATTCCAAGTCATATTCCTATAACACTGTCACCCAATTCCTTTTGTACAAAAAGGGTTCTGACAGCTGGATGAGGGACAATTACCTTGGTTCGGTTTTTTAGAATGTAAGGTATGAATTGTTTCACTGATTTAAATACTACATATGCTTGCTTATCTATAGCAGGATAATTCAACTCAACCCCTTGTGACCCAGTGGTCATAAATGATATTGGGTACTCATCTCCCAATTCTCCCTTTTGTGTAAGCATTGTTGCAAGTGAATTATCTGAGGCAAAAGTGTACATAATAAAATCCTTTTCAAAATCAGGAATTTTAAGAGAAGGTGTGTGAGCCATTGATGCTTTGATGTTGTTAAAGGAAAATTTCTCTATATCGGTCCATTTAAATTGCACACTCTGCTTTACCATTTGTTGCAAAGGTTTTACTATCTGTGCAAAGTCAAGAAAAAACCTTTGAACAAAATTTATAGTACCCATGAATAATTGCATACCGTTTTTACTGTGGGGTAAGAGAATATGAGATATGGCTTCTATTATGTCTGGGTCTATGGAGATTCCCTTCTTAGAAATAATATGGCCTAACAGTTTTCCCTCTAATACCACAAAGATGTTTTTCTTAGGATTTAAAGATATGCCGTATTTTCTACAGCGATAAAAAAATTGTTTCAAATGAAAAACATGATCTTCTCTCTTCTTAGTGAAAACGGTTACATCATCTAGATAAACTACCACACTGTGGTCGATTAAACCCTAGAAAGCAATATCCATTTCCCTTTGAAAAGTGGCCCCAACATTGATGAGACCAAAGGGCATTCTTCTGTAAGAAAATGTTCCCCACTTTTTTCAAATTGTGGTTTTCATCTTGTCTTGATCAACTACCAACACTTGGTTATAGCCTAAAAACCCATCTAATAGGGAGAATAGTTCAGAAGCTGAGACCATTTGTAGGATTTGTTCCATTGGTGGAACTGGGTAATTATCTTTATCTGAAGCTCGGTTCAGATTTCAGAAGTCTACACATAATCTTATCTCACCATATTTCTTCCTTATTGGCAACAAATTTTCTACCCACTCTGAATGCCTGACTCTGAAAATGATCTTTGCATTAATTAACTTGTTAACTTCATTTTGGATCAATTGTTCCAGTTTTGGATGCATCTTTCTTAGTGGCTACTAGAATGGTTTAATACCCGTTTTAATAGGAATGCCATGTTGAATAATACGGGTGTCACAAGTCTTTAAGTATTCAACTACTGAAACAAACTGATAAATCTACAAAAATTTCCTTAAACTATTGAAACAAACTGATAAATCTACTTCTTTCTCCTGGTGAACAACATTTTCCTAAGTTCACATACTTGGGTTCAGCCTTTGTTCCTAGATTAATCAGTTCATACTGCATGGACGAACTATTTGTTTTGACATTTGTAGGTCTCTTCAATTTGTTTTTTAGATTAAACATCCCTTCCAGCGTTCTCACTCCTTTAGGAATGAAATTCCCACTTGAATATTAGCTTGATTCTCTTCATCATCAATCATCGAGTCCTTGAAAGTTTCATCATTCGTTAGAAAATCTATGATTTGCTGATCATCGTCAGACAATCTCATGTTTGTAACATTGTCTGGTATCTATGGCCTGAAAATGATTTTAATAGAGCATTTATTATTAGTGGGTACTAACCTTGCAGCAGAAACAACTAGAAAATCAGCTGCAACATTTTGCAATCTAGGAATTGAATTGATATTGAAAGCATTGAAATTAGTTATCAGGTCCCAGACTTCAGTTTGGTAACCTTTTAAGTGCGATGACAAGAAATGAATTATGTCTCTAATCTGTCTAACAATTATCTAAGAATCACCAAATATTTTTAAATTTCTAACTTTAAAATCAACGGCTTTCCTTAGGCCCTGCACTAGAGCTTCATACTCAGCTATGTTATTCATACATTCAAACTCTAGTCGAAAAGAGAGAAATTGTTTGTTCTTTTTAGGATCAATCAAGACACAACCTGCTCCTGATCCCTCTTGTGTTTTGGAACCATCAAAATACAAAAACCAAAATCTATCTTCTAAATCTAATGGATTAGTGTTTCTTTCTAAGTTAGAAACTAAGTCAACTATATTACAATCAATATTATCAGTTCATGAAAAATGAAGGATTTTTGACTATGTGTCTGACTCACAATTGGCTTCTTCAGCTTGATAATTTCCAGGTTCAAGTTTTATAAAGTAGTTACCTAATACCGAAGATGAGAAGTTTATAGGTTCATTTTTCCCTTCCAATTGAGTTACATTGTGTTTCATGTGTGGTTCCCTCACCACCTTAATTTGAGTTTGATTGTTCTTATATGGAAGCCACAGGTGTGACCAATCAGTTGCAAAGTACCCATTTAGTTTTGCAGACCAGTCCCTACTCAATATCAAACCATAGGCCTCTGGTATATATACCACCATAATGTCTTTAAACTGGCAAACTCTTTCATCTGTAGATAACCGAATCAACATGTTTTTCATTTCTCCTATTACCTTGATTGCAGATCTATCCAACTTAATGATCTTACATGAGGATGGGGTAGGTTTACCATTGATCTTTTTACATACTGAGAGCGGCATGACATTAGATGAAGCCCCAGAATCCACCAAACAATTATGCACATTATGATTAAAAATCTCAAAAGACAATAAAAATGGCAAGCTTTGAGATTTAGAATTCCCTCCAATGCTAGCTTCATTAATCTCTTTATCATATTGAATGTCATCCTAGGATCTATTGGGTTGTGGATCAAAAGCTTCTAGGAGCTTCTTTCTTTGCCGGGATAAATTACATGATTCAAATAAAGAAATATTCGCTTTTGTTTTCTTGATGTCTTCTACTATGTCATACCCCATATCATATTCCACTGGACCTTTCTTACTACTTTTTGTTGTATTCTCCACTAAATTTACAGGACTACTGTCTACTGGTACTTTATCCCTTTTGTTAACCGAATCAGACTTAGATGTTGTTTGGGCAGTACTGCTAATCTTCGTCATACTTTCTTGTATCTTCCTAAACTTAGGCAGTATTAAGATTTCATCCATTACTGGTCCTTTGCTTCTGGTTGTAATATGAACTGATGAAAGTGGATTTCTTTGGTAGGCTCCTCCTCATCTAATCCCAGTGTAGGTACACAGTCCCATAATACCATTATGGTTTTGTGTGTTTATTCTGGTTCATTTTTTCTTCTTCTTCCACCTTAGGCTCTTTTATTTGGGCATCTAATATTTGATTCATAACTAGAGTCATTGAGTTAATCCATTATGGGAAATTGTTTTCAGAATGGGTTTCTTGATGAAAATTGCAGAAATGATCCATTCCTACTTCAGTAAAATTCAAAACAAAAGAATTATACACCGGTGGTTGAGATGTTCCACTTTATTCTCTTTTCTTGAAATAAGGTTTAAACTGTTTTTTTAATCAACTAACTTCTTTATCATTTTCCAGATCTACAATTTTATTTGACAAATTTTGTACCATATTAACCACATTTTCTAATTTAGTTGAGTGTTCTTCCTTAGGTTTGGTTAATAGCAGAGGTTTTTTACCACTAAAAGTCCTTACCTCTAGTTTTGCGGTGTGTTTGTTTATACTGTCAAGTTCAACTTCTACTTTATTGGCTTCCTCATAAGTTTCCACCAAAGAAGGATTTACTTCCCTCTTGAAAAACATTTCTATGCTAGGACAGAGTGTTGAAGTGTAGTATTCTATTAAAGTTTCTTCACTAGGATTTATTGTAGCGCTAAAATTATTCACATGAGCATAAAACCTCTTGTTAAAATCTTGCACCTTTTCTTTCTTATCCATCCCCAGAGATAACAATTCTTTCATGAGAGTGGTAGTGGTTCATTGACTACCAAACTTTCTCTTAAACACCCTTACAAAAGTATTCCAATCTGTTATTGAATTTTCTTGTAAACCGAAATACCAAATAGAGGCCTTAGCTTCAAATCTATGTGGAAAAAGTATGCATACCACATCTTCGTGTTCAATGGCCAAAAGTTCCAGAGCCAAATAGAAACTTTATAGGTGGTCATCTACTGAAATTCCTTTTCCAGGGTTGAACTTAGGTAATGTTTTTTCAGGATTTTGAGGCAAAGCATGCAAGGGAGGATCCATGTTGAGTGGTGTTATGGATCTCTAGGCTGGTGATGGATTGAGTTGATTAGCATTTGGGGGTACATTTCCATCCATGATTCTACGAGGAGTCTGTGGTGGAGACTGAACATGTGACTGTAATGGAGACTGGAAAATAGGGGAATCTGGTCCCAACTGATTAAGTGGTTGGATAATATCTTTTATGGACAAATTTACCAACTCTTCCAAATTTCACACCAAATTCGAATCTTCAGTGTAAGCAGGTACTTTCCTGGAAGTCTGCCTTCTCGGTAATTCAGGGATTGTTTTCAATCCTCCAAGATTCTTTACATAAGACCTTATATGTCTCCTCAAGTGGTTAACTACTTCAAAAGGAACTGGGTAGAGTCATCCTGGACCTTATTTGTTAGATCCTAATATTTCTTTAGAAATGTGATATTCAGGAAACTTAGTTTCAGAGCTATCACCAATGAAATAGTTTCTAGTAAATGGATTTCCTCTACCATCCATGCACTGGAATCCCTCCATCTAGCGCCAAAACTGTTGATGCTTGGAAAAATCCTAGGTATCGACAGTAGGGATCTCCCCAATAACCGTTCCTAGTTAGATCGTTTACTATTTGTTATGGGGAATCTGTCCAGTTAGTGGCCCAACTACCGTAGAATTAAAAGAATGTTTTAAGTATGTATTATCAGTTGTGTCCAAATCCAACGTTTATGTAATTTTAAGTTTGAGATGAAATTCAAGTTCCTAAACTGAATGCAAGTGACCGATGAGAAAAATTATCATCTTGTGATGCGTAGTTCCTTACCTGTCGTCTTATCATTATTGCCCCTCAATCACTTCTAATTTAAGAAAATATACCATATTCTAGTCTACGCTAATCTAATATACCCTATCCCCAATGTTAAATTTTCATATGCTAAGCTAGATCATTAGTATTTCATTTCGAATTCATAACAAAAGCATATAAACAGGATCACTGAAAGATAGAAAAGCAAAACCATACAAAAGGAACACAAATATTTATCCTGGGAAAACCCTAAAGGGAAAAACCCAGCAAAAGCTTCCTCAATATAGATGCCCCAAAAGGATAAAAGGTAAAACCAACAAGGAGATCAAAGCCTGATCCTCCTCCTTCTCCAGCTACTCTTCTCTTCTCCACTAATGCGCTGCACAAGTGAGAGTGTCTGTGTCTCAAATGAGGAACACCACACCTCTATTTATATTCATCCGTTCACTTGAATTAACTCATTTGACATGTAGGCTTGAGTTAAATCATGTAGGCTTGAGTTACACATGTAGGCTCAAGTAACCACACTGGGGTGCTAATGACCCACCTTTACAATTAGAGGGGACTACCTCATGACTCTTATTAGTTATTCTGATTATAAGCATCGGGGTACAAAGTAATACAAGTGGTTCTCCCGGTAGGACCATTGAGGACCACAAAAGATACATATAGAATATTCTTTGAAGTTACAATATTTCAACACTCCCCCTTAATGAGAAGGGTATTCTACAACAACATCAACAACAACAATAGTAGGAGAGAGATAGAGGACATCATCAACATCATTAGGGTAACACATCTATAAATCATTGGAAGCTTTTCAACATCATATGGTCTTCGTCTTCAATCTTTATCGACAACAACTCTTTAATCAGCATCAACATCTTTTGATTTTTCGATCACTAACATCATCGTCAACACTTTGACCTTTCGATCAACAACATCTTCAGCAATATCTTCAGCACTTTGACCTTTCGATCAGCAACATCTTCAGCAAAATCTTCAGCACTTTTACCTTTCGATCAACAACATATTCAGCACTTTGACCTTTCGATCAACAACATCTTCAGTACTTTGACCTTTCGATCAACAACATCTTTAGCAACTTTGACATTTTGATCAACAACAACTTCAGCATTTTTGAATTTTCGATCAACAACAACATCTTCAGCATCATACTTTGATCTTTCGATTAGAAACATCATCATCATCAAAATGTCATCATCATCATACTCTGATCTTTCAATCAAAAACATCATCATCAAATTCTGATCTTTTGATCAGAAAACATCATCATCATCATACTCTGATCTTTCAATCAGATACATCATCATCATGAAAGCATCATCATCACATTCCAATCTTTTGATTAGAAAACATCATCATCATCAAACTCTTATCCTTCGATAAAAAAACATCATCATCATACTCTGAACTTTCGATTAGACACATCATCATCATCACATTCTGATCTTTCGATCAGACACATCATCATCATTAAAACATCACTATCATCACACTCTGATCTTTCGATCAGAAAACATCATCATCATCATACTTTGATCTTTTGATCAGAAAACATCATCATCAGCAGCAACAACCTGCAAGCCACAGTACAAAGACTAAGAAGTCTTTGGATCTCTTTTGGACTTAAAGTCCAGGGATGATGCAATCCTACCACATTCTCGACAACCGAGGTCACCAGATCCGTTTTTAACCAAGGTTCAAGGATGATACAATCCTACTACATTCTCGAGTACCGAAGTCACCGAATCCATTCTGAACCGAGGTTCAAGGATGATATAATCCTACTACGTTCTCGAGTACCGAAGTCACCGGATCCGTTCTGAACCGAAGTTCAAGGATGATACAATCCTACCACATTCTCGATGACTGAAGTTACACCGGATCCACTCTGAGCCAAAGTTCAAGGATGATACAATCCTACCACATTCTCGATGACCGAAGTTACACTGGATCTGTTCTGAACTAAAGTTCAAGGATGATACAATCTTGCCACCTTCTCGATGACTGAAGTTCATCGGATCTGTTCTGAACTGAAGTTCAAGGATGATACAATCCTACCACCTTCTCGATAACCAAAGTTCACCGGATCCATTCTGAACCGAATTCCAAGGATGATACAATCCTGCCACCTTCTTGATGACCGAAGTTCACCGGATCCGTTCTAAACCGAAGTCCAAGGATGATATAATCTTGCCACCTTCTCGATGAATGAATTTCATCGGACCCGTTTTGAACCGAAGTCCAAGGATGATACAATCCTTCCACCTTCTCGATGACCGAAGTTCACTGGATCCGTTCTGAACCAAAGTTCAAGGATGATACAATCCTGCCACATTCTCAATGACCGAAGTACACCGGATCCGTTCTAAACCAAAGTTCAAGGATTATACGATCCTACCACATTCTTGATGACCGAAGTCATCGGATCACTTCTGGACATATGTCCCAGGATGATACAATCCCTCTTCATTCTCGAAGACCGAGGTCTTTGGATCACTTTAGGGAAAGTGCCTAGGGATGATACAATCCCACCACATTCTCGAGGATCGAAGTCACCAGATCTATTATGGACATATGTCTTGGGATGATATAATCCCTCTTCATTCTTGAGGACTGAGGTCACTGGCTCACTTTAGGGAAAGTGCCCAGGGATGATACAATCCCACTGCAACATCACTACTCCCCCTTTCAGGGAAGGTATTTTCGAACCACACCAAGCTTATCTCGAAAGTGTTCGAAATTTACTCGAGACAGAGGTTTCGTCAACACATCATCATCTAAACCATCATCATCTACATCTTTAGTATGTGGATACTGAACTATCACCATCTGTATCTCCAGTATGTGAATACTGAAAGCATCATCACCTCTATATTCAGTATATAAATACGAAATCACCATCATCTGAATCTACAGTATGTAAATGCTGAAACATCATCTATATCTTCAGTATGGTAATACTGAAATCATCATCATCTATATCTTCAGTATGGGAATACTGAAATCATCATCATATACATCTTCAGATGGGAATACTGAAACATCATCATCTCTATATTCAGTATAGAAATACTGAATCACCATCATCTGTATCTATCTTCAGGTCAAAGGGACCTGATATGAGCTTCCAAATCCATATGGATTCACAACTTAGCAGAGCAATCTGCTATGTATTCTACTTTAGCCGTGCTAAGAGAAACACTGGACTATTTCCTGTTAAACCATGAACTCATAACAGAACCAAAATCATCTACCTGATGTGCTTTTCTTGTCTGAGATAATTCCAGCTCAATCTGCATCTGTGTAGCCATACAATCTATAGTCATGGTTTCCATCATAGTATAGACCAAAGTCTATAGTCCCTTTCAGATATCTCATCACATGTTTTACAACTACTAGGTGAACCGGTTTTGGTTGAACAAGATATTGACTTAAGGTGTTCACAGTAAAACAAATGTCTGGTCTGGTATTTGATAAGTACATGAATGACTCAATGATCTGTCTGTAATGAGTCACATCCACTAACTCTGATGAGTCATCAGCTAACAACTTCAGGTTGGATTCCATGGGTGTGGCCATGGCTTTTCATTCCAACATATTGAATCTCTTTAATATCTCTACCGCATACTTTCCCTGGTTGAGAAAGATTCATTCTGAACTTTTCCATACTTCCAGACCTAGGAAATAATGCATTAACCCAAGGTCTTTCATCTCAAATTCTTCTGCTAGTTTCTTCTTTCTTTCCATGATATGGTTCTCATTCCATGTCAAGAATAAGTCATCCACATATAATAACAGGATGATAGGTTCATCTTCTACAACCCTGTAGTAAAGGTTAGGATCGAATTTACTCGTGGCAAAGCCCATGCTTGTCAGGAAACTATCTATTCTTTCATACCAATCTCTGGGAGCTTGCTTCAGGCCATAGAGGGCCTTCTTCAACTTGCATATGTGAGTCCATCTATCTTCAACTTCAAATCCTAGTGACTATTCGATGTAAAACTCTTCCTCAATCATTCCATTAAGGAAGGCTTGTCTTTACTTCATCATGGAAGAAACTACCATGATAGTTCTGAAGGAAGTGTACCTTACTTCCTGGAGTAAGTGTCTCTTCAGAATTAATTCCCTCTTTTTGATAGAAGCCTCTAGCCACAAGTCTTTCCTTACTTCTATCAGCAACATATTTTATCTTGCAAATCCATTTGGAATATACCATATTCTTGCTTTCTGGTTTGAGTACTATATCCCAAACATCATTCTAGTATTCTTTCATCATAACATCTTCCATGAGTTCGTCTTGTCAGGTCATCAACATATCCTAGTCTTCTGCATTCAAACTTGAAGGTTGGAAGCCACTTTACTCTTGGTAAAGTCTCAATCCATCATGAAGCTATCCATCATGTCGTACCATGTCGAACTCAGATATCTTCTGTAGTCACTCCCCCTGAAGTGGAGTATCATCTTCCCTCTTCATTCTGTACAGGTGGTTCTATGCTTGATATATACTGGTGAATAGAGTATGTCATGTCATAGTCTATTCTTTCTGAGGAAAATCACAAACCTTGCTTTGTACACTTGTTCTTGTAGATCCATATGGAGGATACTATCATATCGTATACATCATTCCCCATGATAAACTATTATTATTTGATCATAGCTTCTTTCATAGCATTCTTTTCTTCATCTTCAGTTATCTCTCGTACCCATGGTGGTATTCATCCTTCGAGGTGGATCTACCTCTATCTGAAGCTCTTTCTTCCATCATGGTGTCTCTGACCCTTAGAGCTTCAGATTTTATTATAGTGAATCTTGACTTGTCATCACTTGTTCTTCGGAACAAGTCTCATCCTTCTTGTAGGAGGTTGTACAGGACCTTTCCTACAATTCAAATGCACCAGCGGCATGGTTAGAACTATTTTATAAAACATATGCATAACGACAAGTTCTTATGCATCATGCAATTGTTTAGCCAAAACAACATTCATCCATATCTCACAAAACATTTCTAGATGCCTTCCATCTCTATCATGACATTATTGAGATTGCGAACTAATCCAATATGTCAGCAAGGAGGCTAGATAAGTAGCAATGGAGAGTTGTATAGCACCATGAGCTACTTACCCATCACATGCATATTAGTAGTATATAGTCATTAATGCAAACAATCTATCATGCATAACACATCAACTGAATATAATCAAATGTATAACAAAACAATATCATGAAATGAAAATTGAATACTTATATTTTATTTGTTTCATAGGTAGACTCCATATTGATCATTCTGCTTTATCATCTTCTTCATTCATGAAATCATCATTTCTTATCCAAATGATAAGATGATAAGAGGTTCTTCAAGAATTGAGTTCTTCATATTCCTCATCGCATGAGGGATCTTCTTTGAATGGTGAGAGCTTGATCTTCAATTTCTCCCATCTTCTTCTTCTCTTATTATGAGTCGAGCTAAAATTAATCACTTCCTTTTGGCATACATTCTTCGCATGAATGAATCCTACAATCCTGGGAGGCCATTCAAGGTGGCTATCACCACTTCTGCATTCTTCACTTCTTCTTTTACCTCTTCAATTTGTTTCTTAAGGTCATCTTTTGATGTATGTTCTTTCCTTCAAATAGCTTGGTCAAGGAATCAAACATCTCTTTCAGTGTCTTTAGGGAAGACACTTGTGGTACAAGTTGATCTGTGACTGAATCAACAATGATCTTCTTGACCTTGACCAAGTTCTTCTGGTGTAAAGCTTTGAGTCTCATCTCCCTCTGGAACCTCTCTACTCATGTAGGTGTCGAATTAATTTTCTTTAGAGAGATCAAATACTTCCATGCTTGGAAGTTGTCAACTTCATCAAGATTATCATCAAGCTGTTGTGATAGATCACTTTGAAATGAGAACCTCAAATGCAAATAGCAAAAGATTAGATCTTACCGATTTGAGGTGTCTGTCCTGCTTCCAGAGCTGGCTGATCTAGGGTTTGTCAGAGAAACCCTAATTTTAAAAACTTGGAATCTTTCAGATCTTATTGGATATAAATATATATATCTCTTCAAATGGAGCTTTCCAATGTACTCCTTTTCTGAAAATAGTAGAGGGAAGCTCCCCGAACAGGAAGCCCTAGTTTTCCAATTTCTTCTGCAGAAAATGCCTGTCACGTTTTCTATGATATCTCTGAAATTACTGCTCCTCTATGTCTAAAATTTCACACTGAGGTAAAATCACATGTCCCTAATCCAACACCATAGGTTTCATCAGAATTTGTTTCACCAATTGGGACTTGTGATCCTTTTCCCAAGGTGACCCGTTACAGGACTGTTCAGAACAGTGAAGTGGTACGGCCTGCCACATGTCATTGTTTCATCTTTAGGTTCTGAAATTTGGACCACAGAAGGTACATTCCATTCTATTTTTGGAACATCTTTAGGAATTCCATTTGGACCTCGGTATCCCAATCTGCAGCAATTCTCCCCAGGTATCCTTTTTAGGGATGAATTCTGGAAGAGGCTGGAACCCTAACTTAGAGGGATCATATCTCCCAGAATATAGCGAATATGAGGCTGAATTTTGGAAAAAGTGTTCATCAGGATTTTACATTTGGCCTCTGCAATTTTCAACTCTCGAGCCTTCTCCAATCTCAGGATATAGCGAATGTACCAAAACATAGATTATTTAGTATTTAGGGTTTTTCTAGCTCGGGGTCAAACTAGGGTTTGAATTTCCCAAAGTTTCACCCAACCAAATTTCTTGATCCAGGTCTCTAAACTTAGATTTTGATGAGGAGAACAATCCTATGCTAGGATCACTCAAAAATTTCTCTTCTGTAGAAATCCCTAATTTTCCGCACCAAAACTGAAAATGCTCGGAATTGAATTCTGCTTCGACAAAAAGATGCGCCCTTCAATGGAGAGTTAGTCTAGCCTTCTTTTGCTGATCGATTGTGGATAGAGACCAAAAAATTAAGAAGCGATAGCTTCTATAGTTGTACAATGTCTTATTTCGGGGTGGATTTGATTCCATGTTAAATTTTCATATGCTAATCTAGATCATTAGTATTTCATTTCTAATTCATAACAAAAGCATATAAACATGATCACTGAAAGATAGACAAGCACAACCATACAGAAGGAACACAAAGATTTATCCTGGGAAAACCCTAAAGGGAAAAACCCAGCAAAATCTTCCTCAATATAGATGCCCCAAAAGGATAAAAGGTAAAACCAACAAGGAGATTAAAGCCTGATCCTCCTCCTTCTCCAGCTACTCTTCTCTTCTCCACTAATGCGCTACACAAGTGAGAGTGTGTGTGTCTCAAATGAGGAACACCACACCTCTATTTATATTCATCCGTTCACTTGAATTAACTCATTTGACATGTATTCTCGAGTTAAATCATGTAGGCTTGAGTTACACATGTAGGCTCAAGTAACCACACTGGGGTGCTAATGACCCACCTTTACAATTAGAGGGGACTACCTCATGACTCTTATTAGTTATTCTAATTAGAAGCATCGAGGTACAAAGTAATACAAGTGGTTCTCCCGGTAGGACCATCGGGGACCACAAAAGATACATATAGAATATTCTTCGAATTTACAATATTTCAACACCCAAGGGGAGAAAATATTATATTTAATTGAGTAATGTACTATAATGATGCTTGTAGAATCCTACAGGTAGTTGTTCAAATTCTACATACATAATTACAACGGAAAATATAAACAAAGATAGCTCTATTTTTTTAACACATTCATTACGTATTCATATGCGCAAGATCTCTAACAAAAAGTAAAATCATTCATAAACCACAGAAGTAATTCAATGAGTTAGAACGATCTCACAATTGTATAGTAGGCTAAAACAGAAATAGTTCAACATTTATCAATCCACACAATCCATTTGGAAACTTGTACAATCCTTCCTCCAACAAAATTTGGTTCTCTTTATTCATAAAAGAAATAGTTCTCATACAAATAACTTCAACATCTATGCACTAGTGAAAGTCCTTCTCTAATATCTATTCTACCCCTATTTATACATTTTACAAATGACTTTTGGGCTACCCCTTCCTTTTAGGCTTCCTTGACTCTTCGACTTAGAAAATTAATCTTCTTATGTCTCTCACTAGGAAAATGAAAATAAGATAATATAATTTACAAAAGTGCTACATGTGCATAAAACAAAACTCAAGAGGGCCCAGCTTTTCCTTTGATGAATTCTCTCCATGCATCAGCTTCTGGAGCGATAGTCTTGAAATCCATAGGATCCAACAATCTAATTGTCACTTCACATATAACCAGTTGTGACTTTATTTCCGTTGCTTTGGGTGGAGTTACCTTGAGCAGGTCTTCCAAAAGGAAATTACTGACCGCAGCTTGTGCAACCCAGTCCTTTACCGCTTTCGTAGTGATTCCTTTAATTTGGTGTATGCTAAGGTCGTCCTCTTGCACTCTGTCCTGGAGATATTTCAAGTGTTCCTCTTGGCCTGGAAACTCATGTATTATTTTTTCTGCAGAATTCTAGCACTTATTGTGTGTTGTGAGCATTCTTTTATAGAAATATTCACACCTTTCCACAGTTTTTCCAACCCCAGCGGTCAATATCGCAGTGGCCTTACTATTGAAATCCAGGAGTTCGAATTCTATATTCAAGCTTTTAGTAGTCTTATATGGAAAATTCTTAGGATATCCTGCACCAGTTTCTATCCAAGTTAGCTGACCGTGAATATTTTCTGCAACTTCTAGTGTCCTTGTTCTGAAATCAGTTGATATTGCTGAAATTTATTGCAATCTTGTTTCTACCTATTTGATCTTATAGACCTCTTATGCATTCTTTAGTTGGACATGATATATTTTCCTCCTGATTAGGAGGGATTGCTTTCAGAAATTGGTAATATCAAGCTGCCACTCATTGGCTACCTTGAGATGAATCTTCAATGAGCTGTTCTGTGCCTCCAACTCTAATACTTAAGCATTTGACTCTTCTACTTTCCTCCCAACTTTGGATCTCTATGCATCTAATTCTGCAATCTTACTCTCAAAGTCTTTCTTTTCTCCCTCAACAATGGTATTTGAAAGCACCAAGGCATCCTTTTCTGATTCTAAAACTTGGTAGGCCTTTTGGAGACTCTCAAATTCAGAGATAGTTTCCTCGTGCTTCCTCTTCATTTCTTGGCCTTATCCTCTTTCTTTCATTAGAATATACTTCATTCTTACCATCTTTTCTTTGTACTGGTATGCATTTTCCTTCAATATGTCAATGTTATAGGCATTCGCTTAGGCAGCTGTGACGTTGATTGATGCCATTAGTTTTGGATATTCGTCAGTACCTTTCATGACATCTCTCTGAGTTAGTGTTACTACCTCAGGTTGGGTATGTAACTTTAATATCTTCTCTGACCTTCAAACAATGGTTTTCCTTTTTGGGTTGAAGTCTACCTTATCCAAGAAAGCTACTGCATGATGCCTAGATGGGGTAAAAGGAACTAATCCTAACTCAGCAGGAGGGAGATGACCTCCTGTTATTGTTTCAATGGATGTAGAGGGAGGATTTTCCAAATTATCCTGAGCATTATCCCGTTCCAGACTCTCCATGTCTTTGTCTTGTTTCTCTTTCCTCCTTAAATCCTCGGTTGCTTATTCAACTTCTTTATGCAATCTTTCCTCCGATTCTCTTTGGAGCCTTTCTTCCTACTCCCCTTTGAGTCTTTCTACTTCTAATTCTTGCCTTTGGGCCTCTTCAACTAGTATTCTTTCAACTTCTTCTACTAACTTACGTGCTTCTTCTTGTTTCTTAGCAGCCTCCTCTTGGGTATGTAACTTTAATATCTTCTCTGACCTTCGAACAATGGTTTTCCTTTTTGGGTTGAAGTCTACCTTATCCAAGCAAGCTACTGCATGATGCCTAGATGGGGTAAAAGGAACTAATCCTAACTCAACAGGAGGGAGATGACCTCCTGTTATTGTTTCAATGGATGTAGAGGGAGGATTTGCCAAATTATCCTGAGCATTATCCCATTCCAGACTCTCCCTGTCTTTGTCTTGTTTCTCTTTCCTCCTTAAATCCTCGGTTGCTTATTCAACTTCTTTATGCAATCTTTCCTCCGATTCTCTTTGGAGCCTTTCTTCCTACTCCCCTTTGAGTCTTTCTTCTTCTAATTCTTGCCTTTGGGCCTCTTCAACTAGTAGTCTTTCAACTTCTTCTACTAACTTACGTGCTTCTTCTTGTTTCTTAGCAGCCTCCTCTTGTTGTTTTCCCTGTTCTGTAGTGTTGTTGCTTCCCTTTCCTCCTATTGTTGTGATTTTCTATCTAATCCACTTATTTAAAGCCGTCGTATTGCATGAATTTATGAAAATATCCTCATCCTTGTCCCAATGGTCAGAGTATTCAAAATTCACCTTTACAAGTGCATAATGTGCAACAACCTTTCCCTGGGAATCAATCCTTTGAAAATTATTCTCACCGAAGAGGAGATTTTCTAGGTCCTTTACAAAGTCTAGAGCACTTTTTACTTTTGAAAACCTGTAGTTGCCAATATATAAAGGAATTGGTGGATATACCTTCTTCTTTGTGTCAAAAAATTTCCTGAATCCATCCAAAAAAAGTTGATCACTGCCTCCTTACGAATGATGTAATCTATGGCATACTTAGGAAGTAGTGATGGGGCTCTAGTTCCTTCGTACATTCTTAGATAGGTTCCTTCTTCGGAGAAAAAATAATCTCTGTATTCACTTATAACTTCTAGTGCACCCTCAGACATACACTTGCAATCTTTGAGAAATATTAGCTGGTGTAGTGGCATCAGAAGTTCTTCACATATAAGCTTGTAGAAGCTGTGATACTTATGGGCCCATAGAATTTGATAAGCATTATAAATAGCTGTATTGGCTTCATTCCAGCTACAATTCAACTTCGGGAATGGGTACAGGCATAAGATACAATCAATTAAATACGAACCCATGTAGAATTCTAATTTTATATGGTACAAGCCTCCTAGTGCCACAACTATACAAGAAGACAAGCTATCAGCTACAATGCATGCCTAGTTGAAGATAGTGCCCTGCATTGCTACATGATATATCAATGGGATTCACCCCATGTTATAGAACTTCCCATTTTCCCTGTCAAAAATTGTGTTGATAATCAGGGCTATAAGTCAATAAGGAGTGCGCAAGATGGCAGTTTCATATTTTCCAAAGGCTTTCTGTTGAAATGGATTCCATGCTATCATCATCAACTTTGCACATTCGATATAGTATAAACTCAAACCATCTATCCATTCATCTATCATTCTGATTTTCAGGGGTGGTATATTGCAAACTTTGGATATGTACACATGGGTTAAGGAAGCAAAAACTTTTCCTTCAATGTTTGACATGATCATGGTACGTGTGTCTGCTCGATTTAAAATCCAGTCGATCACCTCAGAAAAAGGGAAAAGTTCAGGGAACATGGCTGCCTTCGTGATCTCGGATCTCATTTTGTTTGCATACAGTGGTATATCTTCTAAGCCTGCATCTGGGACCTTCTGATGTTTGATCAAGGGATATATCTGTCCCCATTTGAACTATGGTGACAGCTCTGGTATCTTCATTAGGAAATATTTCCAAATATGAATCCTCCTCAGTATCCTTTAATTTCTTCTTTCCTTCCTTTGGCATGGTGTTGTGTGAGGACTGAGGTTGTGACACAATCGTATCAAGAAATAAATAAGTGTCCTTGTTATTAAAAAACATGCATTCATGTAAACATGAAAAATGAGAAGATACTGTAAGATTGCAAGATATATAGGAAAACTTTGCTAACAAATCATATCTTCTTTCAAAATAAGATTGCATTCATGGAGAACAATAAAGTTATATTTACCAAGTCATCTTTAGCCATCTAAAAGAAATCCTGTCACATATAGAAACTCTGTATATCATCCTGATACTAAACTTGTAGCAAGGTCAAACCGAAATGAGAAATATCAGCTCAAGTGTAGGCTCTAACTGTTGTTTTGGGATTTAAATGTCAATTTATTTAAATCAATCACCTTGTGTTCAATGTCATGATGCAGAATAACCATTACATTTTTTTTGAAACCCTACGCAGAAAACCACTTTCATTAACCCTATTGCACGCGGGAAAATAGTCAAACAGACATGCTGTAATGGCTTCATATATTGAACCCTTAGGTTAACCCAAAACCTAGCACCCAAAAACCCACAAAAAACTTAACACTGTAAACATGGGAAAACTATGTGGCCTAGAAACAAACCCTAATCCATTCTTCAAGATGCACTAGTTCGTACTGTACTAAACCATTGGTTGTCCCCTGTACCTATATGAAAAGGTAAACCATACCAGGCGAATTTGGTGAAACGATCGGCCATCTGCGGCGTCATAGTTATAATCCAAATAACCTGATAAATCCATCTCCATGGCTTAAAAACTAGAACAGTCACTATGGTGCAGGGGAAAAACAAGCCAAAACTGACAAGGGTGGGCTAGCAGGCTCAACACGGTTACACGATTCTTATGCAACACAAATTAATAAGTCAAAACAGAAACCTAAAGGAGTCAGGGTATGGCTTTTAAAGCATGACTACAGATAGTTATGGTGAGAACCAAAAACCAATAGCCCTAAAACCAAAAATGTTGTTTTACCAAACCATTCTTAACATAAATGACACCATGATAAGGTTCAAAAGCCTATATGGAAAACAATGGTAGGAATACTGGTAAAATCTTGGCTCAATGTGCAGGCTAGTAAAATCTAAGTGGTGATCACCAATTGTACACGCTCAAAATGGATAGCAGTAACAATCCGTAACAACCTCTCAAGGATTATATAGAGAAAAATCATAACAAGCATAATTAATGCAGTTGTTGGGGTATTTAAATCACACGGGTGAAAAACGCCATTTGGCACCTAAACCTCATCGGGCAAATCCTATGAATTGGAAATGGTGAGAAACAAATAAGCCTCTTGAATATGTTAGCTGTGACATCCCAAATTTTCCGCAACCGTTGGCTCAAACTCTCACAAACATCCACAAAAAACTGCGTCGGCACAATTCGTCCAAAGGTTTGGGCAATAAAAATCGACTACGAGCCATGAATTTCATTGCACTCTTTGGATAAATCTTCAGGTTTTACTGACACTGTCAGAAAAATTTATTGGGAAAACCCAGAGAAAGGGTCATTGGTGAAATTATGAAGAAGCTTATGATCGGTAGTGAAAGCTAGGCATGAGCCGAGCACGTCGGCTATGAATGGGGAGTTTAGCCACAACCATTGGCTAGACTCGGTGAAAAGAACTGCCGAATTCAAAATTTGAGTCCAATAGAACACATCGGCACCAAATATCGAATTTAGACACAACCATAATACAAAAAATCAGAAAAAATTCCGATAAAGAACTAGGCCTTGGTAAAAAAAAAAGGTAAAAATTGGCTGCAAGTTGTCGGATGGAAAGACCAAATTCTTTCATTGTGTTAGCTAACTTTTAAGGTTCTTCCGACACACTGGGAAAAAAGTGAGTTTTAAATTAGTGAAAAAAACTTTCATACTTATCCAAAACAAAAACTAAGTCATGGAAAGCAACCTTTAAGGAGCAAAAGTAGTCCAATCAAGATTAAAAGATAAAAATCTAAGGAGGGGCCCTAAAATCATAAAAAAATTGGGGTAGTGGTTGCAGTAGCAACAAGTTGCCATGCACATATGATAGAGATGGAAGATGCATAGCTTGTAGATTTGGAATATGGATTATATGGAAGTCATGTGATGAAATAAGGTCTAAAAGGACACTGAGGCACAAAAGGTATAAAAGGACTATGAGGATGCTCCCCACTAGTGAGATGCTATGATGAGATCCTAGATGCATGATATGACGAGAAGGGGTTGATTGTACATAAATTCTAGTGATAGGCATATTCATGAAAAGGGTCAACAAGTAAATGGTCAAGTACAAGATACAAAATTAGTATCGAATATTGTGTCAAAATAATACCATCCTTACTATGAGGGAGTGTTGAATCAAGATGCAACTTTGGAATATATTCTTATTGTATTTTTCATGTAAAACCCTAAAAAGAACAATGTTATATTGTATTTGTAATGTCAGCTCAATAAATAAAATGATATTGTATTTTATCTTCACAAAAATAAAAATTGACCCCATGAGGAAAAGTCACCCAAAAAACAAGTATAAATAGAGGGCCCCCCCTCCTCATTTGACACACATAGACAACAAGTAACTTCACTCCTACATGAGGAAGAAGTTCGCTCTAGCTAAGAAGAAGACTATTTTGGGTTGTAGAATACTTGGAAGGAATATATCTCTTTTTCTTGGGTATGATTAGAAGATTCTTGTTAATAATACGACATTGTACTTGGTTGAAAAATCTATATCAATAAGTTCTACTGAGTTTTTCCCATTAGAGTATTTTTCCAAGATAAATATTTGTGTCTTTTTGTTTACAGTTGAATGTCTTTATTTCAGTATCCTTATGCATGCAATTATTATGATGTGACATGTTAAATGCATGAAAGTGTAAAATAATTTCTTATAATTCAAAATTCTAACAAGATATATATCATAAATCAAATGTGTTTTTTATAGATGAAGTACAATATCATTCAGAAGATAATAGCAAGGAAAACTGCTTGAAAATGCCAACTAGTTGGACATTTGACAGCTCACAAGAGAGAAATAACTATAAAAACAATGTTGTGTTATTTGTTGAATCATATTGGGCCTTGTTAAAAGATGGGACAATGGTTAAAAACATTCAACTTCAAATGACCTTCATATTATAGAGGCAACGATTCAATATTTAGTGATTTATTTAATTTGATAACTTCGACAAATTGATGTAAAAACAATTTTGTACATTAATTTTGAACAATTCTCATATTATTTATGGATATAATATCATGTATCTAGTGATGTGTTTCAAAAATTGAATACCATGCAAGTAATATTGTTGACACAGATCCATCAACGCGGGTTCACTCTTTATTGACACCCTTAACTCAGCAATCTCCCTGAGCACTAGCCCAGACAGGTTTTACCCTGTCCAACAACACCTGTGGAGCAGATGAGGTCTCACCCGATATATTCAAGGGAGAACTGTTGGAACCACGTTTCTGTAGTAAGAAGGAGGTTTGTGCATATATTGTATATCTATCGCAACATTACTTCGTAGATCCAAACACAGGTTTATTATCGCAGATCCATACCATCAATCATTAGATCGCATTAACATATTCAGATCACAGCAAGATAATTACTCATAAATAGATAGATCACCATAACATGATTTAAAACACAAAAACATCACATCATTTAGAAAGAACCATCATACTATGGTATTATTTCATTCACATCGCATCACAGGGAAAACAAAAAACCAGAAAGACATAAAAACACAGTGTTTCCATCAAATCTCCGTCATGTCTTATTAATTCTGCATCAAAATAGGGTCTCAAAAACATCTCCACTATTGCAAAAAAATAGACAACACTCTTCCGCAAATCACAATTCAGCATAAGATCATTACATTGATCCCTTCATTGATCGATCCAAAGATGCTCCAAAATATATCTCAATATTACAATCCTATATCTATTTATAGGCTCGCACCTTTTATAAAATGGTCCACTTTGATCAACTTCCTAACTGACTTCCACCAAAAACTACAAAACTATGACCAATTCCTAAAAATTATGACCAAGCCGACTCTTTGTCGACTTTCCTTCCTTGTGCACCATCTTTCTCCTTACACCTCATCTTTGACCTTGCACATTATCCTTGGTGTTGCGGAGCTTATCTTCATCAAAACCTCTTTCCAACATGCCCCCAACACAATCTTGTGTCTCGCCCTTGAGCCATGTCAACTGGAAATAGTGTAGCCACTCATTTTGATCTTGAGGTCCTCATATTGTTGTTTGAATTCTTCTAACTGCTCCTTCATATTTTCACCAATATCTGTACAGTCTGTGACATCCTTCTCAAGTGGATGTTCGAAAATATCCACTGTCACTTCTCTACGCTTTTCTTGCACCACTTGAAGTGGAGAAAATGCCTTTAGTGACAGATTCTCACCAATATCCTGAAATTCTTCAAGCTGAGTTGTACGTCACTGCTAACGCTCCCATTCCTTTGTGACTCGTAGTTGCAACTCCTTCAACTCCACCGCCTTTGTGAATTGCACAATTGGGGGCATTGTGCACCAGGTCTCCTTAGTGAAAGTTCTTGTTCTTGATGTGTCGATCATGCCATGCTTTCATTCGATCCTTCTCAATGCGGTGATGAAATCTTGCAACAAACCAGTCTTCCTTTAGCTGCACCAACTGAGCTAGGCGTTATTCCAATGCTCCTTCATCATCCATCCCTGTCACTGTTGCAATGTGCAAAATTGGGAAAATATACTCCATTAGAATTATTTCCTCCTACTTGTATCCCAACTTGAATGGTGTCTTCCCAGTCAAACTTTTGCAAGTAGTGCGATAATCCCATAATACTGCTGGAATTCTCAAATCCCAATCATTGCAGTTTGCACTGCATACCTTTGTGAGTGCATGCTCCAATACCTTATTAAAGGATTCAACTGTCGAATTAGCTTGTGGATGATAAGGGGTGCTCTTCTTGTGTTGTATCTGAACTCTTCTGTCAGTGCACTGATGGTGCAATTGATGAAGTGGCTCCCATGATCACTCATCAAGATCTTTGCAAAACCAAAGTGAGTGATATCATTGTCAAATAGAAACCTTGTTGTAGTCGCAACAGTGCAATATGCAACTGGTGCAGCTTCTACCCACCTTGTCAAATAATCTGTCGTTGTGATGATATATCATGCACCTGTTCTCTTTCCTAGTGGGTTAATTGGTCCCACAAAATCCACTGCCCATTTATTAAATGGTTGTAGCATTACCTGGGGTACTAACAGCATATCATCCCTTCATGATGGCTTCCTCGTTCTTCGGAAAACATCACAAGTCCTCGCATAGTATTCCACATCACCATTGAGATTTGGCCACCATAGCCCTGCACGAAGTAACTTCCTAGTAGTTGCATGACCTCCATAGTGTCCCCTTGTGACTCCCGCATGCGCTTTCGCCAATACCCTTTCCTACTCATACGGTAGGACACATCGATGTAAGATATCATCAGGTGACATATTATAGAGCTCTCCAACAATCAACTGGAAATTTGCAGCTCAAACAACCAACTGCTTCTTCTGATTTGTAGTGAATCCCTTTGGTGCCCTTCCTGTCACTGAAATTTGAACTTTTTACTCATAGTAGTCATCCAATCCTGAATAGCTGTGCATCGGGTAGTTTGTCCTCAATGTTTGTTGGTTCTTCACCTATCTCTATTCGTGAGAAATGGTCAGGTCCTGCAATCAAGCGACCTATCTTAACAATGATCTCTAAATCAAACCCTTGGAAGAGGAGTAGCCAATGGCATATCGTCCCCCCTAACACAGGATTATTCAATAGGTATTTCTATGCAGAGTGATCAGTGAACATCTTGAAATGACCTCCCAACAAGTAGTGTCAAAACCTCTGCAATGTGTATACCATTGCCAACCCTTCTCTCTCCATTGTGGTATAATTTTTTCTACATATGACAACTTTCAATTGGAAAAAGAAATCATATGATCAATATCCCCTTTGCCTCATTGTGCCAATACTACTCCCAACATGATTGATGACACATCAACATGAACATGAAATTCCTTCATCCAATTCAAAAAAACCAATATTGGTGTTGTAGCCATATTCATCTTTAAAGTGTCGAAACTTCCCTGACACTCATGAACCCATTTGAATTGTGCATCCTTCTTTAACAACTTATCCATAAGCGTTGTGATCATCACATATCCTCTAATGAAATTATGATAGTATCCTGTATAACCTAATGTCGCTCTAATTTGCTTCATGTTTGTGGGTGGCGACAAGTTAACATTAAGCACAATCTTTGCTGGATCGACCAACAACCCTTCCTTGCAGACAATGTGCCCTAGCAACATCCCAAAAGGAACACAAAATATGCACTTCTTTGAATTCAATGCAATTTGATGTTGGGGACACCGTTCCAACATCAGTTACAGATTTGCAAGATGATCCTTTACCAAACGATACACTATCCAATCATCCATGTATACCTCCAATAACTTCTAGATAAAATATTTGAACACAACAAATACAATCCTGGAGAATATTATAGGTGCATTCTTGAGTATAAAAGGAATCACCATGTACTGAAAGAATCCCCATTCAGTCACAAAAGTTGTCTTATGTCGGTCCTCTTTTACAATATTGATCTGGTGATAGCCAAAAAATGCATCTATAAATTAATATATCTCTTGATCGCATAACCCTTCCAACACTTCATCAGTGAATGACATCGATAACGGATCATGAAGGCATGCATCTTTAAGTTTCTAGAGATCGACACAGATCCAAACCTCACTTGTGTTCTTATCTTGCACAACCATAGGACTGATCCACTTTTATTCTTCAATTGGTTCTATGGCTCCTGCATCAAACATTCTATCGAGCTCAGCCTTCACTCTTTATTTGTATCACCGATTCAGGCAATACGACCGCTACTTTACAGGATTCGCATCAGGCTTCAGTGGAATTTTCATTTCTCCCAAATCTCCTAATATCCCTTTCATTTCAGAAAACTTCATTGAAAAAAAGTCTTGAAATTGATGCAATAGATCAATGATCTTTTCCATGGTTTCCCATCCCAATAATCTCCAATATTCACAAATTTTGGTTCCTCCTCTGTCCCAATATTGACCTTCCAAATATTCAATGGTTGGTGAACTTTATCTATCATCATCTTTGGTACTATGATATCCCGACTTCCTTTGTATTCTGGAATGTTGATGTTCCTTAGGTCATCTCCATCATCAGGCCCTCTTGTCACGTTGTAACACTCCATAATCGACTGCATCATTGGTACTTCATGCGGGTCTATAGGATATGCAACTGGAACTACCTTCAAAATAACATTGCAGATATGTTGTAGTGCACTATGAATCACAAGATCAAGATCCGCAAAACTGAAGGTGTGACTGAAACAAATAGACAAATCCTCCCATGTTGTAATCTCTTTGCAAATATTGGATGATACATACCACTGTCATGACATTTCATTCAGCGTTTGCACAAAACCATGTACCCACTCATTCTTTGGTCATGACACCCACATGGCCTGACATGAAATCAAACGATCGTTAGTATTATTACGCCCATAATACTTCTTAGCTTCGTACTATCCTATTCTACTGAAGTGAACTTCTATCAACATGTGACATAGAGACCACCCATTGATCGATTTCTTATGTGTCTCCCACCACCGTGCTGGAGTAGCCTTGAATGCTTCACCCAATGCCAACAACCTCTGTAGTTCTTACACCCTATCTTCAAAATCAGTCAAAATTTTATGTAAATTGGGAAATCCTTCATATGTTGGTAATTCAACAATCTATGTTGTGACTTAACACAATGACTAAGTAATTATACCATAATTATGAATTGATACCTCATGCATCCAATTCTGCCAATTCTCCAATGCATTATTAGAATATGAAGATGCAGAGCTAGAGCTTCGCCAACCTGGCTCTCCGTTGGCAGCAGGGTAATTTTTAGGGGCAAAATTTCTCCAATTGGCTATTTTTTGGTTTTTTTCTTCAGAAAATAGATTCGCTATTTGGTCATTTTTAGTGTCTAATATCACCTATATTTATATATAAAATGTATTTTTTATCCTAATATTCACCAAAAATTACACATTTCAGTGTTAGTTTGATGTTTCATATTTAATATTCACCTACCTATCTATAAACATGTGTTTTCAATCCAAAACAATTGCCTAGAATACCATACTTAAGTATAATATTAGAATCCTTAAAAAATACCCTGGTCTACAGTAGGGTGGACATAATCTTCTGAGATGTTGTACACATGGTACCATCCTCCTACAACTTCTTCTTTAAATAGTTCTATATACCTTCTCCCCTCACATGGATCCATCAAGGCTGTGAATCTAATATTGCGGTTCTCAAAATTCATTACATGCTTCTTAAATTTGATCACTACCAAGCTGTTGTTATCCCATACAATCCCCAATAGTGTGGGATACGAGCTTCCTTCATCAACAATCTTGATAACATTAAAATCCGCATATGTCCTCATTTCTTTTTCTTCCACTGCTAAACGTGGTACTCACCTAATAAGTGTCACCATGGATTGGTTATCCAGTCACAACTGTATAGGGGAACAAACCAGTTGTGGTTTGCCCATCTTTTCCCATGTCTACTTCATCAGAAAGTTGACATCTGAACTTAGATATAGAATAACTGAATCTACCTCATAATCCCCAATCTAGATATCCATTCTCGTTTCTTTCCTAGTTTTCTTATTATACAGGGAGTTCACAACAAACTCCTTTCACCCATTCTCTGGTCAATGAAATAGGATTCATGATCTCGGAAAGTGCATCAAGATCTTGCGTCATCGATAGACAACATTCAAAGAAATTTTTAAAGGTACCATGCTGCCACGATGGTCCTGCAACCAAAGTGGAATAAAAAACAGGTGCCATTTCATAAACAAGTAACTTACTCGAATCTCTTCTTATGGTGTCACATGCTTCAAATAACGTTTCCCTCTCAGTGTCGAAATAATTGCACCTTTTTTCGTCCATCCAATCGAACTTGTGGAATCAAGCCATCATCTCCTATTGTCACACCTCCTCGAGTAATAACAGCAACATCAACATAATGAACTCCAAGTTCCTGCTGAGATCTTCCCAAATATTGGTCGTTGGTTCTGGTTAGGTGGCGGATTCACTGGTTGGTTCGTGTTCTAATTCACATTCTAGTTCTGGTTTTGCAATGGAAGAACATTCCTTTCTTGCCACTTCATGATCATCTGCGGACATTCTTAACCTGTGTGATCTGCAGTAGTACAATAGGTACATTGTGACTGTAGGTTTGTACAATATCTATGGTAATTCCCCAACACTCTGCAATGATAAAATTGCATAGGTCCATGACCTCTTCCTCCTCCTCGATCAAAAACTCTACCTCATCCTCCTAGGAATCCTCCATGAAATCCTCCCTGCTGTTGATGCTGCTGTTGTTGCGGTGGGGGATTTGATTGTGGTTGCACATACTGCGATTGAACATACCAAGCTTAACTATGTTATGGCTATTGCGGAGCATACTGTATCTGGTTTTACTGTGGCTGTGTCATAGAAAATTGTAGTTGTGGCACAAAATGTGGCTGTGGTTGTAGCTGTGGTACAAAATGCGGCTGCAGCTATGGATGTACCACTTTCGGTGGTTCCTACGGTGGAGGTCTCTCTACCGATCGATGTTCTTCTCCTTTCACATAATATGCATCCATTTTCCTATCCTAAAGCAACTCATATGCTCGACAATCCTTGTCTTCATGGCAAACAAACTGAAAAAACATACAATATAGGTTCATAGGCTTGGACATCATCTTTTGAAGATATATATAGTATTTGTGTCGATGTCTATGAACCTGGAAGATGTGCCACCATGGAATACCACCATTACTCAGTGTATCCAGAGCTCCTAACAACAAATAATTACAAAAATATGGGCATTGATCCTTGTGATGTCCTTCTGCATGACATTGAGTACACCATATTTCCTCATGATGCTCCCTTCCCTTCTTGATGTCTAGTAATTGGATTGTTAGGTTTTCCAGTTGTGATTGAATCTGATTCATGCCAACTCTAGTCTCGCCAATAGGTGAAGCTTCCAGGTTCATCATGATATCTAGAGCCTCGCTCTGTGTCGCAATATTTTTTTGCATCAAGGGAATCCTGATGTGTGGTACTAATGCTACAATGAACCACTCCTTGTGTTGTACATCACTCATTCCAAAACTAAATTTTTTCATCAGTGTATTGAATCGCTGATCAAAATTCCCAGATGGATTCATTTGGATATTGATTGATCTCCTTTAGCTCCATGATATATTGTGCCTCATACTTCGGATTTCTAAACTCTTCGATCAATTTCGTTATGATCTCTTCCAGAGTCTTTGTTGGAGTTCATATGAGGACTTGTACAAACTTCATGTACTAGTCCAGTGCAAGACCTCAAAAATTTGTTGCCAACTGACCTTTCTTAACATCATAATCCTGAGGATGCTTTACAGTACAAACTACTTCACACAGAAACCAATATTGTTCGGGATCCTCAGTCCCATTCCCATGAAATAGAGGTAAATTTACATTATTTCCTGCCATCCTAGGCCTCCTTCCTACGTTCACTGATCTGCTACTATTAGAGTGTTTATGACATGTCGAACAATTTGGTGTTGAGCTCGTATTTCTTCCTAAGTGCGACGCAGTGCACGGAGGTTTGGGTACGTTGTTTCTCTGGGTTGTTGTTTCTTAGGGATCGGGTGTATCCTAGTCATCTCCTTCATCATTGTAGGGTCTATTTGTCCCTTGTGGTATTCTCTCGTAGCTTCTTGTTTTGGTCGCAGCAGGACTCTCCTCAGTCCTCTGCCTCTTTTCTTGCCAAAACCTTTCCCCACTTCGCAAAAGACCACGTCCTTCCATGGCTTTTCTCACAGTCTCATTGTAAATCACATCCATATACCCCATATCATTCCATCCAACACTCGTCTCCATGGTACCCACAACCTCCGCACACCAGGGCTCTACTCATCAGAGTTCATCTTCAATATACATTTTTCACAAATGAGCATTTTAATCGACAATTGCAATGATAATAGGAACCTACCTCTTGGTCCTTTGAATAAATCCCTTTTTGCGTCATTGTAATACTTGATTGTGTCGACTGTGAACTCGGTGATGTAGCCTTCCAAGATGTTTTTCAATCCATAATTCGATAGCCCCCAATGCTCTGTTGTCTACCTCCTACAGCTGCTGGATCAACTCTGAGGTCCAGCAAGTGGGTTCGCCTCCTTGAAAATTTGTCTTTCGATAGGTCAACTATGCCAACCACTCATATAAGATGATCAGAAACTCAGAGAAAAAATACTCGAGGAGATCAGAAAATAGGTACCTTCCCATCCACTCTTTTTTCTTTAATTCAGGGTTCTGATACTCTTCTCCTGCAAATTCCTGAGCCTTTTGGTCATTCCAATCTTGAATCTCCGATCTAGTCAGATGCCACAACATATCCTCCTTCTCCTCACACTACAATCATGACAAAAGAACATTTATTGACATAGATTCATCGACAGGGGTTCACTCTCTATAGACAGCCTTAATTCAATGATATCCCTGAGTACCATCCTAGACAGGTTTTACCTTGTCTAGCAACACCTGCGGAGTAGATGAGGTCTCACCTGATATGTTCAAGGGAGAAAAGTCAGAACCACGTTTCCGTAGTAAGAAGGAGGGTTTGTGCATCTACTATTTATCTATCAAAACATTACTTTGGTGATCCAAACACAGGTTTGTTATTGCAGATCCATACCATCAATCATTAGATCCTATTAACATATTCATATTGCAGCAAGATAATTACTCATAAATAGATCGATCACCATAACATGATTTAAAACACAGAAACATCGCATCATTTGGAAATAACCATCATACTACGGTATTAGTTCATTTACATCGCATCATAGAGAAAATAGAAAAGAAAAAATACATAAAAACACAGTGTTTGCATCAAAACTCCGTCATGTCATATTACTTTCACATCAAAACAGGGTCTCAAAAACATCTCCACATTTGCGACAAAACAGACAACAGTCTTCTATAGAGCACAATTCAGCATAAGATCATTACGTTCATCCTTTCATTGATCGATCCAAATATGCTCCAAAATATTTCTTAATATTACAATCCTATCTCTATTTATAGGCTTGCACCTTTTACAAAATGGTCCACTTTAATCAACTTCCTAACTGACATGGACCAAAAACTACAAAACTATGACGAATTCCTACAAAATTATGACCAAGCTGACTCTTTATCAACTTTCCCTCCTTGTGCGCTATCTTTCACCTTGTGCCTCATATTCAACCTTGCGCATCATCCTTGGTGCTGCACAACTTATCTTCATCAAAACCTCCTGCCAGCAAATATACTTAGAAACATTGAAACACAATATTTTATTGATTGGGTTGTGTGTGTGTGTTGTTTTTTGTTTCAAGATACTAGAAGATTAGTTACTAGTAACCCATTGATTATTTTTCGATTTCAATGGGATTTTATTGCACACAATACATAGAAAAAACAAATTTATATTTCCACAAACGCTAGATATTGAATCAAGCACACCTAATTATATTATACATCCAAGATTTAGGGAATTTTTTCAGAGATGCTTTAGTATATTTGAAGTGGGGGCATAGACATCCGCACAACAACAAAAATGTGGATGAGTTTTTGCCATCATTATTAGAAAGGGAACAATTTAGAATTATTTTAACATAAGATGATTGTTCTTAGATAACCAAGGAGGGTTATGATGGTGATGGGAATCCTTATGTATTTCTCAAATAGTTAAAAAAATATTGGGACATTTTACTCCAAGGTTACGATGCTAGAAATACAGTGATTGTATTTGACTTGAAAGAAAAATACGTTTGTAAGGAGGAAGGGAATTGTATTATTACAAAAATTTATATACTATCTACTATGTCAATGACACATTCATGTTAGATCGATTATGTCCTTTATTTCTGCACCTGAATGGTGTGAGTGATGTGAGGTCGATTGTAAAAAAATGGAACTAGTTTCATAAATAATACACTTGAATGTTGTTTGTCACAAATAAACTTGTTGGGTTTTTGTATGGTGTTCAATTGTATGATTAAAATACTTTTAAAGTGTCGAATTTGGTTTTCAAAAGTTAAAAATCAGAGCTTGGAATTGTCAAAATCGCTTTTCAAAATCACAAGTTGAAGTATTGGAAGTGTCAAAAGAATAATTTCAAAAGTGAATAACTAGGTTCTAAAAGTGCCATCATCATATTTATCATATTGGAAAAGTGAAAAAACCAGTTTCAAAAGTGGCAATATTAAAGGAAAAAAGTACACTTTTGGAACCTGGAATTTGCACTTTTAGAACCAAAATGTTCACTTTAGAATCCTTGATTTTGGGGTTTAGAAAGGTTTTTTTTACCTTTATTCAAAGTCACTTGAACTAGAATATGTCCAAGTTTAATGAAATAGGAATTTATTAGGTGCATGCCATTATAATATTTTACTCGGTCCATCACCACATCTGATCCTATGTCAACAAATGTGTTCACTACTTTTTTCTATGTTCACTTAGATTAACCCCTTTCTTGGTGGGTTCCCTAACTATATGGTAACCTCCTCTTACTCCTTAAGTATGGTTTTGTTAGAGTATTGAATACATGATTTATTTATCAATGTTGATCAAATGAATGACCAAAATATCTTGTTCTAATGTGCCTTGCTATAATTTATAATCTTGTGTGATTTCCACATGTCCTTTGTTACATTGTCTATGCCCTAATATTAATCCACTTTTTGTAAACTAGGTTTCATATTGATGGTATAATCTTGTCCTTCCACTTTTATCAATACCTTACCATGCATTATTGATCCAATCTCACTTAAATATGGCTGGTCGACCCACTATATGAAAAATATGCTATAATAGTTTAATGTTTGATATTTCAATGTTAAGGGTTGTAGGTTTATGTTAATCTATAACAATATGGTTGCACTTTATGCATTATAGGTGATAGGGGTTGTAAGGGATATATTAGTATGCATATGAGTTAGGGATTAAATTAATTGTATGGTTTAAGGATGATATTAAAATTGTCACCAGTACATGCTATGTGATAAATATCATTAAAGAAGGATTCTAATTAAATTTAGAACTTATCTAAATATAGTTATAATTTGGAAACGTAAGTGTTTTGTAGAAAGAATGTGTAGATTTACCTAGAAACATGTTTCTAAGGTCTTGTAAAACCTATAAATGTAAGAAACTAATATTTTTTTTTAGAATTTTCTTCCTTTAGATTATGTTGTCAATGAGCACCAATGAGCCACTCTAACCCTTACCCCTTAATGCTCAACACTCATGTATTAACTACACAATTCTTGATTATTACTTCACTCTTAGCCCATATTATTGAGGCCTATAGGCATACGTTTTGATTCTTTGAGAAGACATAAATGAACCATATAGGAATGATATGAAGGATTAAATGAAGGTAGACACTTTAATGAAATAGAAAGAAATAACTCAATGATGTACATACATACTCGAATGCAAGGTTGGTTGACATTCAATTAGATAAGGAACATACTAAATATGGAATCAAGTTTGATATTTAGGAAGTTTGACATGGTACATCGGATGAGGAAGATTATATTTGATATTTAGAAGAATTTGAAGTTTACATTATTTTGAATGACGACCCAAATGAAAAATATTTTCCTACCCCTCATCACTTAACATTTAACCCTTAAACCTTAACTCTCAAAAATCAACCCTTGTCATTACTATGCCACGTTTGTTCATTGGACTTCCTTTACTACAAGATGTGATGGTTGGAGTAGTATTGTTTTGTGAGGTGAATCATCCTAATAGAATCTATATAGTTGGGCCCATCATATGACTAGGTTATATTATTAGGTTCAAGTCATTTTAATCCTTTACTTATCCATCACCACATCAAATCTTATGTCATGAAGCATGCTCTCCATTTTTCATACGTTCACTTGTATTAACCCATTTCTTAGTGGGTCTGGTCATCTCCTCTCATTCCTTAGTTATAACATTGTTATAGTAGTGAATACATTATTTTTTGGACCTATGTTGATCAAATGTATGGCCAAAACATCCCCTTTTAAAGTATCTTGCTAGAATTTATAAGATTGTGGTATTTCCACTTGTCCTCTATTATATTGTCTATTCCCTAATATTAATCCATTTTTTTGTAAACACGGTGTCATATTGATGGTATTATCTTGTCATATCACCATTTCAAGACATTTACCATGCATTTTTTTATCCAAAATCAATTAAATATGGTTCATCGGGCTCATTATATGAAAATGCCTATTAGATAATAGTTTTGAAGTTTGATATTTCAATGTTAAGGGTTGTAGGTTTATGTTAAGCTATAACTGATTAGGGTTGTAGGGTTGTAAGGTATATATTATGGGTTATATTAAGACGTATATGAGTCAAGATTAATTATAGGGTTTAAGGGTTTATAAGAACTAGGGTTTAGCACCAAATAATATGGGGATTAGGGATTCTAAGTGTGAGTGGTTATATATACCAAGAATTAAGAGGTATATGTGTTATGGGTAAATTATTAGTAAATATAGGCTTAGTGGCTTCAATGTTATATACATTATTGTTATAAAAGCTAGTAGTTATATAAATTTTTCGTTATAAGGGTCTTTACTTATAATTTTTAGGAATCATGTTATGGTTATAAGTGTTAGATGTTAACACACATATAAATTGGATTTTAAATGGATTAATGGAATAAAACATGCATTAAAACAAAAATCAAACCTTCACAAGAATATAAAACAAAATTATACAATGATGTGTGAAACAATTTGTTCATGCATATTTACTGAAAATCAATTACATTTAACTTGACTGGTCAAAGGGGACAATGATAGTTTTTATTGCAAATATTGCATGTATCTCATGGAATGTGACCCAACCAGCGTAGATCCAAATCCTAGGCTCTATCAAGCGCCGAGAGGGATCAAATCTCTTTGCAGGTATCTATTGAATTGATTCAAACCAAAAGACACATCACTAAAAGACACATCTTTTTATTTAAGGTTCACATATAATATTTAATATTATTCATGGCCCACATATAATATTTTTTATTATTTTTTATTTTGTTATGAACTAACAACAACATTTCCCCATACATGGTTTTAAAACCATATGCAAGGCCCTCCTACAACCATGGGTTGTTTAGGAGGCCTTTCACATGGTTTTAAAACCATTTGCAAGGCCCTCCTAAACCATGTACAATAAAACTATGGGTTTTTTAGGCCTTGCACATGGTTTTAAAACCATAAACCATGTGCATGGTTTTAAAACCATAGTTTTATGCACATGGTTTTAAAACCATGCACATGGTTTATGGTTTTAAAACCATGTGCAAGGCCATCATTTATTATTATTTTGTTAAGTAAAAACATTACAACATCTCCCCCATATTGCGTTTTTTTCCTCACCCATATTTTTTTACCGATAATTAAATTTTTACTTTTTTATTGTTTTGTTCGGTAGGAAGATTACAACATCTCCCCCATATTAGGTTTTTTTTTTCTGGCCGACATTTATTTTGGCCTATAATTAAAAAAATTATTTTTTATTAATAAAAATAACGTTACATAACGTTACATAACGTTACGTAACGTTACAAGATCTCCCCCATATTGGGCTGTAGAGCACCTCTCGGCGCAATAAACCAGATCAAATGTAGTGTCCCTTCTTGGATAGTTTAGTTGATGGCACTTGAAAGAGTGGGCTTTGATGCGATGTGATGGATTATGTATGTCACACTTATGCTTAGGTTATATTTGGTGGACTCAGTTAAGGGTCACATGATTGATATACATTTATATATATGCGCATGTGGTTGTATATTCAATTGTGTATTTCAGATTGATTTTGATTATGCATTGGTCGATGGGTATTTATCTTTTGCATAAGACTTATGACTTATGTAATAATTTCATAATGTGGTTGGCCATCAATGGTTGTGATATATAGACAAATAAGTGATATTTGTTGTGTGGAACATGTAGTTGATCATGGTTTTATTAATGGTACATGTATTGTATTATTATTCACACTTAACCTTCTAATGAGAAGGGTATGGTAGGGGGACTTGATTATTTTCCAACATGGATGCTTGGTTAAGAAAATCCTATGGAAGTCAATTCTATAGGATCAAAATGGATGTGAAAGTCATATACACATTTGGGGAAAATGTGATTCGAAATGAGTATGGTTCAAGTCATTTATTTGGAAAAAAGGGATCGTGGAAGTTATTCCATCAGAGATGAAGCGACTATGGAAGTCATGCTAACATATGGTAAAAGAAGCTGTATTCAAATTTGTTATGGATGTTATTTAATGCATTTGATATGTGTTGGAGGAGCTAGTCGGTAAGCCGACTAAGCCAATCGGCTGACTAATTAGAGATTAGGTCGGCCACCTAAGGTCATGTCGGTTGACCGAACCGACATGTAGTTATTTGTAACTGTTTGTAAATGATACATATTAGGATATTGAGCAAGATGAGAACTTGGTTCAGTTCTGTGTATTGTATGGACTCTTTTGCTATAATATAATCTGTTATTCCTACACCAGTGTTCTTGTCTCTTGTCTCTGATATGTCTGTATACTTTTAATGAGTATTATTGGTAACCCTCTATGATCCGTGAGATTACAACATTGGTTCTATTGCCAATAGTACATATCTGAGATGAATACAGGCAGATGATATCAGAGCAAGAAATTAAGAACTGGTGGGAGCAGTAGAAACCATTCAGAAGAAATTCTATACATACTTTACCGAGCAGTTCCTGTGCTCCTTACCGACCTTGTTGTTCATGTTCCTGATAGAAAAAGGAGTGGGTCATATTGTCAAACCTCGTCCATCACTACGTGAACCGCCGCAAAATACCAACTGGGTGGAGAAACAAAAAAAGTGGGAGAAATTCATTACCGAAAGGGAGTGGGAATATTTCCTAAGCAAGTAGACAGAACTATCCGAGCTTTCTAAAGAATCGGGTAGGAAATGGGGGGGTAGCTGGTCGTATGTCGGGGTAAAGTAAAGGGAATTCTAGTTAACTAAAAAGAGATACCATCACCAGCGATGAAAAGTTGACCAAAAAAGGAAATTGAGTGAACAGTGATACATAAAGGTACGATGGATTTATAGAAGATAGAGAGGGAGAAGAGGCTGAAAAGGAGGGAAGAAATAAGAGAAAGAGCTATAGCAGTGCAAAGAGGAATGAGTACTAGGGTGACAAACCAAGAAAGAAATCCGCCAGAGTTGGGTCATGATTGTCAGGAAGAAGGCGTCGATGAAGAAGCGTCACCAATGGAAGAAGATTTGTGGATAGAAAAATGAGAAGCTCTCCAAATAGAAGTCCCCCAATAGATAATACCTCTGTCTCCAATGAATCCAAGTACTAGAATACAAGCCATTATCGAAGAGGACCTAAGACTAAGAGCTGGTGAGTTTGGTATATGGAGTTGACTAGACAATGAAGTAAATGATGATAATCATCTAGTGATTCGTCGACCAGAGGAAGGAGACTGGGTCACGCTTTAGACGTACCCCTCCAACCAAAGTATCCATTTACTTTACCTGACACATGAAGGAGCACCCCCCTACCAAATACAAATTTGGAGAATACAGAAAAATCTAACCTGCAGACAAATAATTGCAGTTGGACATCGACAGGAGAAGTCGACCCCAACCGACTGCTTTTTGGAGAAGAAACAAAAAACAAAAAAATCGATGGAAATGAGAGTTCCATCGACAACAGCTCTGCACAAAAAGACAAACAAAACATCCCACTACCCCCACCATCTCCACCTCCTGAAGAAGATAGCGATAGTGAATCTGAAATGGGTCACGGATCAACACATGTCCCTCTATATGAGGGAGACGAAGATCCCAGATGACATTGGTTCGTCTGCGAGTCGACATGGGAGGAAAACCAGGTCACAGTAGAAGATAGACAGATGGCGCAGTTCGCTGGTGCCTTGAGGAAAAGAGCTCTAACATGGTATATGACCTTTATTGAGAGAACCCCTCACGCATCCAAGGCGGAAATTAAAGCGCATTTTTTATTGTTCTCTAAAACTCTAGATGTTAAACATCTGGAAGCTAAAAAGTTAAAGACAACTTCGCAAAATCCAGTAGAATCCGTCCGAGAGTACGACAAACGCTGGAAATACCTTCTCAGCCAAATCGATTATGTAATTGATGAACAATTGTTAATTTAGTGGTTTCTTGCAGGTCTTTCACAAAAAATTTGGTGGCATATAATCCTAGAGACATTCAAGACATATGAATATGTGCTTACTAAAGCCTTACAAGTAGAGATGGATGAAGACTTCCTGGCATATCCCACAGATACCAGACTAAAAGAGCAGCTCGAAATCATGCAGAAATCACTAAAAGAGATAAACCTTAAGAGTTAGGATATCTGGTGCACGAAATGCTCAACGGACGGACATTTAAAAGATAACTGTCGAAAGGACATCAGTCGACAGGACGTTCGATTTGTGCAAACAAAGTGTTTTTGCAAAATCTTCCAAGAACACGGAGAACACAGCACAAAAGATTTCCCGTTTAACATGAAGAATGGTAAAGCATCTTGGTTTGCAATCTGTGAAACTAAAATTCATACCATCGCTGACTGCCATCTAAACCTAAAAAATCAACAAAATTACCAGGAAGTCTATCAGACGAATGCAATTGCGCAGAACAATGAGAACAATCAACGAATCAATGCTCAAAGTGAACAGAATAATCAAAGGTATGGCGATCATCGATATGAGCACCAGTTTGACAACCAACATGGAGGATATGGAGGTCGAGGTCGATTCTCTAGGAATCGTGACAACAAACCATGTCAGCCCATCCAATGTTTCACGTGCTACAAAGAAGGTCACCAATACGCAGACTGTCCATACAAGGACATAACTAACTTAAAATTCTGTACTAGTTGCGAAGTAGGGGATCACTCATTAGACGATTTCCCTACTATGCTTGATAAAATTAATAAGAAGAAAAATGTTAATGTCTTGTCGTGTGTTCAAAAACATGATATTATCAATACAAATAATTTGCATCTAGTAACCCGACAAGGGAAAAAAATTGCGAATGATAACCCACGTACAAGCAAAATAAAAGAAAAAAATGATTATCCTGACCCAGTTAAACAAAAGTAACTGTATAAATATGCAACAAATGTATTTAAAGAATTTGCTCGATAGGAAGAAGCTGGAGATAATTGACAAAGAACAATAAAAGAATTAATACACTTAGTACAAAATGATAAAACGGTATCTCAATTCATCGACTTATTGTATAAAATAAAACACAACAATAACACAAAAAAACAAACAAAAAAATATCTGCAACCTAAACCAAAAAGTCAAAAGTGATGCCGACCCACTTGTCGACCTAGAAATTGGAGGATACCATGTTCGACAAGTTGTGCTCAACTTCGGATCACAAGTAAACATTATGACTCATAACACTTAGGAACAATTGGGTAGACCTCGACTATATGAGTCAGGCGTATACCTGAAATTAGCCGACCAAGGCCTGATTGAACCTATCGGAGTCTGGAAAAATGTCGACACGACAATAAAAGGAATATCAACCAAAGTCGATTTTGAAATTATTAACCCTAAGGAAGGATCCAGCTCCTTTCCAGCGTTAGTAGGTTGACCTTGGGGAAGAAAAATTAAAGCCTCGATATCATTAGACAAGGAAAGATAAAACTAAAAGGGAATGGACAAAAATTCATAGTACCTATCCATCCATCCCAAGGAGAACCTTGGATAGAACCTATTGATGAAGAAGTTGACATTTGACAACTATATCAGATACAAAACAATGATGACTACATAGAACCTAATGTCTATGGTGAACTGTACTTAGGGAATCAAGATTCAGTAGGATACAACTCAGACGAAGAATTATATGATTTGGAAGTCGATAACTATGAAACACAAGCAAGAGGATGTTGGACGATTCAAAAAGTACAGAAGAAACCAGTCCAATAGTGCTTCGTGGTGTCCATCATCCCAACAATATTTGAAAAGGAAACCAAGGAATATCCTACCCTAAAACCAACAAATGTAAATATCACACAAATCCCAAGATACAAAGAAAGAGAATCACTAGATATGCACATAGAACAAGTATCCAGGAACATTGGTGAACATGGCCGACTACAAAGCCTAGTGGAAACTTTCACATGACAAGCTACTAGATCGTGGGATACCCATCAATCAAGACTGTAGACATGGATAACAGCTTCGACTTACTTTATAGAAAGATTCAGAGGGAAAAATCTAACCAATCAAGCCCAAATACCTATATTCATCCAAGGACAGGATCCAGAAGACCACATAAGAACATGTGAAAAAGAATGGAAAAAACTTGGGTATAAAGATGAACGTACATGGCCACACATGTTTCCATCAATGCTATCTGACTTACCAAACAAATGGTAGAAAATGGAAGAAGCTTTGGGTGAAACATTCCTATGGCATGAACTTAAAGAGAATTTTATCAAAGACTTCAGCTTTATACCACAAGACGAAAAATTAGTCGAAACTGCAAAACAAATTAAGGATTTTATAGGACTGACCGAGAACAAAAACCTAATACAAAATCAGGATCGACCGATAATAAACTGTAATAATATACAAACTGGGACATACCACAGTCAACAAGACTACAGATGGAAAATGAAAATCTAGAAGGGAAAAGCTTTAGATGGAAATCAAACCATGTCGAAATGACAAAACCAATTCGCACAGTGCTCAAAGTCAAGACAGTCGAAGACACCGACCGAATGACTGCAGCATACTTCCCTGCTACATTTTCACAATTTAAAGAAGGGATTCGACCAATCAATGAAACGAAAGCACCTGAATGTTTAGACGCTAAAGTGAAAACTAAAGAAGTCGACATATCAAATGATGATCGACCAAAAATAGAAAAAATTGAAGACTATTGGAGTGAAGAGCAAACAACAGAAATAGTAAACCTACTAAAATAATTCCAGGATGTATTTTCTAGAGACTACAAGGATTTCAAAGGTCTAGTACATGAAATGGGTGAAATGAAGATCGACATTAAACCTGATGTCCGACCTGTAAAGAAAAGACCATATAAACTAGCTCATAAATACAAAAAGATAGTCAAGAAAGAGATTGATAATATGCTTGCAGTAGGAATTATCTACCCTATTGACCAATCAGAATGGGAAAGTCCAATGGTTGTTCAACTAAAGAAACACGGTCCAACCAAGCTAAGGATCTGTGTTTACTTCAGAGACCTTAATAAAGTTACTTTAACAGACCCATTTCCAACTACTTATGCAGATGAAATCTTAAATGAGGTAGCTGGACATGAATGCTACTCATTCACAGATTGATTCTCAGGTTATAACCAAGTACCAATAGCCAAAGAAGACCAGAAAAAGAAAACATTCGTATGTGAATTTGGCTCATTTGCTTATAGGGTTATGCCTTTTGGACTAAAAAATGCATCTACAGAATTTTCAAGAATTATGGTGAAAACATTTCAAGAATACATTTACAAAATGATGGCAGTATATTTCGACGACTGGACAATATACTCTATGTTGAAAGATCACTGTAAATGGCTAAGGCTCATGTTGGAACAATGCTGACAAATCCAGTTATCTGTGAACATCAAGAAGTGCATATTTCTGACCCCCATAGGGATACTATTAGGAAACATTGTCTGTAAAGAAGGCATCAAGGTCGACTACGCAAAGATAAAAATGATCCTCAACTTAAAACCACCAGTGAACCCAAAACAAGTCAAGGTACTACTTCGTCATACAGGATATTACATGAAATTCATAAGATACTATTCAGATATGACATATCCATTGGAAGAACTGCTAAAAGAAGATCAGGAGTTCGACTGGATAGAGGAATGCAATATATCATTTGAAACACTAAAAAGGAAGTTAGTCGAAGCACCCATTCGAAGATTTCCAAAATGGTCGACCAAATTCCATGTACACATCGACGCATCAGGCCTGGCAATAGGAAAAATCCTAACTCAACCAGGAGATGATGGAATGGACTACCCTATAGTTTACAGCAGCAGAAAATTAAATAAAGTAGAAAGAAACTACTCAACAACAAAGAGAGAAGCATTAGGAATGGTCTTTGTGCTACAGAAGTATCGACATTACCTACTAGCGAACCCGTTTATCTTTTATACCGACCACCAAGCACTAAAATACCTTGTCAATAACCCTTACACCATGGGAGGATTTGCCGATGGCTACTTCTATTCCAAGAATTTGAATTCAAAGTCGTTGTCAGACCAGAAAAATTAAATGTCAGACCCAACCACTTATCACGAATCGACATAGGAGAGGAACCAACAGGAGTCAAAGATGACCTACCGGATGCACATTTATTTCGAATAGAAGCAATCCCAGCAGAATTACAGGAAATAGCTCAATTCTTAGAATATGGACAAGCATCAGAAGGCATGAGTACGAAAAAGAAACAAATCTTAGCCATGAAAACTGCACCATATAGCCTCATAAATGGATTCTTATATAAAATGGGCCTGGATGACATCCTCAGAAGATGTGTACCAGAACATGAAATAAATAATATTATGTGTGAAGTACATTATGGACCGACGAGAGGACATTTTCAAGCAGACACAACCACCAAGAAAATCCAACAATCAAGGTTATTGTGGCCGACACTTCACAAAGACTGTAAAGAGTTTGTGAGCCAATGTGACAGATGTCAATGAATGGGTTGACCTTTGACTAGTACATAAATGCCCTTAATATAAGTAAACCAAAGTTTGACATTTGAAATTTGGGCCATTGACTTCATAGGAACATTTTACATACTAGCAAAAAGAACAGGTGCAAGGTACATAATAACTATAGTAGAGTATGTAACAAAGTGGGCAGAAGTAGAACCAATCGACACATGTTCTAGTGAGATAGCTGCTAAATTCATCTATGAAAATATAATCACTAGATTTGGATGTCCAATAACCTTAATCAGTGGCCAAGGATCACACTTTATTAATAAAACCATCAAAGCACTAACAGACCAGTTCAAAATCAACCATCGACGAAGTATAGCTTATCACCCTCAGTCGAGTGGAGAAATAGAGGCATTTAATGAAACATTAACAAAAGGCCTACCAAAAATATGTAACACTGACAAAGATGACTGGGATGAAAAAATACTTGCAGTACTATGGGCATACAGAACATCATACAAGCGTTCGATCGACCAAACACCGTTCCAACTAGTCTATGGAAAAGAAGCAGTAGTTCTACTACATTTTCGACTATAGACACCTATTATAGCAGAGATTTTACATGTCAATGTTGAACAAATAAGGAAGGACCGATTGATACAATTAAGTAAGCTTGAATAACATCGAATGATTGCTTTATAGCATCAAGAAATCCAAAAACAACAGCAAAAGGCATGGCACGATCGTAACATTGAAAAAAAAACCTGTTGGTAGGGGACCTTGCCTTAATATACAACAGTCGAGTAAAAGGAAAACCCAAAAAGCTACATATGAAATGGATGGGACCCTACATTGTCTACGAGATTCATGCCAACGGATCAGTCTGACTAAGGACATTACAAGGCATAGTATTTTGAAAACTTGTTAATGATTCCTGACTAAAGCAGTACAAAAAATAAAACAAGTTCAAAAAAAAAAGCATACAACGACCATAACGGTTAGACAAAAACTATAAAAAACTAAAAAAAAATCTAAAATAAACAAAACAGACCAACACCCACAAACTAGGATGACAGGAAATCAACGCTTCGAAAGCTGACATTACATGCACCAACATACCACCATCGACCATTCACATGATCGACATCGACCAACGACCTTAAAAGTCACATCATGCCTTCATGACTACGAGCGCCAAAATCAAATCACCATTAACACAAACTCAAGTGCTCGTGTTGGACCATCACTTCTGCCATTAATACACCCATTGACAGAAATGTCAAATGCCTCGCCTATAAATACTGGACCGGAAGAGGATCATTTATAGTATTTTGAACAGAGAGAGCAACTTAGCAAACATAAAACTGAGAACTGAGAATCCTGAAGTAAAGTCGAATATAAAACTGACAAAATGGCACCAAAACAAACTAGAGGCACAACCAAGACTAAGGAACTACAAAATACTGAGACCCCATTAACGAGGAGGCTAAGAAACATAAAGGACACCAAGGTTCAAGAGACCTCATGGGTGAAAACATGGGCCGAGATCAAGGAATGGTCCTATGTCGACAAGAAACCAACCCCATCCACAGAAAAGATAAACCACAGTACTATCATGAACTACATGAACACACCGTTCATGACAAGTTTTGGAGGTACAAAGGAAACAACAGTCAAATTCATTATAAGTCAATACCACAACGAGAGATTCTATTTCGACAGGTGAGTCGAGATATCTGGTGAAGTAATATATAAACTGACTAGTTTATCCAACCAAGGTGACCTAGTACCAGTCGGCATAAAAGAAGGGCTGGTGGGCCAACTAGCTAGAACACCATCGGGCAAGAACTCAAAAAGGATAATGATTAGCCAAATACAGGCCCAAATGCCATATATTGTGGCTAAAATCATAGCAACAGGGCTTACACCCACAAGTCAAGGAAGCAACCTAAAATTGGACATGTTAGAGGCAGTGGATACCATTGCCGACACGAGAAAAATCTACAGATGGGCTGAGTATGTCACCGACATGTTCAAAGGCATCTGTGAGAAATGCCAGGATTTGGGAGGGATTATAAGATTCCCGTCCCTAATAATATGGATAGTAATGTACTACTTGTGCCCAGTTGGGGATAAGCAGTTCCAAGAACCCACAAGATTCCATATGTGGATATTCAAACCATTTTCCCAAATTGGAACATTAAAGGAACTGACAAGTGGCAAAGTGCTGTTGGAAAACTGGTTCCAACAACTCAAACTTCAGACAACCAGATGGAGGGTGCCCCAGAACATCCGACGAAGTCTGCCCAAAACCGTGCACATACAGCTAGAACTTTACCATACTGCGGTGTGGTATATGTAGGGCGCTAAGAAAAAAGAAAAAACTCTCGACTACTACCCAACAGTCGAAGAGATCTTCTGTGAGCTAGCTCGACAGTCTGGCACAAAACTATCGATACCAGCAAAAGCCAAGGAAGTGACCCTAACGATAGAAGAAGCACAAACAGACCAATAAAAGAAACAAGATTATGAACTTTGGTTATACATCGACACATTTGTGTTGGAGGAAACACCAGTAAAAGACACCATTCAACTGCAAATTACAATCAGACTGCCGACATCCCAAAGGGAAGGCATTTAGACAGAACAACAGGTAGCCATTCCAGCTGAGAAAAGTGCCAGCCTAGCACAAAAACAAGAGGAAGCAGACAAACTAGGAGATATCGAGTCCGACAACCCTGAGTACAACATAAAAAAGGAAAAAGTCAAGAAACTAGCAAAGGAGATGGCAGCAGTGTGGAAGAAAGCAACTGAGACAAAAGGAAAGGGGAAGCACAAGCTAATCCTTTTCGACTCAGAGAATAAAGAGGAACTGTTAGCTACCGCGGTCGACATCATCGAGATTCCATAGAAAACAAAGTTTCGTTCAAGGAACAGTTCAAGAAATTTGTCAAAGCAGGAGCCCGATAAGGTCGGCCAAAGAAGGAAAAAAGTACACACACCTCAACGGCTGAAAATGTGGTCGACTTAGTATCAACACCTCCATCCCCGTCTCCGACTCAAATCACACAGGAAGAAATTCCAAAACTTCCTTCCATAAGCCCAGTCGACATATGCAAGAATGCTATGCCGAAAACCCTGAAGGAGAGGTTCGACCGTGACAGAGAATTCCAGGTGTACATAGGAAAACTACCTGAGTTACTTACCTCTATGTAGAAGATCACCACCAAAATGCCTCTGTTTGAAGCTGGTGGATCACGACAGCCTTCTCCTTCACAACCTAGCCAAATAACCCAAAAACCAAGGTCTATGGGAGTGGTAAAATCCATATTTGTGAGGAACCTCGACAAGACAGCTTAAGTTGTCACAAGTCAGACCTCATCCTTCATCCCAACTGACCCTGAACCCCCTCCACTAGCCAATGAACTGACAAGAAATGAGGAAGAAGAGAACATGGAACAAATAAACCAAGGAATCGACGAACTGTTCTTCGACATTCCGGAAGGTTCACCCCCACAAATTGTGGACCCGAAACATGACCACATCCCCACCATGCCAATCACACCTGACCATTCACCATCACCACCAACACCTCCCATACTAGAACCTCCTATTGAACCACATCCGACTGAACCACCTACACCTAAACCATCAATTCCAGCAACGTCTGTAGCAGAAAACTCTACACAAAAACCACCAGATACACACCCAACTGCAGAACTCATTCCATAGACCCAACAAAAAATTCCACCAACCGTTGTAGAACAGCAACCAGATAGTCAACTGCTAGAAAATCAACCACCAAAAATTCTAACTCTTACAGATGCACAAATACAACAACAAGCAAAACAACATAAGCACAAGAGGAGAAGAGACATAAATAAGAGGGACCATCTGTCACAAGGGGAAATGGTCCACATCAACCAGCTTGGGTCAACCACTATAGTCGACGCAACAAAGCTAAAGGACGGAGAGCTAGGACAACTCTTGGAAACTATGGCTATCGAAGAAAAAACAAGGAGCTAGACTAGACGCAAGGAAATCGACGACAATGAAAAAGAACAAATCGAGAACCTGATAAAATGCAGAAACCTTGTGCAAGCTGTGATACCAGGACCAATCGTGGTCGACACTGACAAGCCACTAGAAAAATCCTATCAGCTGTTTGAAAACGTGGTTGTTATAGCTGATTTTACCACACATGGTGAATCACACTTTTATGGCCTTCCCTATCCCTATGCAGACTCCTTAGACCCCATGGACCATTTTTGTTCCTTTGATGCTTCCTTGATCATCCCTAAAAACATGTAAAAGTTTCCATACGTGACTTTTAAACCCTTTATCGCCTATATACGCGGGTTTGATCCCTAAAACTGCATACATCAGGATATGTGCAAAAGGCCAAATTCTTTTGGAGTTTTCCTTGACGTGGATCCGACTCACTTGTCTCTTGGCCTTCCATATGCCTTGAGGTCGCTTGGATTCGACCTTTCATTACCCCATTGAAGAGCTATATAAGGAACCCTTTGGATACATTAAAGGCATGAGGAATTGAGAGCAAGAGAACTATAGTCCATTGTTGCTGGAAGTTGTGCTTGAGTATGCATCCCCTTTGTCCCTTGGAGCACTTTTGTGTTCTTCCCAAGCTTATCTTTTGCTTGTGAGCTTGCTATCATGAGATTTTAGCTCTCGTGACTTGATTCCAGTATATGTCAGACATTTCCAGCCATTATGAATATCTTGATCTATTGTATATCTTCAGTCTTCATGGAGATCATTATCCTTTGTATATATTCATCATGGAGATTTTGATCTATGTATATTGTATGTGGATATGACCACATATGTCATATTGTATCATGCCTATTCATGGCCATTGTACTCTTATGTATCCGGGACTACTATATGTATTTGCAGTTATATGCAGAGTTGTATCATTTTATGGTGCTGATTGGATGGCTGGTTCTTCCACTAGGTTCTTCATCACATCATTTCTGGGATGGACTTATAATGTATTTCGACCATCGTATGACCCCTCTAACCTCACACATTAGGGGGCATCTGTTATAGCTGATTTTACCACACATGGTGAATCACACTTTTATGGCCTTCCTTGTCCCTATGCAGACTCCTTAGACCCCATGGACCATTTTTGTTCCTTCGATTTTTCCTTGATCATCCCTAAAAACATGTAAAAATTTCCATACATGACTTTAAAACCCTTTATCGTGTATATACGTGGGTTTGACTCCTAAAACCGCATACATCGGGATGTGTGTAAAAGGCCAAATTCTTTTGGAGTTTTCCTTGATGTGGATTCGACTCACTTGTCTCCTGGCCTTCCATATTCCTTGAGATCGCTCGGATTCGACCTTTCATTACCCCATTGAAGAGCTATATAAGGAACCCTTTGGATACATTGAAGGCATGAGGAATTGAGAGCAAGAGAACTATAGTCCATTGTTGCTGGAACTTATGCTTGAGTCTGCATCCCCTTTGTCCTTTGGAGCACTTTTGTGTTCTTCCCAAGCTTATCTTTTGCTTGTAAGCTTGCTATCGAGAGATGGCAGATTGAAGTGGTGGAGGCCCAAGTGGGGGACTCGGTTTCTCCGATTCGCAGACGTGCCGACAGAGGTTGTATTCATTGTAATCTCTGATTTTATATTAATAGAAATACCTTTTCCTGTCCAATAATGTGTGTTTGAATTAATTATTTATCCATGGATGATTTCAAATGCTTATATATTATTGATTATATATGCTAGAGTAGAGCTAACACAATTATATAGAGTATGCTTGTCTTGTTTATTGAATGTTGAGGAAGTAATTTATCAATTCAAGCTGAAGTTGGAAAGCTCAATGGGGATCTACATCAAACTTCTGGAATAAGGTACGAATTGAGATCTTTTAGTGTTAGTTTTTTTTTTCTCTTGCATATAGGAAAGGATTGATTTCTGGAGTTAAGCTTCCTGTTGTGGTACCCCAAGCCATAGGAATTTCTCTCTGTAACAGTGGTGTTGGCACTACAGACATAGATGAAAAACACAAGATAAGAGCAAAAAGAAGAAACATCTCGACTATTGATGCAGCAACATACATCTTTCTCTGAAGCTTACAAAGTGCTTCAAGATCACATGGAGGATTCGGTCATCACAGAAGGAGTGCTATGAGACTAGCCTGCTTATTATGGGCAAGTCTTCCAGTAGACCTGATAAACCCGACAAGAAATCCAAGCACTAGAGAAAATAAAGAGCACGGAAGAAGCACTCAAAAGCACTATCGAAGATCAAATCGTGCTTGAAACGACAAGCACACCAGTGGGTGTAGCAGGTAATTCTGAGCTTGGACAAATTAGAAACCATCTATCCACAAATGAAACGACTTCTGGAAACGACAAAAGAAAAAGACTAGTTTTTGGGTCCCAACATGGAAATGATAGTAGACCTTTCCATTCAAGAGAAGATGTCGACACTATCAAGCCTTACAACATTAACCATTGACATCTTGAAAGGATTTCAAAGTTGGACAGAATTCCAACATTAGATGGCCATGTCAGCAGAAGCAATTGTGGAATTCTGTGTACAGGAACGACCAACCATCCGACTTCACAACCCATGAAAGTCAAACAAAGAAATAAACTACTTTAGACAGGCAGCATATTTTTGAGTACCTCCCCTATTTCTTCGGGACGAAGAACAAATTTGTTCATGGGGGAAATGTTGAAGGAGCTAGTCAGTAAGACGACTAAGTTGATAAGCCGAGTAAGTCGATCAGCCAACTAATTAGAGATTAGGTCGGCCACCTAATGTTAGGATATTTAGACACTTAGGAGTTAGTTAAGATCAACTTGTGTAATATATCCGTTAGGTAAAAGTGTGTTTCTTTAGTATGCATTAGAATGCATTTGTAAATATTCTAATCCGATGGTCACGATATGTTCTAGACATAGAGTGATCTGACCGTTCAACTTCTCTTAGATCATACCTACCATTGATCCGTGGCTTAACACCAGATTGGTCTATGATCTCTATTTAAAGAGCATAGAGGGTCCTTGGCTAGTTGATCGATTATGAGAAGCTCATGTAACTTTCTTTTTTTTGCATAATAAATTGCTCCGAGTAGCTATTTGGCCGCGGCCGTGGACTGTTTCCCTCTCGAGGGTTTTAACCACGTGACAAACATTGGTGTATTGATCTGTGATCTGTTTGTGTGAAGCGGCTATTCTTGGTGTTCGGTCCTTTGGGAGTACCCTGTGTACCCTAACATCTAAGGTCGTGTCGGTTGACCGAACCGACAGGTAGTTATTTGTAACTGTTTGTAAATGATATATATTAGGCTGTTGAGCCAGATGAGAACTTGGTTTAGTTCTGTGTATTATATGGACTCTTTTGCTATAATATAATATGTTATTCCTACACTAGTGTTCTTGTCTATGGTCTCTGATATGTCTGGATACTTTTAATGTGTATTATTGGTAACCCTCTGTGATCTTTGAGATTACAACAATATGTGATATTGTGATGTGTGCAAGCATTGGAGAAAGACCTTTCCAATGGACCATTAGATGGGTAAGATCTCACATTTAGTACCTCAAGGGAAACGTGGATTTTCTAAGCCAATAGATGATAAGCCATGGATTTTAGGGTGTGAAGTCCTAAACAATAGAAGATCAAGACGTGTCGTCATGGATCTATGATTAGGGCATGAAGTCCTAAATCACCTAGGGCATGAAGTTCTAGATATAAGGAAGTGGCATGGAGTCCTAATAAGTATGGGGTGTGTGCTATAGGTATGTGGAATCCCTATTCCCCAGTATAAAAAAATCACTCTTGACCATGGCTCAAATAGGCAAGATAAACCAGGGTAAAGCTTGAATTAATTTAATTTCATTTTTACCCACTTTGGAGGGGCTAATGAATATGATAATATTTTAATGAAAAAGAGTGAATCGAGTAATTAAAATTAAATAAATATGAGATATTATGTTAGAGTGACACCTCAGGTAAGTGAATAATGAGAATTTATAAATAAATAAATAGAAGAAATTTTAAAAGGTTGACACCTTAGTGGAGGTGATGAATAATCATTATTTTCATTATTTATTTATTTTTTCTAATTTTGCATGGGGGGTGAGGTGTCACTACACCTAGAAGTTGTAAATACAAGGTTACTCCCATGGGTTTGGGGGATACTTGAATACTATTAAGTGATTTTGGAATGACTATTGAGCTCTAATTCTAACACAATTTTTTTTATCTATATAAGTGAGGATAAGAGTGGTATTATGATCAAGATAAGAGAAATAATCCTAATATTTCCTTACTATATTGGTTTCTTTATGTTTTTTGTGAGATATTACACCTTGGGGGTTCTAGGGAGATGTTGGCTCAATCCTCAACCAACAAAACCTAGTCAATAGGGGTCCCACTCTGTCAACACTCAACTCATTGTGATCTCCCTGAGCATCGACCTAGATAGGTTTTATCCTATCTAGCAACACCCATAGAGCGGATGAGGTCTCACCTGAGATGTTCGAGGGAGGGCTGACGAAACCAAGTTTCCACAATATAAAAGAATGTTAGGGAATCAATGGTTCATCAGCTTAACAACCAGATTAGATCAAATTTTCTAACAGATCCATTCATTATTGCACATCATTCATTCATAACTGTAATAGATCTAGATCAGAAACCATGACAACATTCATAAACGGTAAACCATCGCATCATAAATACAGATTTCATATTCACTTAGCATTCATCATCAGGTTTGTAGGAACAAACAGATGGAAAAATACAAAAGAAGATAACAACGATTCAAATCAACATCTATCTTATCATATTACTTCTGCGCAATCACCCACAGATCAAAACAAATCACAATTCATCCCAGACAGATAACAACTTATATGTATCAATCTATCTATCACTCAATCAGTCAGCGATTGGTTCTCGAATGGTTCATTTTCATTCACAATTATTCTTTCGATATATAGGCTTGCTCCTTTACATTCATGGTCCACTTATAACTAACTCCTAATTGATTTAACTGACTAATGACCAATATCCTAAAAAAATGGTCAACAAGTACAAAAAGTGACACAAAATAATTAAAATTAGTCTATCTTCTGCCCATCGCGCTATCTTTGTCTTGTACGGTGTCTTCTAAGCTTGCAAAACATTCGTAATGTTGTGCAACTTACCCCAACCCCTTTCCAATAGGCCCCCAACATAGTCTTGTGGCTCGTCCTCAAGCCACATCAGGAAGACTTAATGTACTCATTGATTTTAATCTTGAAGTCTTTGTATTCTTGAGAAAATTTTGTGACATGCGCTATGAATTTCTCAGCAGCATCCTGACATGTAAGGTGATCTTGGTTCAATGGGTGCTCAACCATCTTGGAATTGACCTATTTCCTTCCATCCTACACCGCCTACAACACAACGACTGCTTTTTTCGACAGTTGCACGTCGTTCTGCTGGAACTCGTTGAGTTGGTCACTGTGTTTCCACTGTTGCTCATGTGCCTTTGAAACTCGCTGCTGGAGCTCCTTCATTTCTGCAGATTAGGTGATTGACACAATTGGTGGCATTGTCCTTAACTTCGTTTTCAATTTTTTCAATTGGGTCTCGGCTTCTTGCAACTGCTTGGTGAGTTGATCGAGCTGCTCATCTTGAATGACACTACCCCAAAATTGTGTCATTTCTTGTTGTTCATGATTAAGCACCCTTGTAACCTAGGTTCTAGGGTTACCAACTTAATACTAACCTTGTATACAATCAAGTTTACCAGAGAATGGAAAGGGAATAGGAAGAAAGTCTTGACTTACTCGATAACCAACGGTTGATCCAAGCTTGATCTTCTTCCACTCCTCTTCACTCCAAAGCTTCTAGGGATGCACCTCTTTCACCTACAAAGAGAAAATCCTTCAAGTAATATCTCATGCATGCATATATTAGAGGTTAGATAAACAATATATCAAACATATAATCAAATACATTCATTAACCATGATACATGAAATAGACTCAACACAAAGTTGGAAGAATAATTCTCTTTATTAACAATCAGTGAATGAGATAAGAGTACAACCCAGCTTCTGAGACAAGGACTCCTCTGCAAACAAAGGACTCTAAATTCTGTTGCTCCAAGACTTCTGAAGATATACCACCAGCATAACGTTTCTCTCCAATATTGATTGATTATTACCCACCCTAAAGCCTCTATTTATACTTTGGAAAATAGAGTAGTTTCAAAGGCTGGGGTGGTTGAAACAGTTGGAATAGTTAAAGATTAGGGCCCAACTAATATCATATAATCACGTTTTATATTTTTTAAAGCCAAACTAAGATGTACGTGACTATTGATATAGGAAACCTGCATATGACACATGATTTGCTCGAAGGAAACCCATGTGCGCTGGTGTACATGGGTTGCAATGCAGATAGTTGTGTACAGTATGCGAGTTGTAGTGAATATAGTTGTGTACGCAACTCAACACAGAAAAATATATAGCAATCTGGTTTAAGAGGTAAATGCATCTCAAGTCATGCCCATCTATAGTGCTTTGGCAAAATTCAATCCTAATTTGTCCTCATGGGGGGTTCACTTGTTGACCAATATCCTATCACATTAGTTCATATTGTGGGTTTTAAAATTATCAAAAATTGAACCAATAAATTGTAGGTATTGGGGGATGAGGGGTTTAAGGTCGGGGTGGGTAAGGTGGTTTATAAGGATTGAGGTATAAAAATGGGTGGGGAGGAGGTTTTAAGTATTGGGATGGGGTTTCAAAAAAAAGAGTTTGGGTCAATATCTCTCGAAATTAAGGGTATTCTTTAATATCCCACGATCGCACGTGCTATGTGAGAAGTTCACTAAGTTAACTCCCCGTGTTTGTCCTTTTGTGTACCAACATAAAGAATGTCAGCACTCAAACGGAGAATTTCTATTTGGGTTAATAACAGATGCCCCCTAATGTGTGAGGTCAGAGGGAAGCGATGGTTGAAATACATTATAATCATTATTTTGGAGAACTCAGAGCTCCAATGGAGCAGAGGAAGTACCTGAAACAAATACGTAGTAATGTCATATACAAAATAATATCTGAGGATGCCATGTTCAATATACTGGAACACTAGCTCCTTTATAATATTTGAGTACATCATATGATACGGGTTCAAGACCACGTATATTACAAAGGTGGATCGAAACCATAATATACAATAATGATAAGTCTTCAAAGATCTGGAAACTGTGTAAGTGAACACAACATAATCTTGCGCAACTTAGGCCATAGAGATGAACCTAAGGTCTTCATAAAAAATCCAAAAGAACCAGTTGTTATAGCTCAAAATGACACTTCTTTGCCTGTGGCCACTTTCCCATGATTCCATCGCATGTCGACACTTCCATGATGACACTTCATGAAAGTCACTGAAAAAACACCTAACTTGAAGGACCTATATCTTGAGTTTTGTAACTCCATTTAACCTCATCTCTACACTATTGGAAAGGTATTTATGTTAGATAAAACTTTTCAGAAGACACCAAAGTCTGAAAATTCCTAGAAAGACCTCAAAAATGAGTTTTTTGTCTATACATGACTTGCCCTTAAGGAAACCCGCATATGACACGCGACTTGTCAGTTATGCAACCCGCGTGTGCTTTTATACGTGACTTTCTGTACTAGAAAGCCACATATAATTTTCATGTACGTGATTGTGGTATTCAGCAACCCACGTATGCCTCTTAAAAATGTCAAAAAACACATCTTTTGAATTTCGGGTAGTTTGGGTAGTTATGCAACTGACTCCTTCAGTTGTAACTACTTTGTCTTCGCCCCTAACTCTTCCTTAACCATATAAATAGAGGTAGGGAGGTCCATGCCAGGGGACTTGAATTTTTGCATTGTTATGTTGGAGGATTTGGAGCTCTCTTTGCCCACACCTTTTCCCTGGTGGTCATCCCCTTGTGTTGCAGAGCTTGGAGGCTGAGTTCTTTGGAGAAGAGAAGCAGCAGAACCAGATCAAGGTTTCGTGAGGTGCCAAACTTGAAGAGAAGGTATACTTGTACTTGTTGTCAATATTAATAAAGATGTGATGTCCTTCTTCTTCCCCAAGTCATTGTTCAATGTGTGATTGAATCTCTGTTTATGATCATATGATGATGTCATTCAGATCATTAGTTCATGTTTATTTGATTATCATTGTTTATATGTGGTCATAATGGTTTAAGGAAGGTATAATTCGTTTTGCAGGTCTCTTGGAGCGAGAGGAGCAAGAAGAGGATTGAAGAGAAAGCTTGGACCAACCTTCAGTTAATTAGGTGTGGACCTTTCTTATCTCTGAAAATTGCTTATATATGCTTGCTGAACATTGTACATCTCTCTTTCAACCCCAGTATGTTGATGGCCTCTTAAACCCTAGCCATAGGACACTTTCCTTTACAATAGAACTAGTGACTCCGATGGGGATAGCCTTGTCTATTTGGGGTTTCTCTGTCTTTCTTTAAGTCTTTTGCATTGTTTCAGGTCCTTCTTGCCACTTAGGAACACTTTATAAGTCTGATAGAACACCTCCCCTGCCTTCCTAAGGCATTGTTTGACCTTTTTTGGTATTTTTTCACCCATACGCGACTTGCATGACTGAACAGTCGCATGTCTGGTTTGGTACACGTGACTGTGTATATTGTCAACCTGCGTATGATACGCGACTTGTCAGCTATACAACCCACGTGTGCTTACATACGCGACTTGTTGTATTAGCAACCCGTGTATGACACGCGACCTATCAGTAGTACAACCCGCGTATGCCCCTAAAACAGTGTTTTTCCTCATTGTTGTTTTTTATGCTATTGTGGGCTATTTGGTAGGTCTTTTGGTGTCCTCTACAAGTGCATGACTCTAGGGAGTTAGTGTCACCCCTTTTTGGTTATTCTTTATCTATGTTGTAAGCCTTTTATAGCATTAGGGTTTGCTCTTCGCTCTTTCCCCCACCTCCTTTTCTTGGTATGATTTTTAGCTTATGTTTCTGGTCAGCCTCTGTTAGTGATCTTTGTGAGTTCAAAAGCTTGTTGGTGTTGGTATCCTTCTTCTTTTGCTGGATAACTTCACCATGCTAAAGTAGTTGACTTGTCTCTTATGCAAGCCTTCCTTCCAAGTAGGGTTTATACTGACTTTAGGGCATTCTAAAGTTTGTTTGGTGGTTGTATAACAAAATTCCTTTTGCTTTGTTCTTATTATCTACATACTTTGCTTTGTAGGTAGTTTTTCTTTTGCATTTATAAAAGAAAATTAAAAAGAACGTATACTTGTTTTTGCTACTTTTCCCCCCCACCTCCTTCTTTGGCTTGACCTTGTTGGACAAGGTACTGAGCAGACTTTGTTTGTAGGTTTAGATTGATACTTGGGACTTCTTGACCTTTGTTTATGTCAGTATTTTTTCTCAATCTCTTCATTCCAAAGTTTTTGGCTTGTTTACCTTTGTAAGCCTTCTTTTCAAGAGAGGTTGATATCAAACTTTAGGGAAACCTAGGGTTTGTTTGTGGGGTGTAGAGTAGTTGTCTATTTGCTTTGCTTACAATACTTGCTTGCATTAGTTGATAGGATGTTTTTCTTTTGCATTTATAAAAGAAAAGGAAACAAAAACACATGTTTGCTTTATATGCATATAGATTAGGTTTTTAGTCTAGATTGCATGGCATATCATTGTTTTTGAAAAAAAAAAGTAAAATATAAAAAAGAATTTGTTCTTTTGTGGCTTTCAAGTTTCTATTTTGAAAAAAATAAAGAGAATAGTTTTTGCTTTTTGCATTTCATATCTCTTTTCTTAGTCATTTTGTTTCAACTTTGAGTCAAAACACCACATAAGTTTCATGCCATTTACCCTCTGACTAAAAACAACCCTTAAAATAAATGATATAATTTAAAAATTATTAGTAAGTTTTATTTTATAGGGTCATACACCAACTAGCTCAGGCTAGACTTGTGGATTAGGGAGTTTTGACTCTCCACAAGTATTTAAATTTCAGACGTAGTTGGCCAATCACTAGGTAAACCCTTTTCTACATTGATTGTATCTGGGAAGCTCCTCTCAAATGGGAGTTAAGCACGAGGCCATGTGGAGACTTGGACTGAGGAGATAACCCTCCGATTCCTTGTCAAAGCGTAGACCAAGGTTTTTGCGCATATGGGGATTCTGTCTTAGACAGGGTTTCAGGATTTTCTACCTTGCCCATGCGTACGAATCAGGCTAACGACTATCCCCCCAGACTATCAATATAGTTAAGGTAGCCTTTAGTCTCTTTGACATCTAGGGTTCATACACAGGTACACCAGAAGGCTATTTCTAGTTGACCTTGGACGAGCTTGGAAGGTAACCCCGGTAGAAAGTGTGGGAGGGCGGTGGGTGATTCCTCCGCTTGTGCCTAAGAACAACTACAGGGATGCCAAGTAACTTTCTATCATCTTTCTTCTGGAAAGTATATCTTATACCTGTTTTTCTGTTTGGATTTAGGAATTTTTAGTGAGTGCTGTGTGGTTTGTCTATACTTAGTGTGCCTTTAGGTGTGTGCTTTGTAATTTTGGTTTCTTATCAACCTCAGACTTTGTCTCCTAGTTTGAAACTATGGATAACACCCCTTTGAACATGAACCAAGAGATCCCCATGCTGGGAACTCCTTGTACTATTCCTCTCACGGGGAATGTTGGTGTTCCCTTGATGGCCACCTTGAATCTACCTGGATTCACCCTAGGGCTACTGGTGTGGTTTTTTTCCACTCCCACCATCCTGAATGCTCCTGATGCTTCTCAAGTAAGATCCTTATATCAAGGGCATCAAAACATTGCTTCCCCTTCACCTGTAGTTGATTCTCCTCCTCCTTCTACCTCATGCGGTGAAAGTACTGATACTAGTAACCGACAGTCTAAAAGGAGTAAAAGAAGGAGGAATAGGAAGAAGGCACATAAGCAAGGAGGCACCCATTCAACCTCTGCAATTCAAGTTGATTTTCACCACCCAGCCTCTGTGGTTCATGCTGGGGGCACTCATCTAACCTCTGTAGGTCATGTTGGATCTAAGCACTCAACCTATGCAAGTCAACTTGATCTTCACCATCCAACCTCTATTGATCATGCTGGTGGGATCCTTCCAAACTTTCCAGGTCATGTCGTATCCAGTCACTCAGCCTCTGTAGCTCATGCTGAGGGCACCCGTTCAACCTCTGTTGTTCATGTTGGATCCATCCACCTAGTCTCTGTTGTTCATGCTGGAGGCACACACTCAATTGCTGCAAAGCATGTTGATCCTAACCACTCAGCCTCTGTTGTTCATGTTGGTGGTGCCCATCCAACCTCTACAAGTCATGTTGGACCCAATCTCTCAGCCTCTGTAAGTCATGCTGAGGGCAGTCTCTCAGCCTCTGCAAGTCATGCTGGGGGCAGTCTCTCAGCCTCTGTGGTTCATGCTGAAGACAATTCTTCAGCCACTGCGAGTCATGTTGACACTGTTGAAAAGACTACCCGTTCAAAAAACAAGCCCAAGTTTCCGTGTAAGATTTGTGAGGGAGACCACCTTACTTATAAATGCCCTTCTATCGCGGAGGTGCGAAGAGTTTGGATTCATGGTCATCCCATTTTTGAACATCCTGAAGCTTTTCAACAACCAACCTCTCTTAGTTAGGTTGGAGCCAGTCACCCAGCCTCTCTTGTTCATGCTGGGGGAAAACTCTCATCCTCTGTAGGTCATGTTGAGAGCAAACAGTCAGCCACTACTAGTCATGTTGACACCGTTGAGAAAAATGGTCGTTCGAAGAGAAAACTTAAGTTCCCTTGTAAGCTATGTGAGGGAGATCATCTTACTCACCAGTGCCCTGCTATCGCAAAGGTGCGAAGAGTGTGGTCCAAGACTCAAGAATTTCCTTCTCCTAAACAACCTATAGTTTCTCAATAACCTACTCAACCTTTGGTTGATCAAGTGGTCGAACTAATCTCATATTTGGTCGATCCCACTCTTCTTTTGGAGAGTGATCCTGATGTGATTGAACCAATGTCATGTTTGGTCAATCCCACTCTCCCTTCAGAGAGTGACTTTCATGAAGCGGTTGAATTGATTTCAGTATCGATCAATCCCACTCTTCCTTTGGAGAGTGAGTGTCTGCTAGTCAAATTTTCTTCACTGCCATTTTAGAACTTACTGAACAAGGGGGCACTGAACTCGTTTTGGATCAACCTCCACCAAGCTCTCGGATTGCTTCCTTTGATTGGGATAGCCTAGTTGAGCCACACCTTCCTTATGATGCACCTTTCCAGATAAAGGTCAAAGTTGAACCCTACACAATTTCTCGTTGTATTGTTGATGAAGGAACCTTAGTTAGTATTTTGTCTGCTCGTGCTTGGCGAGGCATGGGATCTCCTAGCCTTGTGTCGAATGCTAGTCAGTTACTGGAATTTGATAGAAGAACTTGTATAGCCTTGGGAATTCTTGCTCAAACACCTGTTACTTTGGGTGGGAAGATTGTCTTAGTTGACTTTATGGTGATAGAAGACCCCTTGGACTTCAATATGCTCCTTGGATGTGATTATGTCTATGCCATGCAAGCTGTGGTGTCAACATTATTTCATGTGATGTACTTTAATCATGGCGAAGAAATTTTCACTATCGATCAATTGGATTTTCTTGATCCGTCTCCTGACCCAACTAGAGACCAGGTCTTTCCTTTATTGATTCCCAGTGTTTCTATAAACACTATCCCGCCACAGGTGAACTATTTGGCCTCTTGTTCTTTGCGTTCAATTGCTACTGAGAAGTAGCCTCTGTTTTCATGCTTACCTTCTCGGGACTTGGTCCCAGCAGTTGACTGGGTGAGTCATCCTATACAGATTGTGGGGCCTAATCTCCACTCTGTCGATCCATTTGAAAGTTTAGCCATGTGTCCTATCTTGGATGATCTCCTTCCTTCGGACGAAGTATTCTTAGAGTCTTTGATACAGTCTGACCTTCTTTTGGATGTTGGTTCAATTGTGACTAAGTCTAACCCTGATTTGCCTAGTAAGCCTGACCTTTCTTCTTATGTTGGTCTTGTTGAGTCTTTGGACTCTCCTTTCAAACAACAAGTCAGTGATCCTGATGAGTTTGATTTTTCTTATGAATTTTTCAACTCCTGTGATACTGAGTTTTGTCCTACAGACTCTATCTCCCTTGTTGATTTTTTCTCTCCTTCTGAGGTTGATCTTATTGATTATAAACCCTTGATCCTTGGTTCTATAGAATCTTCTTCGGTCGATTCTGCCTTGACTTTACCTTTTGTAGAAGATAGCAAAGTCACGTGTGTTTCTTCCAAAGTGACCTACATCAGATCTTTTCTTCTGAATATGATTCTAATGTTGTTGTTTCTTGGAGACAGGATTTTTAGTTGGATTCACAATTGTTTACTGGCCCCACCTTGTTGTTCAAGTTGTAACTGCATTTGCATGTGCCCTGCTCGCGCTTTTGATCTTGATGCCGGCTTCCACGCTTTTAGCTCGTTGTATAAGCCCTCATCTTTGTTTTCATCGTTGCTAAGCCTTGTATCATTTTGTCTTTGCATCTTGACACCTTTTACCTTGAGGAGATGTTCCTCGAGTGTCCTTATCTTGCTCACTTTCCTTGCATTATGCATAGGTTTGTTCCTTGCGCTTGGAACTAGTTTCTCCTGTCTATGACACTCGTCTCCTTGCATTTAGAGAATTCTTTCTGCTCTCCTTAGAGCTCGTTAAAAACAGTAAGGAGGCCACGAGTTGAATTTTCCAGACTCATTAAAATTTTACGGGAAATATTTTGAGTTTCTTTAAGCCCAAGTCTAACTCCTCAAAATAGACTTGACTGCCAAGTAAACTTGTCCATTCGAGCTCGTTAAGAATATGTGAATGGGCATCCACATTGGTGGTAGGTTATCTCTTTCTGAGACCATGTGGAATAATATGAGAAAGGAACACTCTCTTTTCTATTTGAATTGAGAAGAGTATTCTCATGCATAGGTTTATCTCTTTTTCGGACTTGAGGGACTAAACCTATGGAAAAGGAACCCCCGGTATGAGCTTAGTTTTCTCCTTTTCGTGCTCTGGACCAAAACATGAAAAATATTCTGAGTGTACTTTATGTCTTTGTCATGCTCGTTAAACTCTAAAGAACAAAGCATCGAGTTTATTGTTGTAATCCCCATTTCTCGTAATCAAATGGATCTTTTCGAGTGATCTTGCCTTCCTTCACACTCGTAAAACTTAGGCTATATGCTGCTTTTGAAGGAGCGTTAGGTAGGTGGTAATTTAACCTTTTTCGGACCTTCCTAACTAAATACGAAAAAGGTGCACCTTTTCTTCTTCGGAAGTTAAGAGAGTTCTTCTTTGGTATGTTTTATACTTTTTCGGCCTTAGGAGACTAAATTGTATGAAAAAGGACCCCCCTGGAGTCTTCTTTGGAGTTTTCAGACTCTCTAAACTATGAAAACACCGTCGAGCATGTACTAGTTTGGGCTCATAAAATCCACGAATTAGTGCTTTATCAAGCATTCTTCTTTCTTTTCTTTGAGCTTGCCAAAAATGAAGATGGTCCCGAGTTTGCTTTCTTGGACTCGTTAAATTACAAGAAATAGGGGAAGGAAAGTTCATTCATATGTTTTTTACATCATGGCAGCAAGTCTTGTTTCCTTGAACAAAGCACCAGTTTTGATTCAAAGTTTCTTACTCCTCTAGTTGGTCTCTTTTCCAATTATATGGGGAATTTGTCAATGTCTCCTACATTGTAGATTTATTTCGTTGGTCCTTTTTGTGTCAAAAGCTGCCTAAGTCACTTTTGTGTCGTGCTCACTGTTCAAGGATTAAACCTTTGTCGGCCATTCTGCAGTTTCCTTGACCTTTTGTGTTGGCCATTCCCTGGTATCAGTTCATTACATCATGTATTCGGCGGTCTTTGTTGTGAAATTCAGTACCAATTCCAGATCCAATTAGTCTTTGACTTACCTCATGTTGGATGATGAAGGATGCCTTAATGCCTTCCTTCCAACGGATCTCTTCCTATCGACTGCAACACCTCTTGCTCTGGGAATGAGATTTAGAGTTTTATGACAGTACCTTGGGGATTGTAGTCATCAGTGGCAATTTCCCTCGCTATTGGGTAGTGGGAATACCTTAATGTCTCCTACTTGATAGATTCTTCAAGTGTTCAACTTCAAGTCCTTGTCATCACACTTGTTAGAATATACTAGGTACCTTGGGGACCATTTTCATTAATGGTGGTTTCCCTCATGTTTGTTAACGGTTCCCATTATGGACCGGTAATCAAATGGTTTCCTCCATGTTCGACTTCAACTCCTTTTATTCGCATGGTTAGGATTCATACCTTTTTTGGGCAGTTTGGATTGAAGATCCTGGGCCAACAATAGCATCGTCATTTTTGCTATTTCCCAAGCTGCGCAAGACCTTGTCACACTTTATATGAAATTTTGCTAAGACATAGATCCACCTTGTATTTTTGTGGCTATGATCGATTGTTGAGTATGGATCCACCTTGTTCATTTGTGGCCATGACTCCTTTAGATTTAATATGGCTCCTTTTTGCATATTGAGCGACCATGATAGTTTCATCAGTTATACATATGTTGGATCCGCCTTATATCTTTATGGCGATGTTTTGTACATGGACTTGTATGTCCTAGAGATTAGTTTTTCTGACATTTATCTCTCTTTTAGGTACCTTCATTCGAGCCTTTAGATCTTGGATTCTTTGCTCTCTCCATACTCAGTTGTTTCCTTTGTAATGTATTTCAGCTATCGTCTTCTCCTCTAACCTCACACATTAGGGGGCATCTGTTATAGCTCAAAATAAAACTTCTCTGCCTGTGACCACTTTCCCATGATTCCGTCGCATGTCGACACTTACATGACGAAACTTCATGAAAGTCACTGAAAAAACACCTAACTTGGAGGACCTATATCATGAGTTCTATAACTCCGTTTAAACTCATCTCTACACTATTGGAAAGGTATTTCTGTTAGCTAAAACTTTCTAGAAGACACCAAAGTCTGAAAATGCTTAGAAAGACCTCAAAAATGAGTTTTTTTTTCTATACGCGACTTGCCCTTAAGGAAACCCGCATATGACACGCGACTTGTCAGTTATGCAACCCACGTGTGCTTTTATACATGACTTTATGTACTATCAACCCACATATACTTTTTGTGTATGCGACTGTGGTATTCAACAACCTGCGTATGCCTCTTAAAAATGTCAAAAAATGCATCTTTTGAATTTCGGGTAGTTATGCAACTGACTCCTTCAGTTGTAACTACTTTGTCTTCACCCCTAACTCTTCCTTAACCATATAAATAGAGGTAGGGAGGTCCATGGCAGGGGACTTGAATTTTTGCATTGTTATGCTGGAGTATTTGGAGCCCTCTTTGCCCACACCTTTGCCCTAGCGGTCATCCCCTTGTGTTGCAGAGCTTGGAGGCTGAGTTCTTTGGAGAAGAGAAGCAGCAGAACCAGATCAAGGTTTCTTGAGGTGCCAAAATTGAAGAGGAGGTATACTTGTACTTGTTTTCAAGATTAATAAAGATGTGATGTCCTTCTTCTTCCCCAAATCATTGTTCAATGTGTGATTGAATCTATTTTTATGATCATATGATGATGTTATTCAGATCATTAGTTCATGTTTATTTGGTTATCATTGTTTATATGTGGTCATAATGGTTTGAGGAAGGTATAATTCGTTTTGCAGGTCTCTTGGAGCGAGAGGAGCAAGAAGAGGATTGAAGAGAAATCTTGGACCAACCTTCAGTTAATCAGGTGTGGACCTTTCTTCTCTCTGAAACTTGCTTATATATGCTTGCTGAACATTGTGCATCTCTCTTTCAACCCCAGTATGTTGATGGACTCTTAAACCCTAGCCATAGGACACTTTTCTTTACAACACCAGTACAATCCAGGCCATGTGAATAGATGTGTTGAAGTCGAACATGGATAGGATTCAACATATTGTCAACCAATAGGTGATAATTGACAATTGAAGCAAAGGAGTTCACCTATAATGAAAGTGAATCCTAAGGTACTATCATAAAAAACTCTAGGTCTTCGTCATCAGGAAGTGCTAATGAGAAACCATACTGTAATGAGGAAGGCAATAGATCCTCCAACGGATCACAAGAGTGACTAGGAACTGGATAAAGGAAGGGATACACAAGTAATAACAGATAGGACAATGATGGGATCAGGATACAGATCAGATACAGGGATATATCCTTAAACAATGAGCACGACACAAAGATGACCCAAGGCAGCTTTTAACTTTGTAGATAATACAACTGGACTTATCTATCATGTAGGAGACATGATCAAATTCCCCAGGTATAACGGACAAGAGGAGGAGTAAGAAACTAGAAGTGATAGCTAAACTGAAAGTGAACACTAGGACATGAGTATTGAAAAGTACAAAGAGTGCTATGTTCAGGGAAGTCATGCTTCCACCGACTGAGAATCAAAAGAAAAATTCTTCCTTATCTTTCCTGTTAAATTTGAACAAGTCCAGGAAAGTCAACTCAAGTCTCTCTTCATTTTTGACAAGCTTAAAGAGAAGAGGGAATAATGCTTGATAATGTCACCAATTCATGGAATTTATGAGCCTGCACTAGTACATGCTCACTTGGTGTTTTAATATTTAGAGAGTCTGAAAAATCCGAAGAAGACTTTAGGGGTGACCTTTTTCGTCCAATTTAGTCTCCTGAGGCCGGAAAAGTATAAAACATACCACAAAATAACTCTCTTAAATTCCATAGAAGAAAAGGTGAACCTTTTCGTACTTAGTCAGGGAGGTCCAAAAAAGGTTAAATTACCACCTACCCAATCCTCCTTTGAGAGAAACATATAGCTTGAGTTTTACGAGTGTGAAGGAAAGAAAGATCACTCAGAACGATCCATTTGAGTATAAGGAATGTGGATTACAAAATTAAACTCAATGTTTTGTTCTTGGTGTTTAACGAGCATGACAAAGACATAAAGTACACTTGAAATATTTTTCATGTTTGGGTCCAGAGCACGAAAAAGAGAAAACTGAGCTCATACCGTATGTTCCTTTTCCATAAATTTAGTCCCTCAGGTTCGAAAAAGTGATAAACCTATACCTGAGAATACTTTTCTCAAATCCACAGAAAAGAGAGTGATCCTTTCTCGTATTATTCCACATGTTTCGAGAAAGAGATAACCTACCACTAATGTGGATGCCCATTCACATATTCTTAACAAGCCTGAATGGACAAGTTTACTAGGCAGTCAAGTCTATTTTGAGGAGTTAGACCTGGACCTAAAGAAACTCCATAAGGGTGGGGAGTCTTATAAAAGGATAGCTTGTAAAAAGAAATCAAAATGAGGCTCAATTTGGCATGAAAAATAGCTAAGGAGACTCCCCTAAACCTATGAAAAATGCAGCATGAGTATCAAAAGACAAAAAGTGGGTTCTAATCGAGGATACTCATGTGAGGAAAGCCCTATCCATAGAAGAATAATGGCATAGATGAGGTACTAATGGTTAAAATACCATAGTCCGTGGTCAAAGTGGTAATTCTAGGGTTAAGATGGATTAGGTGTGAATGCAAAAATGCATGTCAATGACTGAAATCCTTATCCTATATGAGCGAAAAACAACTTCAAATGACCTTAGACCTGTTACATTGAAGAAAAAGACATGGTATTAGTGTGATTTTTATAAAAAATATGACCTATAGGTTAAAACCCACTTTTGAAATAATATTTCTATAAATAGTTCAAAATAGAAATAAAAAACTCACCATTTGAATTTTTAACCAAAATAGACAAGTTTTACCTCTGCCTTTAATTGCTCGTTGTGGACAACTCAATGGACAATTCTAAAAATCGCAAGTGCCAGGTAAAACTACACTCCATTCTCTTTCATTTGATCCAAGCAAATTTCAATTTTTGGCTAAAATTTGATGTTTTCCACCACCCTCAATGCAGCCATGTTGTGTACGCAGGTATGGTATATCAACAGTCGCATACATGTGTTCTATATGCAGGTTTCCTGAAAGCAAGTCGCGTACACTGCACGAGGTAGGCGTGCAGGAAAAAGCTATGTAGGGCCAAAAAACAAAGTTTTTCTATGAATTTAATGTTTGATCAATGGCTTGTTACTATATTGAAACATGGTGCTTGAGTGGAGGGAGAGGGAGCATGAAGACATAGACAAAGAAGCTCTATGGAATGCCCCCACGGTAAATGCTTTGCGGCAAAGTGGGTTGCTAAAATTCTTCTGTACCTCACCTATGCAATCCAATGTCCGCCTACTAGAGTTTATGATAAACTATTGGGATCATGATCTTGGTATGTTTGACCTACAAGGCGAGTTTCTAGAGATTACCTTGGAATATATCTACTTCATCTCCAGTTTGTCACGACGAGGAGCTTCGGTTAACTTCGAAGGTATCGGTAGAAGCGGTGACCTTCTAAGTGTGCAGAACTACATTGATGCATACTGTGTGCTTGGTACTCAAAAGAGGGGTAGTTGCATCCCTATTGTTCATATTCATAGCTTCCCATTACAGATGTTGGAAAGTACTATAGTGAGGGTTGCAAGGTCATCATCACTTCACCTTGTAAATTGAAACCAAATGAGACTTGCAGTGGACTATCTACAAGGAGCCCTATATGACTGGTGTTCGGGAGTAATCCCGATAATGAGGAAGCGACTCTCTAAATGTAAAAGAGGACAACAGAAAAACTTCGGTTATTCTATCATATTAGTGGTCTTTTCTTCGAGAGGATGCTTAGTTTGAGTCCTGTAGTACCACTACTAGTTCGTTCTCCCCGTCAGCCTAGACTGAGTAGGCAGGGAGAAATATTCCTCCGCTAGGGAGGTGGTGGGTCAGTTTAGAGTGTATACAATGAAAAATTATACTTATGGTGGCAGTGACAGCTACCATCACTGGAACAATTTCCATATGCTGGAATAGATTTCCGAGGTGACACCGACCTTGTCCTTCCTCCTAGAGCAGCATGGGGAGTGTCAGGTATTTTTGTTTTCAAGTTTTTAAATTGTTATGAATTTAAGGCATAAAGATATATACATGTATATAAGAGTTTTTAATACTTTAAAATGTTAAAATGCAGATATTGGACCAGTCTTCCTTGCTGGGCATCCACATATGTATGTTCATCCTGTGGCAGGAGAAGACCATGGTTTGAATAGGGTTCATGAGGGAAAGCTGGCCAGGCTTACCCAACAAGTACCTACTTTACATATTAAGCATATCCTTGCCATTATGCAGGAGCTAGTGGTTGGTATACCACTTGTTTGGATACGCCTTATGAGGCAGGTAGCTAGAGCAGTACTTGTGGACATCGACGCCATTGAGGCTGCTACAATTGAGGAAGATGAAGAGGCCTGAGAGAAGGGTGATCAGGATGATCAGGGGGACCAGGGTGGTCCAAATGACTAGGGTGGACATGATGACCAGGGTGGTCAAGCTTAGACCTAGGAGCATTTTATGGACTTCGATCCATTTTTTGTATATTTTTTGTATATTATATAGTTATGATTGGATCTGAGGATCAGAAACTCAACCTATCTATATGGACATATATTCTCTTATATATATATATATATATTGTCAGTTTTATTTACATGTGTTTTGTAATGTTTCTATTGTATATTTTTATGCAAACTGTGTTAAGTGCCAGTCCAAGATATAATTAGTATATGCATTAGTTAATGAATTTTGATTTCTTGGAATATGATTGAATGTAATAAACTCAAAATTTCTTTCCAATAACCTAACTTGCATAAACTAACGTAGTAAAATAGGGTTCCGCACCTGATAAGCTCGATTGAGTTGGGAAAACACCAATTCAGAGTCAAGTCCGACTTCCAGCTAGGTGATGCCACATGACAAAGGATCCCATAAAATATCAATGGCAGCCCTAAATTTGACCACATTATTGGTATCAAGACCTAGGGAAGCGCCTCTAGAGGCAACTAGCTTTCCTGGGGGTGAATAATGACCCATGTGGCTGAAACCAGGTTAAAAGTGTGGCGACTAGTGCCATCTGCGAAACCTATGAACCACTTGGAAGACATCTGTAACAACCAATAGACAGTATAAGAACACAAACCGATGAACTATTGTACATAAAATACATACAATAAAAATACAGGAAAAAGCACTAAGCCGAAGCATAGTACTTTTTCAAGTAGATCCCATTTCTAGGCTCGGGTAGCTTATTGCCCTCGAAATTTGTTAATTCATATGCACCTTTCATCAAACATTTTGACACAACATAAGGTCTTAACCACATAAACTTGAATCCGAGTTTTGACCAATTTATCGTATTGATTTTTGACCCTATTTTTATGATCCTCGTTTGCTGTCAGCACATCTCTACGCTACTCATCTAGATGTTCTAAGTGTAACAAACATTCTTCCAGCTCAGTCGTATCAGGTATCACATGAATATCAATATTTAAGGACAGGATTTCATATTCAACTGGGGTTACTGCTTCCACTCTGTGAACGAGTTGGAAAGGAGAGAACCCTATAGCAGTTTTCACATTGGTCCAATAAGCCCAATGTGCAGGATATAGCATGGTGTGCCAATTGGAATGGGCTGCATTAATAGTGCACTTGAGAATAGTCTTCAAGGTTTTATTTACAGCCTTGATTTGACCATTCACTTGAGGATAGAAAGAATATGAATTCTCTTGTCTAAACCCTAGCATAGTGGTCAATTCAGTCATCATACTATTTTGGAAATGACTGCCATGGTCTGTGACAATATCTTTAGGGATACCGAATCGTGCGATAATTTGGTTGAAAATGAAAGAATCTATAGCTTCCTCGTCACCTTTACAGGTGGGAATTTCCTTTTGCCACTTCGTGAAATAATCTACAGCAATAATGATATGATTGTGCCCCCTAGCCGAGACTAGGTTGCACATCATGTAATCTATCCCCCACTTCATGAAGGGGCCCACTAAGATGACGGGAAATAACGGAGTAGGATGCGACCGCATCTTTCTGGTGTAAATCTAACAAGGATGACAATGCTTCACAGCTTCTGGGTCATTGCTAACCCAGATAAATGACCTCCACACGCTCCACTATGGGCATCCTTTAGGATAGTCTCTGCTTCTTTGTGGGTAAGACATCAACGCAAAATGGAATCTACCCCCCTACGATATAACGTATCTCCAATAATGAGGTAGTTTTTGGCATGTATGCGTAGTTTGCGCCGTTCTTTCCGTGAGAAGGCTATAGGGTACTTCAATGTTGGAGATAGATAAGTATATTTCCATACCAAGGGTCAGAGGTGGAAGTAAAAAGATATGCTCATCAGGGAATGAGTTTTCTTCAATGGTTACATCTTCCTCTACCGAAAATTATGTAATGAGCTCAGGAAAAACTAAGTATTTCTTGGATTTGGTGGATTGGAAATCTAAGTCAAACTCCTGAAGAATGACTATCCATTTATTGAATTTGCCTCCAACTATCCATCAAGAAAAAACATATTGGAAGGGATTAACAGTCGCCACTACCGTTGTGGTCCTCAGTAAGATGTAGTCATGCAACCTCTGAACAACATACACAGCTGCCAAGGCCAACTTCTCGACGTGGGAATACTTAAATTCAGGGCTAGCTAAAGCATGGCTAAGATAGTAGATGACATGCTCTTGGAGCTTATTGTCCTCATGGATTAGTACTACCCCTATGGTCGACTAAGATGCAGGCAAATACAATATAAAATCATGAGAGTAATCTTGTGGGCGCAATAATGGTGCCGACAACAAAGATTTCTTTAATGCCTCGAATGCAAGTTGTATGATTTCATCCCATACAAATGGGGTGTCCTGCTTCAATAGAAGCATGAAACCTTTAGTAATATTGGCATAATTTACAATAAAACATCGAAGGAAGTTAGACTTCCCGTGCAGGATTTGAAGATTCCTGATAGAACGAGGAGGAGGCATATTTACTATGGCCTCAACTTTCAAAGGATCCACCTGAATACCTTTGTTGGAAACAATGAATCCGAGCAGTCTCCCTAACTCGAAATAGAAAACACACTTGTGGGAATTCAAGCGAATTTTGTAGTATCTCCATCATTCAAAAATCAAATGGAAGTGATCTGGGTGATCGATCCTCTTACGAGAATGTGCTAGAAGATCATTAAGGTAGGGTTCTACAATGGATTTAATGCCATGAAAGACAAAGTTCATTGCCTGCTAAAAGGTAGCCCCTGCATTTTTCAATCCAAAGGGCATTTTCTTGTACGCAAATGTACCCCAAGGACAAATGAAAGTTGTTTTATGTTGGTCTTTTGGTTTAATTTGGATTTGATTATACCCAAAGAAACCATCCATAAAAAAAAAGACTTCACTCCCCACAAAGGCATCAATGATTTGATCTATGAATGGTGTGGGGTAGTTATCCTTAGGACAAGATTTATTTAGATCCCAAAATTTAGTACAAACGTGTATAGTCCCTTACTTTTTGTCGATAGGAATGGGGTTGGATACCCATTTTGTCAAAGCTATTGGGTAAATGAAATCGGCTTTCAACATTTTTTCAACTTCAGCCTTAATAGTTTCCTCTTTATGTGGATTGACAGGTCTCAACTTTTGTCGAATGAGCCTAGCATTAGGGTAAGTTCATATTTCATGCTCGACTATTGATGGATCTATGCCTGGCATCTCCTCATATGACTAGGCGAATACGTCGCGGAATTCCTTAAACAAGGTTGTATAGATCACAATCTCCTCTGGAGAGCAGTTTGCATCGATGTGTACATTTTCCACAATGTTTGGGTTTGCAGAGATGTTGATAGGGATGGTATCAGAAATGTTTTCCATATTCCCCTCAGCAAATATTCCTTCCCTTGGTAAGGGATTAATAGGTGTATCAACATCACCTACCAGTCTCATATGGAACTCTTGTTTCTCAATTCTACTTAACTCTGGAAGAAAATAGGATCGATGGTGAAGGTCTTCATAGATCTTATCTCATCTACAAATAGCTTCCAGAATGACTTCATTAGAAGGCAAAACCATATCTAAGCAGTCTCTAGAATGCAAAGAGTTCTCTGCCCAAGCAGGAAGATAGCATTCTTACGGCTCCTCTGAGACTATGAGAGGGACCGGAATGGGATCAACAGTGGTATGAATGATAGCTTGATAATCTACTTTTGCTTCCGATAAGGGCACTTCAAGTTCATGGCGGGAAGGAATAACCCAAGGATCTGTTCTATCAAAAACCGCTATAGACTTCGCTACACTAGTAGAACCTAGATAATTAATCAGAGATGGAATATCGAATGTGCCCATCAATGATGCATACATTCTAGCGCCTAAGCTCTCTGAATCAGGTTTAACCTAATCAACCAATGGTACGGTGGACTCGTTAGTTTACATGCGGCCCTTTCAAGTAAAACTGAGTTGGTCTACAGTAACCAACTTTCCTTCGTGTGGAAACACTACAACCCGAAGTACAACCGATACAATAGAGGATAGGGATAAGTCCAACTTCTCCCCAAGAGCAAGTTATAATCCAAAGGTGCATCAATCACCTCTACCTCAACAGATACTGCCTTCCCTTCCAACCTTATTTTGAAAGCCGGTAGGATACCATGTGGATGAAATGACCTTCTGTCAAAAGTAGTAAGTAGGGTGTTTGATGGGACTAACTCTGGAGATCCAAGAGCTTTCCAGCAAGACAAGGACATGACACATATAGAAGCACCCTCATCAACAACTGCCATTCCAATGGTTTTTCCACCATGGATGACATCTATCGATAAGGCTACATGATAAGGTAGGCAAATTTTGACATCAGACAAATTAAATTTCGCCGTGAGGCTCGATGAATCCATGCTGCCTAATGCTGCTAAGAGTGCATCTTGCTAGGTGGGACAACTCTGTAATACCTCTAAAGCTGACATCACATAAAGGGTTTGGGCTAAATAGTCAACTACAAAGTATTTTGCTGTAGCCCTAGCATTGGGATTGTGCAAGGTTTTCTTGAAGACACCTTTCAGTATCTTGGGCATATGTTTGGTAGGTTTCTCAATCGTAAGAGGGTTGGAAGTTTCACCTATCGACTTACCCTTCTCCAAAGCCTCTATTTCATAGTTCTTGTTCCTAGTCTATATTAAAGTATAGGATCAAAACATGTTGATATAATTAGGGTTAGGAGCATTTGGGGTGCCCCTTGATACATTTAAAGCTGAAGCAGAATTCTGTCCTTGGGGAAAAGGATCCTTCAGGACTACTGGTTGTTGGCGTTTTAACAGATTCTGAGCTTGTTCCATAAGGGGACATTGATGGGTCAGGTGATCTTCATGGCACAACTTACATGGGAATTTCACCTTCTTATTTTTTTCCCCCCATCAACTTTTTTTGTGGGTTTTTGCTTGGTCTAGTTTCCCTCACATTTTTTCCTTTCTTCTTTTTCCCATCGGGCTGTTGATTGCCCTTTTGAGAGGATTGTGCCAAAACATTTTCATTCTGGGGTGAGGGGGAAGCCTTTGCTACCTCCACCATAGAATTTTTGGCAGACAAATCATGGAGTTTTTTAGCCAAAGAATCTACAGTGGGAGATTTCACAGAACCAACCACACCATCGGCATGGGGTCCAGGCTTAGGTTTCTCTACATTATGTGTTGGCCTCGATGCATTAGGGATGATCTCAAATAAAATACCAGACTGAGAATATATCAATCTAGCTGCTGGGCCCTTAGGATAGCCTCTTCCTCACTCGTCACTCCCAAAGTAGATACATCCTTATATATATGACAAATAGGGATTTAAGGAACCATTCTAGTAAAAACTAGGGAGGGATGGTGGCTTTGATAGGGCTCTTCTGTCTTCTCCACTCTTATATGTGATATGAAATATGAGTGGCCTTGTCCTGCTGAAAGGTAGACAATAAGTCTGTCATGAAATCATATCGAACAAGAAGTTGGAAGTGACTAAGGAATACATTAGCCAAGTCCCAAAAACTATCAAACGCAGCAGAAGCTAGTTCAATGTACCATTTTGCTGCAGTACTGGTCAGAGTTCTTTAGAACAGTCTCAACCGAACTATATCGTCGTTCAATGAGTTGAAAGAGCACCACAAATGGAAAGTGTTGACATGAGCTCCTGGATCATCACCAACTTTTCCTTCAAATTTTTGAATATCCAAGGGCAGCTTGGTAGGAACGGGTGGCCAGGAGGAGTTATGTCTCACCGGGTCATCTGGAAAGTTTAAAGTTGTCAGGAAAGGGATATTGGGTCTAACCAGAACATTAAAAGTACCAGCTTGGGGATTAGAGGGGCTTTCCCCCATGTTCCTAGATGTGAAGGTGGTTTCCCCCTGCTACTGGTTGCGATGTGGTTGGGCCACTTTGGAAAGGATTCCACCCATAATATAGTGGATTATTTATGTGCGGTGCAATGTATGAGGTTCTAGCTACCCCAATTGAAGCTGGGGTTTGGAACACAGGAGTAGGTATCCCTCTGCTAGTAAAAAGAGAGAAAGGAGATCTTAGGAATGGAGCTGAAACTGAAGTTTGAAAACCTTGACCATAAGGATTAGGGTTTTCGATATGCACCCGTACCTATGCAGGTGTTGGACCTACATATGGAGTGGATGGGGGAATGTGCCTGCCATTCCAAGAAAAAACCTGGACAAATGACGAGGATCCTATAGGACCACTCTGAGCAATGTGTGCGAAGGAAGTAGGAACTGAAGGTACACTAGGAATCCCAGTGACCACTCCACCAGAAGTACCTGCTAAATTGGTGGGATCCGGTGGTTGAACCACCTAGCTAGCTGGAGTTAAAGGTGTAGTAGGTATACTTGTTCTAGGGGCACCAACCGGGGGAGGGGGCACTCCTTCAGCCAGAGTGGCTGAGGTGGAGGTAGAAGAACTTTCTCCTGCAAGAGACATTAGTCTGCCTAGAGGGACACCAATCATGGGTGAATTTAAAGGATGAACCTGAATGATCATAGGATCGTTTAAGTCAGTTAGAGTTGAATTTAAGTTCCTTGCAAACTCGTCATCCTGCAAGTATTCTATCTCAACTATAGTTAAATCAAACTGGTCTGTCCTAAGTTCTAGTTCACCTAGAACTTCACTAACTCTTATCAGTTCGAAAGAACCGTATGTGTCTAATCTCCTCCTTTGAAGGGGAGGTGGAGATTCCAATGTTATAAGCAGAGGAAGGTTTTGCAAATTTCATGACCTTCTGACAGATTAGTCCTCCATGATTGTAAATTTGACCCTTCACACCCTAATGTTGGATAAACATAGACAAACCACAGAGCAATCACTACAAAATTTCCTAAAGTCTCAACAATCACAAGGGGTATAACATATGCTTTCTCAAAGAAAGCTGAGAGAAAGTTTCTTGGCATCCTTTAAGAGGTTCTTAGGCACAAGCGAAGGAATCACACACCACCCTCCTACAATTTCAACAAGGGTTACCTTCCAAGCCTGTCCAAGGTGAACCAGAAATATCCTTTCGGTTTACCCGTGTATAAACCCTAGATGTCAAAGAGACTAAAGGCTACCTTAACTATATCAATATTCTGGGGGGACAGTCGCAAGACTGATTCGTATGCATGGGCAGGGTATAAAATCCCAAAACTCTGTCTAGGATAGAATCTCTAGATGCGCAAAAACCTTGGTCTACGTTTTGACAAGGAATCAGAGGGTTATCTCCTCAGTCCAAGCCTCCATGTGGCCTCATGCTTAACTCTTGTTTGAGAGGAGCTTCCCAGATACTACCAACATAGATAAGGATTTACCTATCGAATGGCCAATTACGTATTAATTTAACACTTGTGGGGAGTTTACATTTCCTATCCCACAAATCTATCCTAAGCTAGTAGGTGTATGACCCTTTAAAACAAAACTTACTAATAAATTTTAAATTATAGCGTTCATTTTAAGGGTTGTTCTTAGTCATAGGGTAAGTGGCATGAATGACTATGATATCATAGATTCGATAAGAAAAGTAAAAACGTGCATAAAATGAATTCCAAAAAAATTTACAACTACTTAAAACAAGCTTCTTTTCTTTTTGTAAATATGAGCTAATGAAATTACAACTAAGTACGAGAAGAGTAAGACTTATTTTTTTGTAATTTTTGAAATTTTACTCGAAAATACTGAAAATAAAACTACAATATGCAATTAAAATGCAAATGTTTCAAATTTTTTCCTTCACTTTTCAAATTCTTCAAAAATTACCATGCACCTGAATGCAAAACTTCTTGAGTATGTTTGAATAATCAGACCATAAAGAAAGCAATATGAAGTATAGCATACTTGCAAGAAACAAATTCAACCACATAAGGAGGAGACTTGGAAAACACCTAACTTGGGAAGAATCAATGAATAAAATCCACTGAAATCACTAAAGGACAAGTGACAAATTGAAACTACTCAAAAGCAGTACAGAGTACAAGGTATCTAAAATCTTGATCACTAATTCAGATACACAACACTGAACCTATCACCCAAATAGGAGAATCCACCTCAAATTGATAAGTGAAAGAAGACTCAAACAACAAAACTCAAGGGCTTACTGAAAAGCACAAAGTATGGTGTACAGGACTTTCAGACTTACAACAATATGCCAATAATAGAAGAATCTCAAGTAGAGAAAAATCCAAATAAGACAGGGACAAGCAAACCTACCTAAAAAATTGCTGCTAAAATATGTACGCGACTGTCTTATAGAGAAATCCACATACTGTACACGATTGTCCAATAGAGCAACCCACGTATACAAGTTGTTGAATGCGACTGTGTAGCATAGCAACCCGCGTACACAACAAAATTTCTTTCAAAAAAAATAAAAAAATAACAAAGGTCTTCAGACACACTACTGCAAATAAAATCCAAGATAGAAAACCACACACTGAATTAGAGAAAAGACTGGGGAAGTATCTACAGGACTAACCCACAGCAGGATGGACTCCCCAGCAGAGTCGCCAGTTCTATTTTTCAGGATTAAGCACCCTTGTAACCTAGGGTCTGGGGTTACCAAATTACTTCTAACCTTGCAGACAATCAACTTTACCAGAGAATGGAAATGGAATAGGAAGAAAGTCTTGACTTACCCGATAACCGACGGTTGATCCAAGATTGATCTTCTCCCGCTCCTCTTCTCTCCAAAGCTTCCGGGGATGCACCTCTTTCACCTGCAAAGAGAAAATCCCTCAAGTAATATCTCATGCATGCATATATTAGAGGTTAGATAAACAATATATCAAACATATAATCAAATACATTCATTAACCACGATACATGAAATAGACTCAACACAAAGTCGGAAGAAGAATTCTTTTTATTAACAATCAGTGAATGAGATAAAAGTACAACCCAGCTTCTGAGACAAGGACTCCTCTGCAACCAAAGGACTTTGATTTCTGCTGCTCCAAGAATTCCGAAGATATACCACCAGAATAACTTTTCTCTCTAATATTGATTTATTATTACCCACCCCAAATCCTCTATTTATACTTTGGGAAATAGAGTAGTTTCGAAGGCTGGGGTGGTTCAAACAGTTGGGATAGTTAAATGTTAGGGCCCAACTAATCTCATATAATCATGTTTTATATTTTTTAAATCCAAACTAAGATGTACATGACTATTTATATAGGGGGCCCCGCGTATGACAAGCGAATTTCTTGAAGGAAACCCGTGTACGCTAGTGTACGTGGGTTGCAATGCAGATAGTCGCGTATAGTGCGTGAGTTGCAATGAAGATAGTCATGTACGAAACTCAACACTTAGAAAAATATATAGCAAGTTGGTTTAAGAGGTAAATGCATCTCAATTCATGCCCATCTATAGTGCTTTGGCAAACTTCAATCCTAATTTGTCCTTTTGTGTACCAACATAAAGAATGTTGGAAATCAGACGGAGAAGTGCCATTTGGGTTAATAACATTGCCTCTGTGACCTTCTTTGCATCTTGCTCCATGTCATCAAAATATGTCACAAAATCCTCAATGGCACTCTTCCTTTCTGCAACCTACTCTAGTGGTGTATTTGGGTAACCCATAGCATTTAACAGGCTATTATCCAACTGGAGTTGCGCTATGACTTTTCCAAGTCTCTTGGCCTTGGTGACTGCATCCAGATCTGCTGTGATTTCGACGATAAACTGGAAGGAATTTTTAATGGCCTCTTCTACAAGCCCCTAACTCATAAACAACTGCACCTTCTCAATAACAAGGAGGCCAGTTTCCTTTTTCAACTTGGTAATTTCTGCAACAACCTTCTTCTTTAGCTCCTCCTGCGCTGTCTTCAATGCTACAATCTCCTGGAGTTTTTTAGCTATCAGCTGCTCCTTTATCTGTCGTAATTCTTCAAGTTTCTTCTTCATCACTTCTTCTTCAATCCGCGACCCTAAGTACTAGTCGCTGAGCTCCTTTTGTCTATATTTAAACTCCTGGTTGGAGACCTGCTACATGTGTACTAGCGTCTGAGTTGATAGCTTGTTGATGTCCAACGCAATGCTCTGTAGCTGTTGTAGTGAGCAGTTGATATCCTCTCGTCCAACTTTAATTGTAGTTAAGGGAACCTGAACATTCCTGGTCCGTGGCTCATTGCTAATCGACACAGAATCCTGCACAACTACACTTTATGGTCCTCTTATTTCTACGACATTATATAGAATATATCTTTGTGCGTACCTTAGCAAAACCTTCCTGAGAACAGCTCTGCATTTCTTTTATTACAACGTCAGATGAGTCCATGATGGCCTTATTGATCCTCTGTAATTGTGATTCCAATGTGGATCTGGTACTACTGTTGGCGTCCTAGTCCATTTGCCTCTTCATCCTTATTTCCTTAAAGAGGCGTTGTGCCTCTAGGTCCACAGGAGTTTATGTTGAGGATTCTCCATTGGAATCGTGATGAATCTGCTCCTTGCACATAGGTTCTTTAGGGGCATCTACTAGTGGCCCTGTCGATACTTCTTCTACACTTACTAGTTCCCACTAGTTGGTAGGCCAATCCTGGACCGCTATGTCCAATTCTTCATTGCTTGTCAGCCAAGGCCCATTGGAAGCCATTGCTTGTGAGGGTCGCACCTAGATTGGATCTGAATAGTATGCGGCCTGATGGAAAACCACATAATCCACTGATACTTCACTGCTGTTGCATTGGATAATATTGGAACTTTAACCGATGTTGCTTGTAATGCCTCCCAGTAGACCAAAAAGTGGATCGTGTAATCTGCTTGTCAACTGGGCTCCTCTACCCACCACAAGTTTTTATATCATGCACCTTTTCACACCTCAACAACTTCAAATGTCATTCTTTGGTAGTCCTCTAGCTCCATCCAAGCCACCAATGCAATTAAGATAAATATCCAATTATAAGTGAAGGGCCGCTCCTAAACCTAAACTGTCTCTATGTCCTCATTTAATTGGTTCAACAAAAATATAGACCAATTCATTTGGACTCCCTCAGTGCATTTTTGTGTGCATGCAATCACCCCCGAAGTGCACTGAATAATGCGATTCTTCCTAACAATATTACTTTCCAGAATCTATGCACCAATACACACCATTCTGTCGCTAATGTTGTTGATGTGATAGGATCTTCCATCATGCTACAAATCATACCTCTCCTTCAACCGTGCCGCTAGTCTCTTATCATTATCTTGGCCTTTGAAATACTACGATGGGTCGGGCCCATCCTTCAACAACCCCATAATCTCAGAAATCAAATCCAAAGTGAGTGTGATTGGTGTGTCCAACCACAAATTTCCTCCATGGAAGCACACCAATAGCTTCTTGACACACGCATTCACTTCATTCGAATGCCCAAAATGTGGCATGTTGATGAGCCCCAAAAACCCAGACTTATCCAGCCCTTGCACCCATGGCTGAGGAATATGCACTACCAGTTCTCCTATGATCGATGGCAGTGACTCATACGGCTCATTCGCTTCATCCTTCCACAACAATAAGTCATGACCCTGGTACTTCATCTTCATCAAAGAAGGGACAATTTCAGTGGTGTAGACCATCCCTTTCGGCAGCGGCGACATTTTCGGTTGGTACTTTTGATTTTTGGTCAAGCATGGAGGATTTGCACCAAGTCAGGTGGGTGCAATGTACCTTGTAATATTCTTAACAAAAACCCTCGTGCAAACCATTGATTTGACAGCTCTGGAGCTAGAGGGCCCCATCTGAGCAGTGCCTTCCCCTTGTGCCCAAATGAAATTTCTCATCTTCCTCTTCTGTGGTGGCGTGGAGCTTGGCTTCTGGGCCTTCTGCTCCCCCCTCGAAATTGATGATGATCCAACTGGAATGCTCATGATTTCTTCAACAATGGTAGTTGGTCGAACCGGTGATTCCTACTCACTTGAAATCTCCACAGTTTCAGGGTTTCTTAGCATGTCACACCAATATACCTCACTAGTCAAGTTATCATGCACCCTACGATTTAGTCTACAACACACACACTGCCCTCAAGAGTAGCTCTTATTCAATCACGCTATGCAATTGACTCAAAAAAACTCAATGGTGATGTCCACCTGCTTCTAACTCCTTCTTATAGCATGTGGGCGAGCCATCCTTCATCATTACTAAATCATCTGTGGTCATAATGACTAAATCCTGCATTAATTACCCCAAATCCATCATCGATTCTGCCAACCCAAAGGTTGGATCATCCATAAATGCACATCGCTTCAATACGCGTCGTCGGCTAAATGCTTTTAACTACCCATATTTATTATTGATTTTACTAAATCGTAGCCCTACGGCTATCGTGGTCTGTCTACCTAGCTGTGCCAATCACCCCTATTCTTGTGTAGCCCCTTCCTTTTGGTGTGCCCTTCTTTTTATATCTATCCTACTCTTTTTTTTCATTGTGCAGTGCCTCAAGCATTGCGCAGTTCTTGCTCTGTCCGATAGGGCTTCAAGTGGCTACCATTCACAAGCTTTGGAATCACCACCCCATTTAACTATTTCAATTGAAATGCACCCCCAGAGGTAATAGAATTAACAAGACAGGGACCTAACCAATGCATTTGTAACTTACCTGGATGCTTCAAGAACTTGCTTTCATAGAGAAACACTAAATCTCCTTGCTAAAACTGTTTGTTTTTTATATGGTGATAATGCCACGCCTATTTTCGATCCTTCTCGATGTGCTGATGAAATCCTGTAATAAAATGGTCTTCTTCAAGTTGCATTAATTGTGCTGTGCACTCTTCTAAGGCTTTGTTGTCATCCTTGCCAGTTGATGCTGCAATACATAGGTTGGGGACGATGTACTTCATAGGCGTGACTGCCTCTTTCCCATATATTGATTTTAATGGTGTTTTCCCCATCAATCTCTTGCAAGTGGTGTGATATGCCCACAACATAGCTGGAATCTTCAAATCCCAGTCATCTTGATTAGCATTACATACCTTTGTAAGAACATGCTCCAAGATTTTGTTGAATGCTTCTATGGTCCCATTTGCATGCGGATGATATGGTGTACTTTTCTTGTGTTGTGTCTATAGTTCCTCAATCAGTACTCTTACTGTGCCATTAATAAAATGGCTGCCTTGGTCACTCAGCAATACTCTTGGACATCCAAACCAAGTCACAATGTTATCAACTAGAAATATTGTTGTTTCCGCGGTAGTGCAATCCACAATTGGGGCAGCCTCCCCCCATCTTGTCAAGTAGTTTGTTGAAGTGCTTATGTACCATGCACAAGTTATTTTTCTAGTTTGGTTTATTGGACCCACAAAATCCACATCCCATTTATCGAAAGGTTGCAAATTCACCTGCGGTACTAGCGACATCTCATCTCACCGCAATGGATTCCTCAGTGCTTTGACAGACATCGCAGCTCCACACATAATCTGCCATGTCATTCTGGATGGTAGGCCACCAAAGACCTACATGGAGCACCTTCCTTGCTATTGCACAACCCCCGTAGTACCCCCCAGTGACTCCTGCATGTGCTTTCTCTATGATCTTCCCTTCTTCATGTCATAGGGCACATCACCTCAATATTTCATCTGGTCCCAACTTATACAGGTGTCCTGCAATCAACTGATAATCATAACCTTTAACCACCATCTACTTCTTTTGACTTGTGGAAAATGATTCTGGCACGATTCCTATCACCAAAAAATGGATTATTGAGGCATAATGGTCATCTTCCCACAGGGACTTCACTTAGTGAACCTCTCACATAGCACGTGCGATCATGGGATATTAAATAATACCCTTAATTTCTAGAGATATTGATCCAAACTCTTTTTGTTGAAACCCCCTCCCAATACTTAAAACCTCCTCCCCACCCCTTTTTATACCTCAATCCTTATAAACCACCATACCCACCCCCACCTTAAACCCCTCATCCCAACCAATACTTGCAATATATTGGTTCAATTTTTGATAATTTTAAAACCCAAAATATGAATGAACGTGATAGGATATTGGTCAACAAGTGACGCCCCGTGCGTCTGCCATGTCAACTCAAAATAACTATGCATTGAGCAGTCCATATTTAATATTAGTAGGCTCTTCACCTGTTTCGATTCTAGATAAATAATCGGGGCCAATGTTCAAGCGACCCGGATTTACAATTATTTCAAAATCAAACTCTTGAAAGAGAAGTAACCAAGGACATATCTTCCCCCCCAACAAAGGCTTATTGACTAGATACTTCAAAGTAGAGTGGTCAGTAAATATCTTAAAGTGACCACCTAAAAGGTAATGCCTGATTTTTTGCAGCATATAGACCATTGCCAAACCTTCGCGCTCTGTGGTCGTGTAATTCCTCTCAGCGAATGAAAACTTTCGACTAGCGAAAGCAATTGGGTGATCCATATATCCTTCTCTTGGTTGCGCGATCACTACTCCTAGCGCAACAGAAGGTGCATCAACATGCACATGAAATTCTTTGTTCCAATCTGGGAATACAAGTATTGGTGCTGAATCCATCTTAGCCTTCAGTGTGTCGAAGCTACTTTGGCATTCCTGACTCCATATAAAGACAACATCCTTCTTCAGTAGTTTCTCCATCGGGAAAGTGATTGCAGCATATCCTTTAATAAATTTGCGATAGTATCCAGTGTTTCCCAACGTCGCCCTGAGCATATTTACATTGGTCGGTGGTGGAAAGCTCAAAATGAGTGGTATCTTTGCAGGATCAACCAGTAATCCTTGCTTGCACATAATGTGACCCAATAGTATCCCAAATGGTGCACAAAAAATGCACTTCTTGGAGTTCAGCATGATCTGATGTTATCAAACACCTCTCCAGCATCAGTTGAAGGTTTTCCAAATGATCCTTGATTAGGCCATACACTTCCCAATCGTACATATACACTTGTAGGAACTTCTTAATGAAATATTTAGATGTTGCGACGAAAACTAGGGAAAAGATTGCGGGCGCATTCTTCAACCCAAAAGGCATCACCGTGTATTGGAAGCAACCCCACTCAATGACAAAGGTGGGTTTGTGTCGATCCTCCTTGGCGATTCTGATCTATTGATAAAAAGAGAATCCATCTATGAAAGAGTACATTTCTTGACTGCCTACTCCTTCAAGCACTTCATCAGTGAACATGGTCGAAAAGGGGTCATGCCTACATGCATCATTCAATTTTATTAAGTCAACATAGATCTGAAATTCACCTATTTTATTTTTTTTAACCACCATGGGACTGATCCATTCTAATTCTTCTACCGGCTCAATTATTCCAACATCCAGCATCCGGTCAAGTTCAGCCTTGTCTCTTTCTTTGTATTGTGGATTCAGGCGATATGGCCTCTGTTGTACTAGTTTCACATATGGTTTTAGCGGGATCTTCATCTCTCCTAGATCACCCTGTCTCCCCTTCTTGTCTGAGAACGTTGTTGGAAAGAGATCTTGAAATTCATGTAGCAAGTCTGTGATTTTTTCCATGGTCTCCTCATCCCAATAGTCCCCAACACTTGCAAATTTCTAGTTCTCTTATGTCCCAATCTTAACCTTTCTGATCTTCAACGACTGACTCATGGGATCAGTTGGTACATCTGGTGCTACAACATCCCTACTTCCTTCTATCTTTGAGATATTGATATTCCGTAGCTCATCATCATCTTCAGGTTCTCCAGACATGTTATAGCATTCCATTATCGACTACATGTGGCACTGTGCATGTGGATCCATAGGGTATGCAATTGGTACAACTTTTAGGACCACGTCTCGAATAATTTGAAGTGCATTGTTAAAATCAGGGTTAGCTTCTACAAAATGAAAGGTCTGTGCAAAGCAAAACATCATCTCCTCCCAAGTGGTTATCTCCCTTCACATCTCCACTAATACATACCATGATCTTGCATTTCATCTAGGGTTTGAATAAAGGCATGGACCCATTCATCATTTGGCCACAATGCCCACAATGTTTGGCATTCCATCAAATGGCCGCTAGGGTCATTCCGTCCAGCATACCTCCCAGCGTGGTATGCCTCTGCATTTCCGAAGTGAACTATCATCAAGCATCAACATTGGGTCCATCCAATAATTTTCTTTTTGTGAGTTTCCCACCAATGTGATGGATCAGCCTTCAGTGCTTCCTCTAGCAATCACTATGGTTCCGAGACCTTTTCTTCAAATTCCATTAGGAACGCAGAAATTTTAGGAAGCCCTTCATAAACCAGTAATTCGACAATCTCAGTCACAACATGGAACAATGGTTGTGTTATTAATCCGCACTTTCTAAAGGACACCTCATGCATTCAATTTTTCCAATTTTCCAGTGCATCCTCAAAATCAGAAGACGCAGAACTAGCGCTGCGCCAACGGAGTTATTCATCGGCCGTGGGGTGAATATAATCTTTAGAGATATTTTAGGCATGATCCCACCCCTTGACAAATTAATATTTTTCTGGTTCAATGTATCGCTGGACTTCATCAAGATCCATAGGCGTGATGACCCGAATATCTTGGTTCTCAAAAGTCATCATCCGCTTTTTGAAGTTAATGACTGCCATGCTATTGTTGGCCCACCCAAACCCTAGTAGTGCAAGGTAGGAGCCTTCACCATTAACAACTTCAATTACGTCAAAATCAGCACGATTCCTCATACCTTCAACATCTATGACCAGGTTAGACACCTATCGAATTGGTTGCACCTTCACCTGATTAGCTAATCGCAGCTGCACCAGGGACCATCCTAATGTCGGCTACCCCATATTTTTCCATGTCTTCTTTGTTAAGATATTTACATCTGAAACTAGATCAAGAATGACTAAGTCAACTTAATAGTCTCTAATTTGAATATTCATACACATCTCCTTGCCTGTCTTTTTCTTATGTAGAGAGCTCACCGCAGACTCCTTATACAGGCGGCACAACAAATTTTCAATCTCATCCAGAGCACCTGGGTCTCTTGGTAGTGATAAAAAAACTCTCAAAGAAGTGCTGCAAGGTACCATGTTGCCATGATGGTCCTGCCTCTAGTGTAGAATCAAAAGTGGGAGGCATTTCATAGACATGTGACTTACCAAGATTTCTTTTGATATCATTCTCATGCTCCAGAAAATGTCTCCTTTTTAGTTATGATATCGAACGGTGCCTTCTTCTATCTAGCTATTCGAATCTGTGGGAGGGGCCCATCCTCTCCTATTGTGGCTCCTACATGGGTGACAATGACAACATCAACATTCGTTGTTCTGGGCTCCGCTGAGATTGTTGCTACCATCGGCCCTTGATTCTGGTTCATTGGGGGATTATGAGTCAGCAGCGGATTCTGGCTCAACAGGGGGTTCATAGGTTGGTTCACCATCTAATTTTGGATTGGAACTTGATTCTAGGTTTGCAACTAGTTCTGGTTTTGTAGCTGATTCTGAGTCTAGACCTAGTTCGGGATTTGCAACTGAGGAACGTTCCCAGCCTGACACCTTGTGATTAACTGTGGGAAGTTTTCGAATGTATGATTAGTCGTTGTGAAATATGTACATGATCATTGAAAGTGTGGTAAATCTCTCTTATAGTTCCCAAATACCCCACAATTGTAACACTAGACTGATCCATGATCTCGTCCTCCTCCTCATCCGAAGCCTCCTTATCTTCCTTGGAATCCTCCACGTAATCCTCCCTGTTGCTCGTACTGCGGTTGAGCCATCTATTGTGGCATGGGATTCGGATGCTGCTGAACATACTATGCAGCTTGAACATACTGCGACTACAACTAAGGCATCATCATTTTATTGTACTATGACTACGGCACAAATTGCGGCTATGGTGCAAACTGTGGCTGCAGCTGTGACGGTATAAATTGCATCTGTGGTGGTGGTGTATATTGTGGTCGAGCATTTAACATCTAAGGATGATTCTGTGGCTGTTGTACGGTGTGAGTATCTTCACCCTTCACAAAGTATGAATCGTATCTTCTCTCCTGCAGCAGATCATATGACCAATAGTCTTTGTCTTCATGTCCCATCGATTTACAAAAAGAACAATATAGGATGGCTGGTTTTGACACCATTTTTCTGCATGTAGCTACACTCTTCGTGTCGATGCCCATAAACTTGACATATGCGACACCATGGTACACTGCTGCAACTTAATGGGTTTGGTGCTCCTAAAACTAGATAATTTCAGAAACTGGGGCAGTTATCCTTGGTGTGTCCATCTGCATGACACTGAGTGGACCAAAGACCATTGCGATCTTCCTTCACCTTCTTGATGTCTTGTAGCTGAAGCATTATATTTTCTAGTTGCGATTGGATTTGATTCATGCCAACTACACTCTTTCCAACTGGTGAAGCTTCCAACTTCATCACAATCTCCAGAGCCTCGCTCTATCTTGCGATCTTTTGCTCCATCAGTGGTTTCTGGATATGAGGTATGAAGGCTGCGATAAACCACTCTTTATTTTGTACATTGCTCATATTAAAGTTGACCCTTTCCATTAATGTTTTGAATCTCTGGTCGAAGTCCCAAATAGTCTCATTGGGAAACTGCTTAATCTCTTTCAACTCAGTAATGTATTGAGCCTTAGACTTAGGCTTCCGAAATTCTGCGATTAGTCCCTTCCATACTTCATTTAATGTTTTTGCAAGTGCCCCCCAATGAACTTGAATGTTTCATGAAACAATCTAGTGCATGACCTTGCAGGTTAGTCGCCAGTTGGCCTTTCTTGAAATCATCATCGGTGGTTTGTAGAACTATCCATACTGCCTCACAGAGGAACCCGTACTGCTCGGGATCATCCATCCCGTTCCCATGGAACAAAGGTGACTTAGTATCATCCCCTGCCATCCTTGGCCTTCTTCCTACAAATGTTGATCTACTACTAGAATGTTGTTGACACACCAAGCAAGCCGATGTAGAATTCATGTTTCTCCCTGAGTTTCAAGTGGTGCACGAAGGCATGGGCATGTTGCTACTAGGGTTTGATCTTACCACTACCCTGGGTGTAGTTTGGGTCTAATCGTCCTCTTCTTCATTGTAGGGTCACTTCGTCTTGTGTGGTTTTCCTTCGTGGTTTTGTGTTTAGATCACAGTAGGACCTTTGCCTGTCCTCTTATTCTTCTCTTGTCGAAACCTTGCTCCTCCCCTTGTACAAACACTTTCTTCCTCAGCTTCCCTCACAGTCTCTTCGAAACTTGCACCCATCCACCCCTTACCTTCCCATTCGTCTCTCCCCTTTAGTCATGGTATCCACTGCCTTTGCACACCCTATTTCTATTACTCTAGGTGCATCTTCAGTATAACCTTTTCATAGACAAGCATTTTAATTGACAACTGTAGAGATAATAAGAACCTATCTCTGGGCCCATTGAAAAATTCTCTTTCTGCTTTGTTGTAAGACTTGGTAGTGTCGACTGCAAACTCCATAATGTAACCTTCTAGGATACTATCCAACTAGACCTCAACAGCTCATGACGCTCTGTTGTCAGTTTCTTACAGTTTCTAGATCAATTCAGGGGTCTAGGATGTTGGTTCTCCTCCTTGGAAATTTGTCTTCTTGTACGTAAATTGTGCCAACCACTCATACAGTATAATGGGAAACTCACAGAAGAAATACTCGTGAGGACCGTCGTGTATGTAATTAGCCAACCACTTATCTGTAGTCAATCCCAGGTTCTGATTTTTCGCTTCAGCAAATTCTCGCAGCTTTTGGTCAAACCAATCTTGGATTTCTGGTCGCATCGGAAGCCACATCCCCTCCTCTCAATCACAACAAGGTCCTGACAATGGAACCATTTTTTGGTTCAATCCTCAACCAATAAAACTCATTCGAAAGGGGTCCCACCAGTGTTGGAATTTGAAGAGAAAAATGATCGTCATGGGGCATTTTGACCGTCAAATACGGTTAAAATTTTTAGTAAACCATTTTTTTCTAAAGGGAAAATTTATCATTTAAACGTATTTTTGAAGGGAAATAAAATTTGCAAAACATCATTATATTACTACTATTTTGGAAGGGAAACAAAATTACTAAAACTTCTTTATAAATTACTACTAGTAAATTAGTAATATCAATACTTTTATCTTGTTATTATATAAAATTATACTTTCCAAATTCCAACCATACTTTCACTAAAAAGAAAAATATTAAGTTAGTACTATTTCCATGATCCATGCTTTTCTATTTTGTAGGTTTTCTTGATTTTTTTTTGAAGCAAAAAAGTCATTTAACAATAATTTTTCTATTTTTTATTATTATTGTAATTAGCATCTACATAGTATAAATTTCAGTGCTCAATGCTCAACTAGATGATTTGAAAGTTGGAAGTGGAACTTAGAAGGCTGGAACTGGAGCCTAGAAGCCCTTGGAGTTGGAGAGTGGACAGTGGAGTCTGGACTCTAGACACACAGTCTTGGAAAGCATTATCAAGATTCAAAGGTACTGTGTGTAGAATATTTTGGTTTGGATTTAAATATTTGTTTAAAAATATATTGATTTGTTTAAAATCTACTATAGTTTTCTGTAATTTATATATATTTAAACTTGATACTCCGAATCCATAGTACATGGTTGATAATAGAGATACATGCAATAACAACTTACATTAGTTAAACTGGAAAATAATATTTCTAGATAGTTGCGGTGAGAGATTCAGCGTGTCTTGATGTAAACAAAGCCACTAGTATTGGTGACTTAGTCACAGTTATTCATAGTTTATAGGAGTAAGAAGAGGTTCATTATTACGTTATTCACCTAATTAATAGTAATTATATTACACACATATTAAGTACTACATGAACAATTGTAGCGGCTGAACTTTGTGGGGAGGGGGTTCAAATGAATTGGCTGCATTCTCTTCTAAATGAGTTATTAGCAAATGTGAAGGTGTCACAGGAAAAAGGTATCACATTCCATTATTCCTGGTTAGTCATTTTGATTTCGTTTGTCGCATGGTCAGAACTAGAAAAATACCAAGGGGTAGAGATACCAGTTCGATGTCAAGGAGCTTNTTAGACATTAATTAATCCAATTTTTGTCTTATTTGCCTAGTTTCCATATTCCACCTTATGCAAGTTGTCCTCCACACATCCATAGTGGTCAAACTTGCTAGTTTTGAGTGATGGAGCACTTGGGAAACCTCCTGGAATCAAATCTGCTTTATTCCTAGCCTCCTTAGTGCATATCTACTTTTTCTACTTTATTGCCTGCTTTTTCAGTGTTTTAAGGCAATTGGGAAAGTTTGACTAGGTGAAGTTAACTTGTTTTTGTCCTCATCATCCTCCACTCTTTCCTCCTATGAAAATCATGTATGAGTTGTCCTTCCACCATCTATTAGCTTGCCTAATTTCTTTTTCCAATTCGTGAGCTCCTAGACATATTTGGAATGTGCTTTATGCACCTATGGGGGATTTGCTTAGATTTAGTAAGCCTGCTTTTGACTAGATTTGAATGGCATCTTCATGCATTCGAATACCTCATGTAATTATTTATTGTGGCAGCCTATGAATTCACTGGGTTGGCTATTGTACACTTATTCAATACAGATTAGTGTTCTGCTCCATTATTCAGTCTCCTTTGTGAGTAATTTGCATGTGCAATTGGCAATTGTTGTGAGTGTAATTGTTCTAACACCTGGGTTCAATTTCCACATGGTATCAAAGCCTTTGTAAATTGATTTCTATCCTTCCAATTTGTTTTGCAGGTTTGACATCATTGACTGGGAGCATTCTGCTGACTGACAGGACAATTTATGAGCTATGGATCAATCTCAGAAGATCATCTTGACTCCATTTAATTTATTTGAATGGAAAGCAGAGATGGAGATACTATTGAGAGCCAAAGGCCTATACAGAGTGACTATGGCAACAGAAATAGAGCTGAATGCAGATACAGAGAAGATTAAATGGCACAACAGGAGGGATGAGGCCTATGGTCTCCTGTGTCTGAGCATATCCAGAGACCTCCTTTTCCATCTTGATGGATTGACATCACCTAATGAAGTATGGGAGAAGCTTGTTGATATTTTTGGAAACAAAAATGATATTAGGGGACATCAAATTGAAAATGAATTGATCTCCCTGAGTCCCAATAGCTTTGAATCCCTGCAACTCTATTTTTCCAAGTTCAAAGCACTTGTTTTGCAGCTAAAACAATGTGGGATCGAAAATAAGGATGATCAGCTGGTATTGGCCATACTCTCAAAGCTTGGCCCTAATTATTCAATGTTTTTTTTGACCTTCTATGCCACAAAGTTGACAGCTCGAGCCTGGAAAATGCCTAGCCTTGCAAATTTCATGGAATCTCTCACACAAGAAAAAGATAAATTGGTGATGATGGGCACCATCAAACCTTCCAAAGACCAAACTCTAGTTGCTGGAGATTCTAGGGTGGATTCAAAAATAAAAAAGAAATCTAAAAATCCAACTAAGCAAAAGAGAGACAAGAACAAGTCTCCAGAGGAGCCTCAAGGTTCCAAGAAGAACTACCAGAAGAAGAAGAACAAAGGAGAAATGAGCAAGTGTGCATACTGCAGTAAGGGAAATCATTCTGAGAGCTCCTATATGAAGAATAAAATAGACATGCTGACCCAACTCCTGGAGAATAATGGAATCTCCCTTCTAGACAGCTCAAAGAAGAGGGAAGGAGGATCAAATTCAGAAGACAGAGAAAGAGTTCATGCATTGGTTGCTGGCACATAAAGCTCACCTAGTTTCATCATTGATTATGGAGCTTCAAGACATATGGTTTCGACCAAGGAGGCATTCACCTCACTTGACATGTCGAAAGGTCCACCCATAGTACTAGGAGATGACTCTCTCACTGAAATTTTAGGCAAAGGGAGGATTGATCTTGACCATGGTAAGTTCAGCAATGTGTTGTATGCTCCAGGTCTTTCCTCTAACCTCTTAGCAGTGTATCAGATGACCCACACAGGGTCTCCAAAGAAGGTCATATTCTCCCCTAATGAAGTTGAGATCACATATATCTCAAGTGGTAAATTCATTGCAAAAGGAATTGCAAATCATACTTCGAAGGTATACATGTTCTCACACTTCCTACCCTACTCAAACCCCTATGCTCTTCTGATTCATGCTAATGAGGCAAGCAAGCTTTGGCATGAAAGATTTGGCCACCTAAATTACAAGTATCTTTTTGATCTTAGTGAAAAATAAATGGTCATAGGGTTACCAAAGATTAAGTTTTCCAAAGGAGTCTGTCAAGGTTGCATCCTAGGAAAACACCCAGAGCACAAATTTGAGAGAGCTAGTCATGAGAGAACCTCTACACCTCTTGAGTTGATCCACAGTGATGTTGCTGGCTCGTTTCCTCATATGTCAATGAGTCAGGCCAAATATGCATTGACATTCATAGATGAATTTTCCAAGTATTGATGGGTTTACTTCTTGAAACACAAGTCTGAAGTTTTTGGCCTCTTCAAAGTCTTTAAGGCTTTGGTTGAAAACCAGTCTGGGAGGAAACTCAAGGTCCTCAAATCTGATAATGATGGTGAGTATTTCAAGTCTGATTTCATTCAATATTGTGCAGATGCAGCATTCTATCCCTTACACACCACAGCAGAATGGTTTTGCTGAGAGGAAGAATAGATCATTGAAAGAGATGGCAACCTGCATGATGGAGGCTAAGACTTTGCCACCAAAGTATTGGGTCGAAGCTATAAACTATGCAGCCTATATCCAGAATAGGGTGCCTCATAAACAACTTGATGGTATGACTCCTTTCGAAGCATGGAGTGGGCACAAGCCAGATGTGACCCATTTTAGGATTTTTGGCTCAAGGGCTTGGGCTAGAATTCCAACAGAAAAGAGGAAGGATTTGCAGCCCCAAATCCAAGAGTGTCTATCTATTGGGTACTCTAAAGATTCAAAAGGGTACAATCTGATCAATTTGAGCACCAACAATGCCTTCATTGAAAGGTGTGTTCAGTTTCAAGAAGAGCCCCTAGTAGCAGTGGAAGTTGGAGAATCCTCTTCACCACCAGAACCTCTGAATGTAAGTGAAGAGATTGTTGAACATGCTGATTCTGATATTTCTAATGATGATGGTTTGATTTCAGGTCCTAACATTCCTACAAGACCAAAATGGGCAGCCAAGACTAGTCATGCAGCTAGAGAACTAGCTGGAAATCCTAATGATCCTAGGAGGACCAGATCTCAGTTTGAGAGTGCTCTGTGCATGAAAGATCCTATGTATGATGAGAAATGCTATATGATGATTGAATCAGATCCATAGACATATGAAGATGCATAAAAATATCCAATATGGCAAGCATCCATGAAGGAAGAGTTCATCTCACTCCAGAAGAGCAACACTTGGGAGCTGGTTGATCTTCCCCCAGGGAGGAAGCTAGTTCAGTGTAAGTGGGTGTACAAAAACAAATTTTATGCTGATGGTTCACCTCTGAAGTATAAGGCCATATTGGTAGCCAAGGTCTACTCACAAGTTCAGGGCATAGACTACAATGAGACCTTTGCACCAGTGGCAAAGATGGACTCCATCAGGCTAGCCTTAGCCATTGCAGCTTCAAAGCAATGGGAAGTACATCACATGGATGTGAAGTGTGCTTTCCTGAATGGAGATCTCACTGAATAGATATACATGCAGCAGCCTCAAGGATTTTATACTAACCCATCTCTTGTGTGCAGGCTAAAGAAGTCATTGTATGGGCTTAAGCAAGCCCCGAGGGCTTGGTATGCCAAGATTGATAGCTTTCTGCTATCACTGAATTTTTTTCGATGCAAATCAGATCCAAATGTCTATTTAAAGATGATTAATGGTTCATTAATGATCATTGTTTTATATGTTGATGACCTTCTCATTACAGGAAGCTCAAAGGATGAAATTGCTTCCTCGAAGGATGTAATGAACCATGCCTTCTCCATGACAGATTTGGGGCTATTGAGCCAATTCTTGGGGCTCAAGAATGCTCAAACCAAAGATGGAATCAAATTGCATCAGTCCAAGTATGCCTTGGATTTTCTGAACAAATTAAAAATGAAGGATTGCAAGCCAAGCAAGACTCCTTTCCTTTCAGGAGTGAAGCTTGAAGAAGCTGATTCTTCACCTATGGTAAACAATACACTGTATAGGCAATTGATTGGATGTTTGTTGTATCTTACACATACTAGACCTGATATTTATTATACAGTAAGTGTGGCTTCAAGATACATGGATAATCCTCATGAGATCCATTGGAAAGAAGCCAAAAGGATCCTTAACTTTGTTCAGGGAACAAGGACACATGGGATATTCTATAAAGCTAAATCTGATCTTGATTTGATTGGTTTTACTGACAGTGATTGGGCAGGTGACAACATAGATTGAAAGTCTACATTAGGATATGTGTTCATGCTTGCAGAAGGGCCAATCAGCTGGTCAAGCAAGAAACAGAGTGCCATTGCACTCTCATCTACAGAAGCAGAGTACAGAGGAGTTGTAAATGCAGCAAATCAATGTTTATGGTTGCAGGGGTTACTTGGAGAGTGTGGCTTCAAATCAGAATACTCAACTACTATCTACTATGATAATCAGAGTACCATTCGAATCTGCAATGATCTAGTTCATAAGTAGAGAACCAAACACATTAAGATCCATATGCACTACATCAGACAACTTGTGCATGATGGCACCATTCACCTACTCTTTTATTCATCTTCAGAACAAGTAGCTGATATCTTCACCAAAGTTTTTTGTGAGAAGACATCCAACAATATCAAATCACTACTGGGGATTTCTGATCATGCTGTGAAGCATGAATTATGACAAGATTTCCAAATTTTGTTTTACAGTCCATGTTTAAGGGAGGATTTTTCCCACTGGGTTTTTGCCTCTTTCCTTGGTTAAATGGACATGCAGTATGTAAAGGGTGACTAAGCCTTGTTGCTAGGCCCTATAATTTTCTGATATTTTACTAATAAGTCAGGCTTAAGGGGGGGTGTTAGAATAATCAACCCATAGTTAGATACCTTAGACATTAATTAATCCAATTTTTGTCTTATTTGCCTAGTTTCCATATTCCACCTTACGAAAGTTGTCCTCCACACATCCATAGTGGTAAAAATTGCTAATTTTGAGTCATGGGGAACTTGGGAAACCTCCTGGAATCAAATTTGCTTTATTCCTGGCCTCCCTAGCACATATCTGCTTTTTTTGCTTTATTGCCTGCTTTTTTAGTGTTTTAAGGCAATTGGGAAAGTTTGACTAGGTGAAGTTAACTTGTTTTTTGTCCTCATCATCCTCCACTCTTTCCTCCTATAAAAAGCATGTATGAGTTGTCCTTCCACCATCTATTAGCTTGCCTAATTTATTTTTCCAATTCGTGAGCTCCTAGACAGATTCTGAATGTGCTTTATGCACCTATGGGGGATTTGCTTAGATTTAGTAAGCCTGCTTTTGACTAGATTTGAATGGCATCTTCATGCATTCAAATCCCTCATCTAATTATTTATTTTGGCAGCCTATGACTTCACTAGGTTGGCTATTGTACACTTATTCAATATAGATTAGTGTTTTGCTCCATTATTCAGTCTCCTTTGTGAGTAATTTGCATGTGTAATTGGCAATTGTTGTGAGTGTAGTTGTTCTAACACCTAGGTTCAATTTCCATACTCGATACCAGAATCTATGGTTCAAGAAAGATATAAGGTAGATACCGATATATAACAATGTACAATTATTTATGCATGGAGAGGCCCCGCGGTATCACGTGAAAAAGAAGGCAAGAGTTACAAAGGAGACCGTTCAAAGGTTTCAAAACATTGTTAATTTTATAATTGGTCCCCATCATATCTTGTTGCAGTTGTGATGAGATCAACTATTCCAGTGGTTAGCGACACAATACATGCTATCCGAAGAACAAGTTGAGGAAATTACCCAAGATTGGTGGAAGAATGGTGAGTCCCTATCACTCATGACCTAATATATGCTGAAGAATACCTATGACAGGATGATCAAATAATGAAAAAGGATGGAGAACTGGGAGAGGACCCACCAACACCACCAAAAGACCCACAAAATTCTCCCAAACCTCCCCGTAATGACTCTTTTTCAACCCTTCAACCCCAACAGATCGAGTAATGGGCGATTAGAGGAAGAATAATGAGTAGCTTAAGACAAGGCATAAGAAAAGAAAGGTTGACAAAACAACAGGAACTATTGGCCTTACCAATGATGATTTCTCCCTTTTGACAGATGCAATGACAGAATTCGCTACACAGAGCCTGAAGAAAATGGACGAGCGCTAAACATATCTCACAAGAAGTATTACAGATTTACTATAGATGCTCTGCAAAGCAGTCAAAGAAGCACATGTCATGGTCGACTACATACCACAACTGGCAGTGTTGCATTACTTAGTTGTCCCACTAGAAGAGTGACTGATTGATGTGTCGATACCTATTCCACCAATAGGGACTCAACTGGTGGGAGAAGCACTCGACTTTGAAACAATAGAGTTGAATACCATGGCCAACAACTTGGTCCATGGATGGGTTTCCACGAGTTGTCTATGTGTATATTTAATGAATGTGCTTATGTCGAATGAATGTATGTTGTGAATGAATGTATGTATATTTTCTTATGAATGAGGCCTTATATGCATCTATCACACTGTTGTTAGTTAGAATAACTAATAAGGAATTATATTAACGGTTATAATCTCCGTCGATAGACAAGTAGAGCCATATCTTTCATGCATGCAATAAGAATAAGTAATATAACCACCAACTTCAGTCGAGCAAGATAGTAAGGTTCCATGGAAGAGGAAATCCCCACACAACTACAGAAACCTAGTTCTGGAAGTTGCCCATAAGAGATATCTCGAGTGAGACTGCATCTGCGTCGCATGTACTGCCCATTGAGCCATGCTCTGTTGGGCCGATATATTGGGATTTGTTGACAGGAATACAAGGGTCTAAAACTGGGTCGAAGAGAGAAATGCCAACAGTTTCCAATGGAAAACATACGACAATTATGAGTGGATTTTCTTTTGATATAATGAACGATTACTCAACTTTGCATAAATATGATTCTCCTTAGTACTTGTAGTACTAATATTAGATGCCCTTCACACTCCTCTTCTAATTTGGAATAAATGATAATTTCATCCAGGAATATAATGAAAAACTTATCCAAGTACTACCTAATTATCCCATTCATCAAACATGAAGGTAGCTAGTACATTTATTAACCCAATTGGCACCACTACAAATTCATAATGACCATACCTAGTCTTGATTGTTGTCCTAAATATTGTTAAGGGTTTTCAATGACTTGGACACTCTAGAAGTCCACACTATAGAATATTGTTAAGCATTGTCTCTAGAGTGTTTGGTAATTCGATCTTGTGGTGTAAGATGTCAACATCCAAATACACAATAATTATGATATCAATGGTTATGGGTGAAAACATGAAGTTGGGAAACACTTTTTGCTTGTTTTTGATGTAGAAAATTGTAATTTTTTTAATGGTTTTTCAACTTCAACCCCTCTAAATTCAATTTTTTTTGAGAATTTCAATTTGAAGAGAAAACAAGATTTGTAGAGAATTGTCTTACCTCCATACTCATATTTAATTTTTTTTTATAGACATATAGTAGGGTAGATTTGGTGTTTACTGACTGCATATACTTGAAAATTTCAGGTAAGGATAATGAGTGAATTAACGATCCACCATGATTTCTAGATATTGTTATTCATTTTGGGGGGAAATATATCATCACAATCTACACAGAGTCCACTAGTGCATAGACTGTTTTTGGGGAATTTTCAGATTCAACCACTATTTTTTATTATTTAATGAAATAGACTAAGACAAACAAATGATGATGTTTCAATACATTCCATGATCCACCAATTTTATTTTTAACATGATCATCACTAAGAAAAAACAAATACCATTTTGAATAGGACATGGGGAGGAAGTACACTATGATTTTTCTTATTTTTTTGGTGTTGACGTTTAGAAGTTATTGAATTTTCATTTCAAGGAATTTTAAGCAAAATACAATTATGAAGTGATACAATTGAGTATAAAATTAGTCATAAATAGAAACTATTAATGTAAATGAACAATTCTTATATAATTAAAAATTAGATTTAGAGATGAATTCATTGGTACCAATTCCAAAATATAATGTATATAATTTACAGGCGTTCACCCTTTTGAAAGCTTTACATAATCTATATAATCTATATAATTTACAGGCGTTCACCCATGAACATATTCAATCGGTATACAATCAAAATGTCTAAGTCGTTTCTGATATAATTTTTTGGTATGATGAACAGTCTGAAACATTCCTTACTCCAAGTGGCTACTACTGTGAATTTGTAATGAAATAGAGAGATTTGAATGGTTAGCTTAGCAGTTTGTCTCCTTTAGAGTTAGATCTAACCTTCCTCTTTGAAATGGAAAAAACGTTGAATTCCATGCCTGCCTGCTAATAAAATTATAGTTTGACATTTCATTTTTTTCTTGTCCCCCAAAGTAATTCAAATGTCTCCGAAGTTCCACAAGTCTATGACGTCGAGGAAGTTGTTCCTCCTCCTTAGGGTGTTCTCGGAACTGCTACACCCAATTTGTACTAGGAATCGAAATGAGCTTCAATGCCTACGCCTTATCAATTGACGAAAACCTCTCCAAATTACTCATAACTTGTGCCTACGCGTCTACTTCCTTTTCAGGGAAATGGAGTCGAACCCCCATTTGTTCTAGTTGTTTCCTCTTAAACCTACTTCCATCCATTCATATATGTTCGGAGATAAGCGGTTGCATCAATCCGATTTCCTTAACATTTTTTATCCATGGAGCCAATGAACCACAACAAAATCTCTCTGTAGCCAATGTGAATTAACATTGATATCTTCCAGAGCCTCATATATCCACATATAGAAAAATAAACTTAGAAAATAAAATCAATGATGCCGAGTCTCGATTGCTGAAGCCCAAGGATGCTCCTACATCAGTAATCCAATGGATTCTCTTATAAACATATAGCGCACTGCGCAAGTGACCATATGTAACATAGTTGTAGGACTTGACTTAAACATTTTTATATGAAACCCAATGTAATTCCAGAAATCCTAATCACAATTATATCTCACTATAAAAACCTTGATGCTCAATCAGTCGAGTAAATTCAATTAAAAGAACAAGAAGAAGAGAATCTTTCATATTCGTGATTACATAGATGTGTCGTGGAGAGCAGTTCTATTAAAGAAGGTAAACTATTTAAGTTAGTTCCTTGAACTTATTCACATGCGACCTTGACCTTGAATAATAGGATACTTGTAGAACAAAATATTGCAGATTTAACTTTCACAGAGTATCTCCTTGGATAACATTCCTAGAAATTAGCACATAACAATTTCGAGTTGAAGAAAGATTTCCACCTCTCCAATTACCAAAATAATTGTATTGACAAATCTTGAATTCTTTAGAAAGTTACAACCATGGTATGCATTAAAGATGATTGGTTGTGTCATGGTGAAATCATAGCAATTCAAAAAAAAATCTCTGAGATGACTATTTCAATGTTTGGGATTGATCATTGATTCAGAGTTCATCAGGAACACTGAGTTGATGCATGTATCTTGATCATACAAAAATAATGCCAAGGCCATATTTTTCAAACACCAGCGATTTATTATACTCGTTGGAGCTTAGAATAATTGCACATATTCTCAGCATGTCAAACACATGCTCCTATTTTCATGAATTCTAGCAGCGAATCAAATATTGCATATGTAGCAAGACTACATAGGTTGAACATGAAGATTGGGAAGAAACATGAATGTGATACTAATATAGACAAAGTCAATGGTTGGAAAGCTATTACCAGGAAATAAGATCAACAAATTCCTAGTAAAGAGGCTTCCAGTACCATACCCTAAAGCACAATGTCATGTTGAATATCTAAACACAAACAACCTCGATCTTTCCACTTATGCACAAAATTTGGATGTTTGCAATCCATTAGCAAGTATTTTTACCAGAAGAAGGAAATGAGCACAACTAGCAATATGAACATAGATATCCAATGCATGACCCCTCTTGAACCCATCTTGCAAATCCAACTGATGTTGGGTTTTTGTGTAGGAATTCAGAAACAAAGGATTCAGGCTGAGCATGGAGTTGTTATCATTCATTTGGGAACTATCCATAAATATGCATTAAACTTGAAATTTTTCTTTGCATTAAACTTACCACTATTTTGTGTTCCCATACCTTGATTTTATTGTTTACCTTCACATTGATTCAAGCCAATACATAAATAGTATATAAAATAAATAGGAATCAAGATAATGTACCAATTACCATGATAGATATTAATAATGACCATTTTTTATTTTAATATAAAAATGTTGAAAAAAAGATTATTTTGAAAAAAAATTAACAAAAATTAATTATCAAAGCCTAAAGTTTTTAGAAAACCTTCACTATTGAAGGGTAAATTTTTTTACCAAACCTTCACTATTTAAGGGTAAAATTTTTAGCAACCCTTTACTCTTGAAGGGTAAAATTTTAAACAAAACATTTCATAACGAGCAATATAAAATATCAAAACATTAAAAAATATTATTTTGACAGGAGAAATAAAATTCCAAATTCCAGCATTGGGTCCCACTCTGTCGACACTCGACTCGCCGCGATCTCCTTGAGCATCGGCCCAGATAGGTTTTACCCTATCTAGCAACACCCACAGAGCAGATGAGGTCCCAACCGAGATGTTTGAGGGAGGGCTCACAGAACCAAGTTTTTGCAGTATAGAAGAGGGTTAGTGCATTGATGGTTCATCAGCTTAACAACCAGATTGGATCAACTTTTCTAACAAATCCACTCATTATTGTGCATCATTCATTCATAACTGTAACATATCTAGATCGAAAACCATGACAACATTCATAAATTGTAAAACATCGCATCATAGATCCATATTTCATATTCACTTTGCATTCATCATCAGGTTTGCAGGAACAGGAAGATGGAAAAAGATAAAAGAAGATAACAGTGATTCAAATCAACATCCATCTTATCATATTACTTTTGCACAATCACCCACAGATCAAAATAGATAACAATTCATCTCAAAAAGATAACAATTTATATGTATCAATCTATCTATCACTCAATCAGTCAGTCGATTGGTTCTCGAATGGTCCATTTTCATTCACAATTCTTCTTTCTATATATAGGCTTGTGCCTTTATATTCATGGTCCACTTATAACTAACTCTTAACTGATTTAATTGACTAATGACCAATATCCTCAAAAAATGGTCTACAAGTACAAAATGTGACACAAAATAATAAAAATTAGTCTACCTTCCTCCCATTGCGCTATCTTCATCTTGCGCGGTGTCTTCTAAGCTTGCGCAGCATCCGCGATGCTACGCAACTTACCCCAACCCCTTGCCAACATGAGTGAATTTTTCCTTGGATAAGGATGGGAGGAAAACCGATTGGTCTGTTCTATTTGGCAAGGTATGGATCTATTGGATCAGTCATTGAAGTGGAATCTCTCATAAGGTATAATGCATTTAAGTATGATATTTTTCACATTGTTGTTAATTGATCATTTGGTTTTATTTAACTTGCATGAAATTTTATTTTGAATTAATATTTTACTAACATGGTGAATAGTATGAGAGAATGTGTGGGAATTATGTTAATTTTCCGCTCGCATAAATATGGGACAAATAAAAAGGAGCTATGAATTATTTCATGAGAAGCTGTTGGGAATTAGCTTTCCCAAAGAACAAAGATAAGGGGAGCCATACAAGTCAATGGAAGGAAAATGGATCGGGTAGGAGAAAATAAGGTGTTGGAGGTAATTTTTAATTAATTATTTTCCTCAATGTGAATTAGGACTATTTTTTGTTACAAATAAATATGGTAGTTTGCTCTTATTCCAAACGTAGGTTTAATGGGATGTTTATAAAATGTCCATGGATAAAATATATGGTTTTCATTTGACAAAATAATTGAAATACAAATTTAGGACATCTTAGTTTTAAATATGGTTATGAATCAAGGAGTATTTATGTAGGAAAATACTTACCTTCAGTTATTACATATATTCTTATGATATTTTTAAGTAAATGATAACTTGGTGTCTATGTGCCAAGTGTTTTTAAAAATCTATGAATGAATTATATCATGTTGGAATCTTCATTTCAACTTGTATGATGCAATATTTTGAGGAAGCCATTAATTATACTATCATGGGAAAAATAACAAACCTGGATTCATTTCCCCATGTATGAATGAATCCTGGGATTGCTTGCATTGTATTTGATTAAATGTGTGATTGTGTAGCTTGTCATAGGAAGTTGATAAACTTTTTAATTCATTTACAGTTGATTAATTATGTGAGAAAATTCATGATTGAATGGTTAATTGATAATAAGATAGTTCTAAGTGATGTTTCCACATATATAGACGTAGGTGGAATTTTTCATGCCATATGCTTGATAAAATGTGAAAACAAACTTTAGAGTTTTTGATTTTTATTTATTTTAGAAAATCGAATTTTGAGACCATTATGTTTTGTTTGAGAAAAAATTCTGGGGGTATTTGTACATTATGACCATGGAACCCCCATTTGACTCCAATAAAAGTGTTTTCAGAACCAAAATTTATGATCTGGGCAGTTTTCATAGAATACGCAGACCCCTGGGGAAATTGGTCTGAGGTTTGAATTTGGTATTTGTAATTCATTCGATGTTTTTTTATACTATTGGTGGTAGTGGGAATGGTTATATATTAATTCCTGAAAAGTGATTGTCTTAATGTTTCAATTAACTATATTAATTAGTCATCAATGTGTTTGATTAAATGCCTCAATGGCTATAGATTGCATGTATGAAAAGTATTTGATTAAATTTCTTTATGGTTGTATCTTGCATGCATGCATGCAAAGTGTTTGATTAAATACTTCAATGGCTATAGCGTTCATGTTTGCCCATTTAGTCTTGAATTAGAAAAAATTTCATTGATTAAGTATGTCTAGGATAGAGTTATCCACACTTGTAATTGGTGTTCTTTACCTTTCATGATTAATTAAAGATACAAACATAGAAATGTGCAATAAGAATCTATATGGAACCTAAAATTCTATTGTTGATATGGCATTCATATGGTTTAAATGACATTCAAACTTATGGTTGCATTTTACTATGTACATGCTTGCAAGAAGAAGTATACCCCAATGTGCCTTGAAGATATATATTCAATTTCTTGGTAAGCATGTTGTTCATGTATGTAGTTGCATAAATCCATAACATGGATATGACTAAAATTAGATATTAAGTCTAGAATTAGTATGTTCTTGAGCATGCACAAAAATACAAGGAATTTATATTGTAGTAACTTAGAAGCATAGGGATTTGGATGTTACAAGTTAAAGTGTGGATTATTAAAAAACAATTCTATATTGTAGAGATTGTGCTTGCTTGTTGTTGATATGATTTAACTCATAAATATAATCATAATTGGGAATAGTTCATCTCAAACATAAAGGGAGTTATTCCTTCAGTTTTATCTCTTATTTATTTTGTAAATTTATTTTTATGGAACTGATGATTATGTAAGTCTATTGACAAATTAGGCATTATGTTATTACATTTATCTTACAACGGGATAAGGTAATAGTCACACATGGCAGATTGACTTATTAAAGTTAAAACAAATGATTCCTATTTTGAATCTTAATGTCCAATGAGACTTTTTATTCTTTATGTTTTGGTTAGTTTGTAACGTGGGACCTTACATATGGCACCAAAGCGAGCTACAACACTTGGAACTATTGGACCAATGTGCTTACTACTAAGTTGTTGTCTGATTGGTATCGCGTGGAACAAAACATTGACTGCTTGGATGCATTGGTTGCTTGCACAAATATTTAATTTGTTGGTATGCATGCCTATTGAAAAGTGTGTTGAATGCATGAGGTTTCATAGCTTATTACAAAAAATTTATATGACAAGAAATGGGATGAGAATGAAGCTCATGTTCCTACGAAAAGTGATTTTATGAAGATTGAAGCTTTTATTTACTTACATACTTTTATTATTATGTGTTATTGTATATTGGTCTTATTATTGCATTAATATATGACAAAGTGTTGTAGCATTGTAATATAAAAGTTGGTTATGGTCCAATATCAAGTAGAGATATTCTCTTATATTCTGTATGAATAAATTACATCTTAGGGATGCTTATAATATGAGATAGAACTCCTTAGGTTGGTTGTCTAAAATGACATTGTGGAATGCCTTATGAACACATAAGATATACGCTAAATGCTATAATTTTTATTTGAAGCATGTAAAATGGCATGCATATTGTTGATATGCTTGAGAAAGGATATCGATGATTGGTATGAATGCATGGATTGTGTATCTAATTGCTTGAAATGCATATGAAATGAGATGGATGATTAGTGCACATGTGGGTGTGTATGACTGTTCATTCACATTTTCTTGAATGCATGACTATGTGTGTGATAGTATAAATAGAAATTGAGGAAGGGATCATGGGTATAGATGTTGTAATATGTTTTCAGTAAGGATTCATGTAGGATTGAATGATGAATTTCAAATATGATTATATATTGTACATGTGTGAGTATACCACAACATCACTTTAATTTAAAAATATATTTAGAAGGTGGTAAGTATGTGCCATCCCGAATAAGTCCTTGAAGGTCAACCATAATGGCTAATGGTGTTGTAAAATTTAGAATGGATTGAAATATGTTGACATAACGATTTGGTTCCTTGAATAAGGGAAACCTTGATGGTGGCTTTGTGCACCAAGAAAAAATTTGGTTGTGAGAATTGAACCTTTGTGTGTGTGTTTTGACCTAGCCTACATTTGCGTCAAGGCTAGTAATCATGTATAATTAATAGCATCGATACATTAGATAGGTGTCTCAGATGGTATGCTATTATAAGATTTTTAAAAACCTTGAATCAACTCTCAAGTGATATTTAAAATAATATTGGAATTATGTAAGCTAAAGATAACCAAGGGTTTTGGATAGTAAACCCAACATAAACAAGCCTAAATATGTTGCTTCAAACAACATGATAATGATTTAATGATTTGAAAATGATGTTAATCCATACATCTTTTCTTATGAAAACTACATGCATAAGAATTGTTAACATCTCTTTAGTAAATCTCTCTTTGGATATAGAATTTTGAGCTCAGCTCTTACTTCAAGTTGGAGTTAGTTAATTTTTGTTCATGAATAGAAGTTATTTGAGAAGTGACTTAACACTTATAAATATTGTTGATAAATGATCTTGTACATCCACCATGTGATAGGGAATAATACTTAGATGGGCTTCCAGGACTTATGTCTCCTAGATGAAAGGCCTAAAAATAATGAGAGGCTTGAGTTGGTATGTGTTAAAGGCCACTATGAGTGGTGTGTGTTAGATTACTATAGAAACCGTAGAATCTTGGATCAGGATAATCTTGTAATCAATGAGAAATAAATTTTGTTTGGTCATTTGAGATGAAAATATCTCTTGGTTAATCCTCTAATGATATAATTATGTTATTTGGAGTTCAGTTCAAGATGAAATGGTGTAAGGGTTCATGGAATGAATCTTTTCAAGAACTACATGATTGATAAAAGCTTTTACTAGGATTGAGTTTGTGTACAGCTAAATCAACAATGATGTTGATCTGGAATTTTCAGAGAGTCCATTTAAATCTTATAATTCCTAACTTTATGGTGATGAATTAATTTAGGAGGATACATAATAAATTTGAGGAAATCCCTAAATTTACAAAAGGACATGTAGTTTTCATGAGTGTTTTGTAGGAATATAATATGTGAGGTGGAAATGATAACCATGGAATGCATAAGATAATTGGGTTGTGGAAGTATTCTAGCTTGTGAAATGCAAAAATCATAGTTTTAAAACAATAATTAATGACACCTTATGTCATATAATATTTAAATTGTAAATGTTTTAGCATAATAATATTTAAATTGTAAATGTTTTAGCATAATGTGGTTTATGTTGGTTTTGGGGTTCTAAAAACTCTATCGAAAAAAAATATCTTATGACTTGTTGTAGTGTAGTGAAATGGATAAAAGCATAAGGTTTCAATTATTCTCGTCATATCCTAGTATTAGAAGAAACTCTTGAGTACGTCGATCTTAATAAAATGACATTGAGTAGGATTACTAATGGATCAATGGTGAAGTTGAGTGAGTTACATTTTAGTTAAAAGGATTTAATGTTGTGAATAAGCTAGAGGCAAGTTTTGACTAATTATTATTTACGATGACTTCGTAATATGGACCATAAGCTACTTAAGTATGCACGTTTGGTATTGAGAAGGTGGTGATCCTAAATGGGGAATCAATGAGTATGAGTTTAAAAATAGAAAGCATTGTGTGCATTATAGAATATATACTATTATGAGATATGTTATATGATATAAACATATTATAGATAAATATACAATATGACCATGAAATAATATTTTGAGTTTAATGATAACAATATGTGTTAGAATAATAAAAACCCATCCCCATACTTAGGATATAAAATTTAATCATTTTGGTTAAATTCCTAGGTCTTACACTAGCGAGTTGGCATCCACTTGCATTTTTGTTGTCAAACTTTCCTAAACTACCTCCAGGAGTTCTTTAGAAAAAATTTGGATAAGATTCTAACAACCCATTAGATTGCCCAGTTTATCAAGTGCATATTCCTTTATTATCGATAGTTTCCTGCTTTTTCAACAACTTCTAAGGCAAAAGGTGAAAGCTAGTTTTAAGGCACCTGCCTTTGTTTTGACACAACTCACCCCCCTTATTTTTCTCTCCTAAAAGCATGAGTTTGTCCAGTTTCATTAACTTATCAGCTGATACAACTCATTCATCATATCCGTGACCTTATTGACATATTAGCAAAGTGTTTTATGCACATATGGGGGATTTTGACTAGTTTAGTAAGCTTGATTTTGTGCTGATCCGAAATGAATATTTATGCATTTGAATATCATATGTAATTAGATATTTGGACAAACTATTTTTTTATAAGTTTGGATGATGTAAACTTATTCAATAGAAGTTTGTGTTATGCACCATACACAATCTCCATTTTGAGTGAATCTATGCATGTTTTTCAAGCAATTTTGTGAGTTCAATTCATCTAAGCTTGGGATTAATTTCAACATGGTATCAGAGCCTTGGTATATCGATTTATATCCACCTGTATTTATTTTTCAAAATCAACACCACTCACTAGGAGCACATTTTGTCTGTTCAAGGGTGCAGCTGTTGAAGAATGGATCAATCTCACAATATCATCTTGACTCCATTCAACTACTTCAAATGGAAGGAATAGATGGAGATTATGATGAGGATTAAAGGCCTCTATAGAGTGACCATGGAATCTAAGGCTGAGTCTAATGCACTAGCAAAGAATATTAAATGGCATAATAGGAGAGATGAGGCGTATGGTATTTTGTGTCTCAGCATTTCCAGAGACCTTTGTTTCCATCTTGATGGTTTGACATCACCAAATGAAGTATGGGATAACCTTCAAAATTTATTTGATAAGACAACTGAAATGAGGGGACATCAACTAGAGAACGAGTTGATTTCACTGAGTCAAAGTAGCTTCAAATCCTTGCAAGTCTACTTCTCCAAGTTCAAATCACTGGTTTTGTAGTTGAAACAACGTGGTATCGAAAATAAATATGAATAACTTGTCTTGGCCATAATTTCAAATCTTGGCCCTAACTACTTAGTTTTTGTTTCGACCTTCCATGCCACAAAGATGACAGCTCGAACCTAGAATATGCCTTCACTGACATATTTTTCATGGAATCCTTGACCCATGAGAAAGACAAATTGGTCATGATAGGCACCATCAAGCCTTCCAAAGATAAAGCTTTGGTTAATGGAGATTTAAAGGTGGATTCCAAAGGAAATAAGAAGGATAAGAAGCCCCCTGATAAAAAAGGAGACAATTCAAAGTCTCATGAGGAGTCCTCAAAATCCAAGAAGAATAACTCCTAGAAGAACAAAGGTAAAGGTGAAATGAGCAAGTGTGCATACTGTGGTAAGGGATTTCATCCTAAAATATCTTGCATGAAGAACCAAATCGATATGTTGACTCAAATATTGGAAAAAAAAACATCTCTCTTCTTGAAGGAGCAAAGAAGAAGGAAGGAGGATCAAGTTTCAAAGACAAGGAGAGAATTCATGCCATGGTTGCAAGCACTGCAATATATCCTTCCTTTATCATTGATTCTGGAGCTTCAAGGAACATGGTTTCGACAAGGGAGTTCTTATCCTCTCTTGATTATTCGAATGGTCCAAATATTTTGTCGGAAGTTAACTCTGAAACTAAAAGTAAGGGAAAGGGTAGCATAGATCTTGACCATGGTTCCTTCAATAATGTTGTGTATGTCTCGGGTGTTGCTACTAATCACTTGTCAATATATCATATGACCCACAAAGGGTCTCCTAAGAAGGTTGTTTTTACTCCCAATGATGTTGAAATATTTAATATTTAGAATGGTAGAGTCATTGCTAAAGGTTTTGTGGATCACAGTTTGAAAGTGTACAAATTCTCACACTTCATGCCCTTCTCAAACCCCTCTTATCTCTTCACTCATGCTAATGAATCCAAAAAGCTTTGGCATGAGAGGTTTGGCCATCTAAATTACAAATATATTTTAGATTTGTGTGAAAAATACATGGTCATAGGGTTGTGAAAGATCAATTTTCTAAAGGAGTCTATCAGTGATGCATTCTAGGAAAACACCAAGAGCATAAGTATGAGAGAGTCAGTCATGAGAAAACCTCTTCACCTCTTGAGCTCATCCACAATGAAATTGTTGTTCCTTTTCCTCATATGTCCATGAGTCAAGCCAAGTATGTCCTAACCTTCATAAATGACTTTTCCAGACACTGTTGGGTTTATTTCCTCAAGCATAATTTTGAAGTTTTTGACCTCTTTAAGGTTTTCAAAGCCTTGATTGAGAACCCGTCTGGAAGGAATATCAATATCCTCAGATATGATAATGGTGGTGAGTATGAAAATCATAATTTCATTCATTATTGTGAATATGCATGTATTCAGATGTAGCACTCTATTCCCTACACACCTCAGCAAAATGGTGTTGCTGAGAGGAAGAATAGATCACTGAAGGGAATGGAAACCTGTATGATAGAGTCTAAGAATTTTCCACCAAAGTTTTGAGATAAATATATAAAATATGCATCCTACATCCATAATAGGGTTCCTCACAAGTATCTTGATGGAATCACTCCTTTCAAAGCTTGGAGTGGGCAGAATCCATATGTGTCTCAGTTCAGGATTTTTGGTTCTAACGCGTGGACTAGAATTCCAACAGAAAAGAGGAAGGACTTGGAACCCCATTGTCAAGAGTTCCTATTTGTTGGGTATTCTGAATATTTCAAATGGTATAATATGATAAACATGAGCACTTAAATATCCTTTATTGAAAGGACTGCTCAGTTTGAAGAAGAGCCTATACCAGTAGCAAAAATTGGAGAGACCTCTTCACCACCTCCACCTTTGATTGTAAGTGAAGAGGATGATAAGTTTTCTGATTCTGATATATCTGATAATGATGATTTAATTACATATCCTAACACACATACAAGGAAAAATTGGGAAGCAAATTCCATTCATGCAGCTAGGAAACTAGCTGGGAATCCTAGTGATCCTAGAAGAACTAGATCTCAATTTGAGAGTGCCATTTTCTATCAAGGAACCTTTATTTGTTGAAAAGTTTTATCTAATGGTTGAATCAGATACAAAAAATATCAATAAGCATCATAAGATCCAATATGGGAAACATCCATTAAGGAGGAATACCATTCGCTCTAGAAGAATGAAACATGGGAACTAGTCAATCTCCCACCAAGGAGAAACCTAGTCAAGTGCTGATCCAGATTTATGTGTGAATGAAATGAAAGAACATATACAAATTCATTATAACAGACATTTTGCAAAGATAACAGAGATACAGTAAACAAATATTCTATTAAATGGCGGAAATAGAACAGACTGTAATACAATTGCTAGAACGGTGGTAACTATCTCTGAGAAGAGATGTGGCTGCTACGCTCATTCGTGCCAAGCTGAATACAAAATGAGGCCAAAGGGGCCTATTTATAATAAGAATGAGGTGAGAACCCCAAAATTCCAAAACGTAACCCTAGAATATGAACCGTCATAAAGCTTGTAGCCCCAAGGTGGTATGTTGAACAGTCAACTTCCCGGGGTCATAACTTTTGCATACGATCTCTGATTTGGGCGTTCGATAGCTTGTTGGAAAGGTCTATCTAAGATTTACAAATTTCGGTTGGCCAAATGCATGCCGATGGAAACCATATGGCCTTGAATCTCCATAAAACGTCGTTTAGGGCCTCAAAATGGCCCCGAAAGTTTAGGACTTGAAAAATTGCAGAAAAATAACTAGGAACCTGCCACAATGGACAATTGTTTTGAGCCAGTGGAATAGGTGGGATCTCCATCTGGATCAAGTGAAAATGAGTATTCAAGACAAAGTTTGATGATTATGGCTATAATATTAATTATAAGACAAGGTTAGTGTAAAAGGGCTTCTCCCAATTCCAAGGCATTGACTACAATGATACCTTTGCACCAGTGGAAAATATGGTCTCCATAAGACTAGTTTTGGCCATTACAGCTCCCAAGCAATGGGAGGTACATCACATGGATGTGAAAATTTCCTTTCTACATGGAGATATCAAAGAAGAGATATATATGCAGCGGGAAATTTTTTTTGTTACTAATCTATCTCTTGTGTGCAGGTTGAAGAAAACACTGTATGGGATAAAACAAGTCCCCAGATCTTGGCATGCCAAGATTGATGGCTTTTGCTATCATTGAACTATAGTAGATGAAAGTATGATACAAATGTATTTTTGAAGCTGATTCATGGTTCAATTATAATTATTGTTTTGTATGTGGATGAAATTCTAATCACAAGAATTTCCAAGAAATAAATTTCCTTCTTGAAGGGTGCAATGAACCATGCTTTCTCCATGACATATTTGGGATTGTTGAGCCAATTTTTGGGGCTTACAATTTCTCAATCAGATCTTGGAATCAAGGTACATCAGTCCAAGTATGCTTCAGAACTAGTGAACAAGTTCAACATGAATGATTGCAATCTAAGCAACACTTCTTTCCTTTCAGGAGTTAAGCTTGAAGAAGCACAGTCCACTCCATTGGTAAACAACACACTGTATATGCAATTGGTTGGTTTCCTTTTTTATTTGACTCATACTCAACCTGATATATATTATGCCTTGAGTGTGGCTTCCAAACACATGTATTAGCCTCATGAAATGAATTGGAGGGAAGAAAAAAGAATCCTAAACTTTGTACAAGGAACAAGAACACATGGGATTCACTATGTTGCAAAATATGACCTAGAGTTAGTTGGTTTTACTGATTCTGTTTGGGCAGGTGATAAAACTGATAGAAAATCAACTTATGATATGTGTTTATTCTTGCAGATGGACCAATAATCTGTTCAAGTAAAAAAAAAGTGTCATTGCACTTTCATCTATAGAGGCAGAATACAAAGGAGCTATGAATGCAACAACTCAATGTTTGTTGTTGCAGGAGTATACTTGGAGAGTTTGGGATGGAATCTGAGACTTCTACAGTCATCTATTGTGACAAAAAAGTACCATTCAAATATAAAATGATCCAATACTGAGACAGTGAACCAAAACATAGAGATCCATATGCACTACATGAGAGGACTTGAGCATGATGGGGTAATTTCTCTGCATTATTGCACATCATCTGAGCAAGTTGCAGACATCTTCACCAAGGTGTTTCTGAGAAGAATTTCAACAATATCAAATCATTTTTTGGGATAGATGATCATGTGGTTAATATTTATTGAATACAATATTTCATACAATTTTTTCATGTCCAGGTTTAAGGGAGGATTTCCCCCTTTGTGGTTTTGCCTCTTTCCTTGTTTTGTATGGACAAGAAGTATGTAAAGGGTGACTAAGACTTGTTGCTAGGCCCTGTATATCTGATATATTTCTGATATTTTACATTATTCAGGATTAATAGGGTGTGTTAGAATGATCAAAACCCATTACCATACTTAGGATATAAAATTTAATCATTTTGGTTAAATTCCTAGGTTATACACTAGCTAGTTGGAATCCACTTGCATTTGTGTGGTCAAACTTGCCTAAAGTTCCTCCAGGAGTGCTTTAGAAATATTAAAAATAAGATTATAAAAACCCATCATAATTCCTAGTTTATCAAGTGCGCATTTCTTCCTTATCCAGAGTTTCATGCTTTTTCAGCAGCTTTTAAGGAAAAAGGTGAAAGCTAGTTTTAAGGCACTTGCCTTGTTTTTTACACAACTCTCCCTCCCTTTTTTCTCTCTCCTAAAAGAATTATTTTTCCACTTTCCTTCACTTATCAAATAATACAACTAATTCATCCTATTTGTGTCCTTTTTGACAGATTAGGAAAGTATTTTATGCACCTATGGGGGATTTTGACTAGTTTAATAAGCTTTCTTTTGTGTTGATTCGATTGGCATCTTTATGCATTTGAATATCTGACATAATTATATATTTGGAAAACATATTTTTTCATAAGTTTGGATAATGTAAAGTTATTCAATATAAGTTTGTGTTATACACCATATACAAAGTCCATTTTGAGTGAATCTATGCATGTTTTTCAAGCAATTTTGTGAGTTCAATTGATCTAAGATTGGGATTAATTTACATAATATGTGTGTAGATGAGGATGAATAGTGATTTATTTTTTGAAAGAGTGTGAACTTTATTGATCTCTTTTATAATTCCTATGAATTCATCTTAGATAAATATATTCATGCATGTAAGTGTATTATGAAAATGATGCTCTAGTGATATTTGTCTGAGTGTGGGTAACTAGTTGATATCATACCATCTTATATGGTTATACCTATGAATATGTTGCATTAGTTAACAATATTGTTTTCTTGGATCATGTAAGAAGTGCATAAGTGGATTGTGCATAAGATGCTAGAAAAAGAAAAGTATGAGTATACATGGAGGGTATGTGTGTACCAATTGTTTATAAAATCATCTGTAAATAGTTAAATAATGTGATGGAACAAAATTCAAGGATGTTATTAGATATTCATTAGAATAATTTTAGGATAAAGTGAAATTATACCTTTATTATATATACCTACATAAAGGTTTGATGTAGTAAACTGTGTGGTAAATGGATCAGACATATAAGGTATATGTTGGTTCTATTATATATTGCATGAGTGAATGTGCATGTTATTTAGATGATTGGTATGGCATATTGATAATGTATATGGTGTTGAATTTTCTATTTTGATATTCAAAAGATTAAATATAAAGAGATGGCATAGATCCAATTGCATAACCTATCTAACATTGTTGTATATCTGAGATTGACTTCTTCTCACTACTTGATATAAGAAAGTAACTCTCCTTTTTCTTTATTAAAATTTGGGCCAAGTTTAATCCAAGAGGGGGAGTATGTAGTGTTCCTTCTTAGTTATTTTAGTCGATGACACTTGAAAGTGTTAATCCCTAAATGTTGGGCATAATTCCTCCTATACTGTGGCACTTTACCCCCTATATGGTGGTGTATTACATATTATTGATGTAGGCTTGAGTATATTATTGGGTCTATTAGCTGTTATTGTACACCTTTGTCTCATATATATAGGAAGGATATATTTTCATTTGGGTAATCATTATATCTTATCTTGTGTACTCAATACATTGTATAAGGAGGTTCCTCCCTTGAAGAGGATTTCCATTTATATCTATTATTCATTGTTAAGGTGTGTATCACTCTCTTCTTGTCTATTTATACTATTTGTATGCCATTTATGGGACTTGGTTGCATAACATTTGGTATCAGAGCTCTTTCCTCTGGACTAACTTCTCCAAAACAAATCATATTTCCATTTTTGCTACAAATTTTTTTTCAACAAGGATTCAAAGATAGAGGTTAAAACCCCACTTTTAAAATAGGTCGAATGATCTTCTAACCGAAATTTAGATCTTGGTCCATTGCAGTTTCAGAGATAATTGTAGAGGAATCTAGTGTTTTTTACTAGTCCAAAACATAGTCTAAAATAGGTGTTCTAGGGAAAAAGGTCATATCTGAGTTATCCAAGATCCAAATTGAGTTTGAACAATTGCATTTGAAATAAGACAAACCAGGGTATATGTGGTAGAGGTTTCATCTATAGAAACAAAATATTGGACACGTGGCATACTGTACAATTTCTCTCTCCAAAAAGTACAGAAAAGAAGAAGTGTTGGTACATTTGTAATAAACTTATACTGGAGAATCCAAATTAGGTCAGATATGCAACATTGGAAATAATACACATAAGGGTACCACATGTGAAAGTTTCAGCCTCATTGAATTCGAAATTCGAAATTTATCTTACTTACAAGTCGGCCCTAAAACAGTCTTCCAGTCAATGTTTGAAACATGTGTTCTGGGGAAAAAGGTCATATATCGAGCATCCGAAATTAAAATTGAGTGAGACCTAGTATTGCATCCAAAATATGACACACCAGGGTATATGTGGTAGACATTTCAGCTACAGAAACGAAATATTGGCCACATGGCATACCATACAAGTTCGCTCTTTTGGATAGGCCACAAATAAGAAGTTTTGGGAGATTTACAATAAATTTTTACTGGCACATCCAAATTAGGTTAGATTGCGGCGTCAGAAAGTGGACACATTAGGATAAAACAATAGAAAGTTTCAGACCTAGAGGAGTTTAAATTTCAATTTTATATCAGTTGAATCAATTCTTCCCTAAAATAATATTCCAATTAGGGTTTGAAAAAAGGTGTTTTGGGGAAAATTGTTATTTCTGGAGAATCCAATATCCAAATTAAGTGAGACCTATTGCATCAAAATAAGATTGATCGTTGTATTTGTTGTATATTTCCAGAGTTAGATTCAAAATATTGGGCACTTGGAATAGTCTACAAGTTCAATCTTTTGGATAGGAAAAAATAAGAAGTGTTGGGAGAACTGCAATATAGTTTTACTCGATTATCCAAATTAGGTTAGATCTACGACATCAGAAAGAGGGCACATCAAGTCACCACAAGACAAAGTTGTAGACCTAGAGGAGATGAAATTTTAATTTTATCTCAGTCCAAGTCGGCCATAAAACAATATTCCAATCAAGGTTGAAGACGGAAACTCTATAGTTAAAGCAGTGGTAGATCGCGTAGACCACTAGCAACCAATCTCCAAATACTGAAGATTTCCAAAAATAGGATGAAACAACATGTGAATCAACATCACAGTCAAAGGAGTTTTGTAGAAGGAAAAATCATATGGGATCTTGAACAAATAATTGAAACCAGGACCAAACAACTACGAAATAAAGCTATTATTGAGTACCTCATCAATTGGAAGAACTTACTAGCTGNGGGGGGGGGGGGGGGGGCATGTTAAGCCCTAAATGTTGGGCACAATCCCCCCTATAGTGTGGCATTTACCCCCTATATGGTGGTGTATTACATATTATTGATGTAAGCTTAGATCTATTAGTGGTTCTATTAGTTGTTGTTGTACACCTTTGTCTCCTATATATAGGAAGGATATATTTTAATTTGGGTAATCATTGTATCTTGCATTGTCTTTTGTACTCAGTACATTGTATAAGGAGGTTCCTCCCTCGAAGAGAATTTCAGTATATCTATGTTATTCATTATTAAGGCATGGATCCCTCTCTTCTTGTCGATTTTTTCTATTTTTTTGCTATTTCTGGGACTTGGTTGCATAATAGAAAGAGTGGGTTTTGATGGGATGTGATGGATTATGTATGTTAGACTTACGTTTGAGTTATATGTGGTGGACTCAGTTAAGGGTCACATGATTAATATATGTTTATATACATATGCACATGTGGTTGTATATTCAATTGTGTATTTAAGATTGATTTTGATTATGCATTGGTATATGGGTATTTATCTTTTGCATAAGACTTATGACTTATGACATAATTTTATAATGTGGTTGGCCAACAATGATTGTGATGTATGGACACATAGGCAATATTTGATTTGTGGAACAAGTATTGATCATGGTTTTATTAGTGATACATGTATTGTATGATTATGCACACTTAACCTTTTAATGAGAAGGATATGGTAGGGGGACTTGATTATTTTCCAGCAGGGATGCTCGGTACAGAAATGACTATAGAAGTCATTTCTATAGGATCATAATGAATGTGAAATCCATATACACATTTGGGTAAAATGTGATTCGAAATGATTGTGGTTCAAGTTATTTCTTTGGAATCAAAGGACTATGGAAGTCATTTCGTCAGAGATGAAATGATTGTGGAATTCACGCCTATACATATGGTAAAATCAAATTGTATTCAAATTTGTTGTGGATATTATTTAATGCATTGATTTGTCATATTGTGGTGTGTGAAAGCCTTGGATAAAGGCCTTGCAAATGAACCATCACACGGGTGAGATCTCACATTCAATACCTTGAGGGAAACATGGAGTTTCTAAGTCAATAGATGATAAAACATGGAGTTTAGGGTGTGTAGTCCTAAACCATGGAAGATCAAGATGTGGAGTCATGGATCTATGAATAGGTAACAAAGTCTTGAATCACCTAGGGAGCGAAGTCCTATATATAAGGTAGGGTTATGGAGTCCTAATACGTCTAGGGGGCACAAAATAGGGGTATGGAATCCCTATTCCCCAGCAGAAAAAGACCACTCTCGACCATGACTTAACTTGGAAAGATAACCTGGGGTAAACCTTGAATTGATTTAATTTCATTTTTACCCACTTTGGAGGGGTTAATGAGTATACTAATATTTCAATGAAAAAGAGTGAAATAAGTAATTAAAATTAAATAAATATGAGAGATTATTTTAGAGTGACACCTTGGCTAAGTGAATAATGAGAATTTAATAAATAAATAGAAGAGATTTTAAAAGATTGACACCTTAGTGGAGGTGATGAATAATCATTATTTTCATAATTTATTTATTTTTCTAATTTTACATGGGGGGGGTGAGGTGTCATAGAACCCATAATCTATAAATACAAGGGTACCCCCATGGGTTTGGGAGAGACCCAAAGAGTAACTAAATGCTTCTAGAATGAATATGGAGCTCTAATTCTAACACTTAAACAATTTTAACTATCTGAGTCGGGTTGAGAGTGGTATCGTGATGAACATAAGAGAAATATTCCTAATATTTCCTTACTATATTAGTTGCTTGGTATTGTTTGTGAGATCTTACTACTTGGGGGTTCCAAGGAGACAATTTATTTCTGGATAAGTCTAGGAGGAAAACCGGTTGGTCTATTCTATTTGGTAAGGCATGGAGCTATTGGAATATTCTTACTAGATCAATTGTAGAAGTGGAATATCTCATCAGGTATAATGCATTTAAGTATGATATTTTTCATATTTTTTTATTTGTTCATTTGTTTTTTTAAGCTACGTGAAACTTTATTGGAATTAATATTTTACTAACATGGTGAATAGCATAAGGGAATGTGTAGGAATTGTTTACTTCTAGCAGAATATGGACAAATAAAAAGGAGCTATGAATTCTTTCATGAGAAGCTGTTGGGAATTATCTTTTGCAAAAAACAAAAATAAGGGAAGCCATGGCAAGGAAATGGAAGGAAAATGGATTGGGTAGGAGCAAATAAAGTGTTTGAGGTATTTTTTAATTAATTGTTTTTCTATGTTTGAATTAGCATTATGTTTTGTTAGAAATAAATGTGGTAGTTTTTCCTTCTTCCAAACATAGGCTTAAGGGTATGTTTGTAAAATGTCCATGGAAAAAATATATGGTTATCATTTGAGAAAATAATTGGAATAACAAATTTAGAATTTCTTAGCTTTAAATCTGGTTATGAATCAAGGAGTATTTATATGGGAAAATAATTACCTTTGGTTATTACAGATATGTTTATGATATTTTTAAGTAAACTGTAACTTGGAGTTTGTGTGCCAAGTTTTTGTAAAAATATATGAATGAATTTTATCATGCTGGAATCTTCATTTCAACTTGTATGATGCAATTGGTAGAGCAAGCCATTAATTATACTATCATTTCATGTATGAATGAACCAATTGGGTTTATTTCCTCGTGTATGAATGAACCCTGGGACTGCTTGCATTGTATTTGATTAAACATGTGAGTGAGTAGCTTGTCATAGGAAGTTGATAAACTGTTTAATTCTTTACAGTTAATGGAATTATGTGAGAAAATGCATGATTAAATGGTTAAGTGGTAATAGGATAGTTCTGAGTTCTGTTTCCAGATATATGGATGTAGGTGGAAGATTTCATGCCATATGATCGACAAAATGTGAAAACTGAGTTTAGAGGTTTTGATCTTTCTGTATTTTAGAAAATAGATTTTTGAGGCCATTCTATTTCATTTGAGAACATATTTTGCAGGTATATGTACCTTATGACAATGGAAACCCCATTTTGATTCCAATAAAATTGTTTTCATAACCGAATTTTATGATCTGTTCAGTTTTCATAGAATACACAAAGCCTTAGGGAAATTGGTTTGTGGTCTAAATTTGGCATTTGTAATTCATTTGAAGTTATTTTTACTGTTGGTGGTAGTGGGAATGATTATATATTAATTCCTGAAAAATGCTTGTATTGATGATTTAATTAAATATACTAATTAGTCATAAGTGTGTTTGATTAAATGTATGAATGAGTATAGCTTGAATGTTTGCAAGTTGTTTGATTCAATGCCTCAATGATTGTAGATTACATGTAGGACAAGTGTTTGATTAAATGTCTCTATGGTTGTAGCTTGGATGCATGCAAATTTTTTGATTAAATACTTCAATGCATGTAGTGTTCAGGTTTGTCCATTTAGTATTGAATTAGAATTTTTTTATTGATTATGTCTAGGATAGAGTAATCCACATTTGTAATTGGCATGCTTTACCTATCATGATTAATTAAAGATACAATCATAGACATGTCCAATAAGAATCTAAAGGGAACTTAAACTTCTATTGTTAAAATGGAATTCATATGGTTTAAATGACATTCAAACTTATAATTGCATTTTATCATGTGCATGCTTGGAAGAAAAAGTATACCCCTGTGTGCCTTGAAGAGATATATTAATTTCTTGGTAAGCATGTTGTTCATGTATGTAGCTACCTAAATCCATAACATGGATATAGCTAACACTAGATCTTAATCCTAGAAGTAGTATGTTCTTGAGCATGCACAAAACTACAAGGAATTTATATTGTAGTAACTTGGAAGCATAGGGAATTGGATGTTACATGTTGAAGAGTGGATTATAAAAAAAACAATATTATATTGTAGAGATTATGCTTTCTTGTTGTTCATATGCTTCACTTCATAAATATAATCATAATTGGGAATAATTAATCTCAAACATAAAGGGAATGAATCCTTAAGGTTTATCTGTTATTTCTTATTTAAATTTATTTTTACGGAACTGATGATTATGTGAGTTTAGTGACAAATTAGGCATTCTGGTATTACATTTATGTTATAGCCTTATATGGTAATAGTCACACATGACAGATGGATTTATTAAAGTTAAACAAAATATTCCCATTTTGAATCTTAATGTCCAATGAGACTTTTGCTTCTTCATGTTTTGGTTAGTTTGTAATGTGGGACCTTACATATAGCATCAACACGAGCTACAACACTTTGAACTATTGGACCCATGTGCTTGCTAGTAAGTTGTTGCGTGATTGGTATTGTGTGGAACAAAACATTGACTACCTGGATGCATTGGTTGCTTGCACAATTGTTTACTTTGTTGGTATGCATGCCTATTGAAAAGTTCATTGAATGCATGAGGTTTCATAGCTTATTACAAAAAATTATATGAAAACAAATGGGATGAGAATGAAACTCATGTGCCTGTAAAAATTGATTTTATGAATATTGAAGCATGTACTTACTTACATACTTTTTTTGTGTATTATTGTATATTGATCTTATTATGGTATTAATATATGACAAAGTATTATGGAATTATAAGATAAAACTTAGTTATGGTCCAACATCAAGTAGAGATATGTTCTTATATGTTATTATATTTTGTATGATAAACTACATCTTAGGGATGAATATAATATGAGATAGAACCCTTCAGGTTGGTGGTCTAAAATGACATTGTGGAATGCCTTATGACCACATAGGATACAGGTTAAATGATATAGCTGTTATTTGAAGCATGTAAAATGGTATGCATATTGTTGATATGCTTGAGAAAGGATACCGATGATTGGTATGAATGCATGGTTTGTGTATCTGATTGCTTGAAATGAGATGGATGATCAATGCACATGAGGCTGTGTATGACATGTGAATGGTTCTTCATTCATATTTTCTTGAATGCATGTGGGATAAGTCCATTTTACTGGATGATTTTGTATATTAATGGTTTGAGCTATGTCATTATGCACGATTAAATGATTTTCATGCCTACAACAACTTACTAATACACATTAGAATATGGTTGGTTAAGTTTTGATGAAGAGGTATATTCTCATAAACGTGGAATTAAAATAAATCCATATAATAGGAAATCTTTATGTGGATCCAAAACCACAAGATGTGAACCCTGACATGTATATGAGAGAATTATATGTATATTTGTGACTTCCTATTAGGAGGCTTGCATGACTATGTGTGTGATAGTATAAGTAGAAATTGAGGAAGGAATGGGTATATATGTTGTAATATATTGAGTAAGTATTCATGTAGGATTGAATGATGAATTTCAAATATGATTATATATTGTACATGTGTGAGTATATCACAATATAACTTTAATTTAAAAATATATTTAAAAGGTGGGAAGTATGTTCCATCTTGAATAAGACCTCGAAGGTGACCCATAATGGATAATGGTGTTGTAAACTTTAGAATGGAATTAAACATGCTAACATAACGATTTGGTTCCTTGAATAAGGGAAACCTTGATGGTGGCTTTGTGTACCAACCAAAACTTTGGCTGTGAGAACTAAACCTTTTGTGTGCGTGTTCAAACTTATGTGAGAGCTGAGAACTGGGCCTAGCCTACCTTTGTGCCAAGGATAACAATTATGTATAAATAAGAGTAATGATATCTTAGATGGGTGTCTCAGATGGTATGCTATTATACTATTTTTAAAAACCTTGAATCAACTCTCAAGTGAGATTTTAAAAATATTGGAATTATGTAAGCTAAATGTATCCAAGGGTTTTGGATAGTAGATAGGACATATATAATCCTAAATATGTTGTATCAACAACATGATAATGATTTAATGATTTGAAAATGATGTTAATCAATACATCTTTTCCTATGCAAAATGGATGCATAAGAATTTTTAACATCTCTTTAGTGAAGCTCTCTTTCGATATGGAAGTTTGAGATTAACTCTTACTTCAAGTTGGAGTTAGTTAATTTTTGTTTGTGAATATAATTTATTTGAGAAGACTTAACACTTGTAAATATTGTTTATAAATGATCATGTACATCCACCATGTGATAGGGAATAATACTTAGATGGGTTTCCAGGACTCATGTCTCCTAGATGAAAGTCCTAAAAATAGTGAGAGGGTTGATTTGGCATGTGTTAAATGCCACTATGAGTGGTGTGTTATAGGTTATTGTAGAAACCAGAGAATCTTGGATCAGGATGATGTCGTAATCAACGAGAAAAAAAAATTGTTTGGTCATTTGAGATGAAAATATCTCTTGTTTAATCCTGTAATGATAATAATGATGTGATTGGGAGTTCACTTCAAGATGAAATGACGGAAGGGTTCAAGAAATGAATATTTGAAAGAACTACATGATTGATAAAATATTTTACCATGATTGAGTTTGTGTATGGATAAATCAACAATGATGTTGATCTAGAATTTTCAGAGAAGCCATTTAAATGTTATAATTCCTAACTTTATGGTGATGAATTATTCTAGGATACATAATAACTTTGAGGAAAGCCCTAAATTGAAAAAAGGACATGTAGTTTTCATAAGTGTTTTGCATGAATATAATATGTGATGTGGTAATTATAGCCATGGTATGCATAAGATAAATGGGTTGTGAAAGGGTTTTAGCCCGATAAATGCAAAAATAACAGTTTACACTAATAATTAATGATAACTTATGCCATATCATTCTTTAAATTGTAAAAGTTTTAGCATAATGTGGTTTATGTTGTTTTTTAGTTCCAAAAACTCTAAGGAAAATATTCTTCAAGATAATCTTTGAATTATCTTATGACTTGTTGTAGTGTAGTGAAATGATTAAAAGCATAAGGTTTCAATTATTCTCGTCATATATTCCTAGTAGCAAAAGAAACTCTTGAGTACAATGATCTTAATAAAATGACAATAAGTAGGATTACTAATGGATCAGTAGTGAAGTTGAGTGAGTTATATTTTAGTTATAAGGATGTAATGTTGTGAATAATCTAGAGGTAAGTTTTACATGTTAATAATTGACTAATTCTTATTTATGATGACTTAGTAATATGGACCGTGTATGGACCGTAAGTGCAACTAAGTTTGCACTTTTTGTATCGAGAAGGTTGTGATCCTAAATGGGGAATCAATAAATATGATTTTAAGAATAGAAAGCATTGTGTGCATTATAGAGTTTATATTGTTATGAGATATGTTATATGATATAAACATATTAAAGATAAATTTACAATATGACAATGAGATACTATTTTGAGTTTAATGATAAAAACATGTGTGGATGAGGATGACTAGTGATTCATTTTTGTAAAGAGTATGACCTTTGTTGATCTATTTTATAATTCCAACGGATTCATCCTAGGCTTAGATAAATATATGCATTCATGTAACCATATTCTGAAAAAGATGCTCTAATGATACCTATGTGAATGTGGGTAATTGGTTGATATCATACCACCTTATATGGTTATACCTATGATTATGTTTCATTAGTGAACAAGCTTGTTTCTTGGATCATGTAAGAAGTGCATAAGTGGAATGTGCATAAGATGCTAGAAAAAGAAAAGTATGTGTATACGTGGAGGGTATGTATGTACCAATTGTTTACAAAACCATCTATAACTAGTTAAATAATGTGAAGGAACAACATTCAAGGATGTTATTAGATGTTTCTTGGAATAATTTTAGGATAAAGGGAAATTATACTTTTGTTATATATACATACATCAAGGTTTGATGTAGTAAATTGTGTGGTAAAAGGATAAGACATACAAGGTATATGTTGGTTCTATTATATATTGCATGAGTGAATGTGCATGTTATTTAGATGATGGGTATGACATCTTGATAATGTATATAGTATTGAATTCTTTATTTTGATATTGGAAAGATTAAATATAAATAGATGGCATAGAGGAAATTGCATAACCTATCTAATATTGTTGTATATCTGAGATTGAGTTCTTCTCACTACTTGAGATAGGAAAGTACTCTCTTATTTTTCTTTATGAAACTTACGGCCCAGTTTAATCCAATAGGGGGAGTATGTAGTGTCCCTTTTTGGCTAGTTTAAATGTTAGACTTATGTTCGGGTTATATGTGGTGGACTCGTTTAAAGGTCACACAATTTATATATGTTTATATATATGTGCATGTGGTTGTATATTCAATTGTGTATTTAAGATTGATTTTGATTATGCATTGGTAGATGGTTATTTATCTTTTGCATAAGACTTATGAATTGTAGCATAATTTCATAATGTGGTTGGCCATCAATTAATGTGATATATGGACACCTAGGAGATATTTGATGTGTGGAATAGGTAGTTGATCATGGTTTTATTAATGTTACATGTATTGGATGATTATGTACACTTAACCTTGTAATGAGAAGGATATGGTAGGAGGGCTCGATCATTTTCCAACAGGGATGCTTGAGTTAGAAATGACTATGGAAGTCATTTCTATAGGATCAAAATGAATGTGAAAGTCATATACACATTTGGGGAAAATGTGATTCGAAATGACTGTGGTTCAAGTCATTTTTTTTAAATCAAAGGACTATGGAAGTCATTTCATAAGAGATGAAGTGACTGTGGAAGTCACTCCTACACATATGGTAAAAGCAATTTGTATTCAAATTTGTTATGGATGTTATTTAATGCATTTGATCTATGATATTGTGATGTGTGCAAGACTTGGAGCAAGACCTTGCCAATGGACCATCACATGGGTAAGAGCTCACATTTAGTACCTTCAGGGAAATGTGGAGTTTCTAATACAATAGATGATAAGCCATGGACTTTAGGGCGTGGATTCCAAAACCACGAAAGATCAATATGTGAAGTTTTGGATCTATGATTAGGGCACAGAGTCCTGAATCACCTAGGGCACAAAGTCCTAGATATAATCCAGGGGCATGGAGTCCTAATAAGTATGGGGGGCTGCAAAATAAGGGTGTCGAATCCTTATTCCCTGGCAGAAAAATAACACTCTCTACCATGACTCAAGTAGGCAAGATAACCCTGGGTAAACCTTGAATTAATTTCATTTCATTTTTACCCACTTTGGAGGGGCTAATCAGTATAATAATATTTTAATGAAAAATAGTGAATTAAGTAATTAAAATTTAATCTATATGAGAGATGATTTTAGAGTAACATGTCATCTAAGTGAATAATGAGAATTTAATAAATAAATAAATAGAAGAAATTTTAAAAGGTTGACACCTTAATGGAGGTGATGAATAATCATTATTTTCATAATTTATTTATTTTTCTAATTTTGCATGGGGAGGTGAGGTGTCACCACACCCAGAAACTATAAATATAAGGGTACCCACATGGGTTTGGGGTGTTGAAATATTGTAACTTTGAAGAATATTCTATATGTATCTTTTATGATCCCCGATGGTCCTACCAGGAGAACCAATTGTATTACTTTATGCTCCGATGCTTCTAATCGGAAGAACTAATAAGAGTCATGAGGTAGTCCCCTCTAATTGTGAAGGTGGTTCATTAGCACCCCAGTGTGGTTACTTGAGCCTACATGTATAACTGGATCCTACATGATTAACTCGAGCCTACATGTCGGAATTGATAATTAAAGTGAACGGATAAATATAAATAGAGGTGTGGCGCTCCTCATTTGGAACACACACACTCACTTGTGTAGTGCACTAGTGAAGAAGAGAGAAGTAGATGGAGAAGGAGGAGGATCAGTCTTTGATTAGTGTTTCGATTTTACCTTTTATCTTTTGGGGCATATATATGGAGGAAGCTTTTGCTGGGTTTTTCCCTTTAGGGTTTTCCCAGGATAAATCTATGTTGTTCTTGTGATACTGCTTCTTTCAGTGATCTTGTTTATATGCTTTTGTTATGAAAGTGAAATGAAATACCGATGATCTATATTAGCATATAAAAATTTAACATGGTATCAGAGCTAGCCTGAATAGGACAGCTTTCACAAGGTGAAATGGCCCTCTTTCTCTCCTCGGAAGAAATTAGGGTTTCAGAGAAATTTTTGAGTTTCAAAAAACTACTTGCATAGAAAGTTGCGCCCTCCTAGAGTGCATATTTTGAGCCTAGAATCAAGGTTTTTGGGTGTGTAAGTCTCCAGGAAAGTCAAACCCTAGTTTGACAGCTACACCAAAAAACTACTGAACCAGAAAGCTGCAGAAGCTAAATCTTGCAAGTCTTATTTGGAAGGTGAAGAGTTGAAATCTCTAGAATCCAAGCACACCAGTAAACTCACCTCATTCAAGTGCATCTCCTAGTAAGGTCAGTTTCTCATTCCACAAAATTTCATTTTTTTGTGATTTTTTGACAAGATGGCCCCAAACACTAAGCTTGAGGACAAGATAGAAGGCATAGAGAATTTTCAAGCATGGAAATACAGGATTGGTCTCATTCTCCAATAAAATGATCTTGATAAGTATGTCAAAGAAGAAGTTTCAGAACCTGAAGAAGCTGAAGCCAAGGAGAAGCACAGAAAGGATATGATTAGGGCTCAAAGGATTATTGTTGACTCCATCAAGGATCACTTGATCCCTCAAGTGTCATCCAAGAAGAATCCAAAAGAAATGTTTGATGCCCTATCTATAATGTATGAGGGAAGGAATATTAACAGAAAGATGAATCTAAGAGCTCAACTGAAGAGCACCAAGATGAGTCATGGAGAATCCATCCAAGAATACTTCACGAGGGTTTCTCAAATCAAAGAGCAACTAGAAGCTATTGGAGATAAGCTTGATGAAGATGAAATGGTTATGACTGCTCTCAATGGTCTCACTAGGCCATGGGAATCATTCATTCAAATGATGTGTGCCAGGAAGGAAAGCATGAAGTTTGATATGGTATGGGAAGACTGCATTCAAGAGGAGACTAGAGTGGAAAATAGAGAAGCCTTACTAAAAGAGGATGATCAAGCTCTAGCCACTCATACCAAGAAAAGAAGAAGGAATCAACCCATCTTCAAGAAGGGAAACCAAAAGGAGCATCAATCTCCCAGAAGATTCCAAAGATTGAAAGAAAGCCTATCAAATAAGGACTACTCTAGTTTTCAATGTTTCCATTGTGACAAGATAGGACACATTGCCAGAAATTGTCCTATGAAGAAGCAAGAATATACGCAGAGGATCAACAAAAACAAAAGACACCATGCTCATCCAACTGAAGATGAGGATGGAGAAGAAGAAGATGAAGGACCTTCAAGAAAGCAAGCAAGAGAAGAAGATGCAGAAGAGTATGTACTATTCTCTGCTCTCTCTGGGTCTGTAACTCCTAGAGAAGACACTTGGCTTATTTATAGTGGTGCTTCAAAGCACATGACGGGACAAAAGAAAACTCTATACAAACTTGAAGAAAAGAGCTCTCCTCAGAAAATATCCCTAGGAGATGACTATCAATATCCGATCAAAGGAGTTGGTGAAGCAAGCTACAAACTTGATTCAGGTAATCCCTTAAAGATGAAAGATGTATTATATGTACCTGGTCTAAAGAAGAATTTACTTTCTATCTCAGCTTTAGATAAGAAAGGATTCAAATTTTCTTTCATAGATGGTCAAGTACTCATGTGGCCCAAAGGAAAGAATATTGAATATGCAGTCATTATTGGTGAAGAAGAAGGAGGCTTGTATAAACTCAAGGGGCACTCAGAAACAACCCTTGTGCATGAGTCCACTGACCCTAGTGAACTATGGCATAGAATTCTTTCCCACATTAATTACAAGGCTCTACCTCATGTGAACAAAATAGTGATGGGATTACCAGACATGAAGATCAAGCATGAAGGCATTTGCAAAGGATGTGCAAAGGGAAAGAACATCAAGAATCCATTTCCGAAAAGTGAAACAAAGACAAAAGGTATGTTGGAATTGATTCATTCAGATGTATGTGGTCCAATGTATTCTACATAATTAAGTGGATTTGAATATTATATCACATTTATTGATGACGTTTCAAGAAAGACTTGGATATACTTCCTGAAAGCAAAGAGTGAAGTGTTTGAAAAATTCAAGGAGTTCAAAGCCTTGATAGAGAATCTTTTAGACAAGAAAATAAAGACACTCCAATCAGATAATGGCGGAGAGTATACCTCAAAAGAGTTTGAAATGTTTTGCAAAGATGCCATAATTAAGAGGGAACTAACTACTCACTAAAATCCTCAATATAATGGGGTTGCGGAAAGAAAGAACAGAATCATCATGGAGGTAGTGAAGACAATGATATATGATCAAGATCTTCCAATGCAACTATGGGAAAAAGAAGCAAGAACTGTTGTGTATGTACAGAATAGAATATCTCATAGTGCTCTTGGGTTCAAGACTCTAGAAGAGATATTCATAGGAAAGAAGCCTGAGGTAAGTCACCTCAAGATATTTGGTTGTCCAGTATATATTCATATACCAAAAGAGAAAAGAAACAAGTTAGACCCTTCCAAAAAGAAGGGGATATTTTTTGGATATTGTGAAGTATCCAAAGCATTCAGAATCTACATTCCTGGATTCCATCACATGGAAATCAATCGAGATGTGACATTCGATGAAGAGGAAACCCTCAAGATATCCAAGAAGTGCCAACATGAGGAAGTGTATGAAGAAGAGACACCTTCCAGAAATAAAGAAAGTACATGTCTCCCTGAAGATGAAGCTCCTGAAGAACATAACATAGAAGAACCACAAGAACCCCCCATGATGGAGATATCAAGAAAGAGAAAGCCTGCTTGGATAAGAGAAATTATACAAGAGGAAGAAAGATATGGAGCTCCTGAAGGCTCCATAAGGGAAATAAAGAAACCTAAGACTTTTTCCAACTATGTATCCTTGATGTGTGATCTTGTAGATCAATAACCTACAAACCATGAAGAAGCGGTACAGAAGAAAGAATGGGTAGAAGCAATGACTACAGAATACCATTCAATAATGAATAATGATGTATGGGATATAGTTCCCAAACCAGAAGGAAAGACTATAGTATCCTCCAAATGGATATACAAAATAAAGCATGCAGCTGACGAAAGCATCGAGAAGTATAAAGCAAGATTTGTGGCCAGAATTTTCTCTCAGAAAGAGGGAATTGATTATGAAGAGACATTTGCCCCAATAGCATGGTATACTTAAATTAGAACTATCATGGCACTTGCATCTATGATGAAGTGGGACTTACACTAGATGGATGTGAAAACATCTTTTCTAAATGGTTTGATCGAAGAAGAAGTATACATAGAACAACCTCAAGGAATTGAATTTGAAGATAGACATACTCACGTATGCAAGTTGAAGAAGGCCTTGTATGGTATTAAACAAGCTCCCCAAGCTTGGTATGAGAGGATAGATAGTTTCCTATTGAGAATGGGCTTTACCAAGAGTAAATTTGATCCTAACCTTTGCCTCAAGGTTGTAGAAGATGAACCTGTCATCCTACTACTATATGTGGATGACCTATTCTTGACAGGGAATGAGAAACAGATTATGGAAAGCAAGAAGAAACTAGAAAAATAATTCGAGATGAAAGACCTTGGGTTAATGCATTATTTCCTAGGTTTGGAAGTATGGAAAATTTCAGAAGGAATCTTTCTCAACTAGGGAAAGTATGCAGTATAGCTATTGAAAAGATTCATTATGTTGGAATGCAAAGCCTTAGCCACACCCATGGATTCCAACCTGAAGTTGTTAACTGATGACTCATCCGAGTTAGTGGACGTGACTCATTACAGACAGATCATTGGGTCATTGATGTACTTAACAAATACCAGACCAGATATTTGTTTTGATGTGAACAGCTTAAGTCAATATCTAGTTCAACCTAGACGGGTTCACTTGGTAGCTGCAAAAATGTGATGAGATATTTGAAAGGGACTATAGACTTTGGTCTATATTATGATAATATCCATGAGTATATATTGTATGGCTATACAGATGCAGATTGGGCCGAAATTATCTCAGACAGAAAAAGCACATCAGGTGGATGTTATAGTCTAGTATCTGCTATGATTTCATGGTTTAGCAGGAAGCAATCCAATGTTTCTCTAAGCACAGGTGAAGTAGAATATATAGCAGCGTGCTCTACTATTTGTGAAGCCATATGGTTTCGAAAGTTGTTGTCAGGATTATTCAACCTAGAGGTGGACACTACCGTGATTCTATAACCAAAGTTGTATAAAGATGACAAATAACCCTGTGTTCCATGACAAATCAAAGCACATAGAAATCAGGTATTTCTACATTTGAGATATGATGCAGAAAGGAGCCATAAAGCTCCAGTATGTGAGTACCAATGAACAAGTTGTTGATGTGTTCACAAAGCCTCTATCCTGAGTAAAGTTCAAACACTTTTGAGACAAGATTGGTGTGGTTCGAAAAGACCTTCCCCGAAAGGGGGAGTAGTGATGTAGCAGTGGGATTGTATCATCCTTGGGAACTTTCCCTAAATTGATTCGGTGACCTCAGTCCTCGAGAATGAAGAGGGATTGTATTATCCCGGGACATCTGTCCATAATGGATCCGGTGACTTCGGTCCTCGAGAATGTGTTAGGATTGCATCATCGTTGGACTTAGTCCTAAAGTGATAGGGACTGATTCTCCCGTAATCAATCCGGTGACTTCGGTCCTCGAGAATGTGGTAGGATTACATCATCCTTGGACTTAGTCCTAAAGTGATAGGGACTGATTCTCCCATAATCAATCCAATGACTTCGGTCCTCGAGAATGTGGTAGGATTGCATCATCCTTGGACTTAGTCCTAAAGTGATAGGGACTGATTCTCCCTTAATCTATCCAGTGACTTCGGTCCTCAAGAATGTGGTAGGATTGCATCATCCTTAGACATAGTCCTAAAGTGATAGGGACTGATTCTCCCATAATCAATCTAGTGACTTCGGTCCTCAAGAATGTGGTAGGATTGCATCATCCTTGGACTTATTCCTAAAGTGATAGGGACTGATTCTCCCGTAATCAATCCGGTGACTTCGGTTGTCGAGAATGTGGTGGGATTGCATCATCCCTGTACTTTAAGTCCAAAATGATCCAAAGACTTTTTGTCTTTGAGCTATGGATTGTAGTTTGTTTCTGATGATGATGATGTCATACTGATCAAAAGATTAGAATATGATGATGATGACGTACTGATCGAAAGATCAGAGTGTGATGATGATGGCATACTGATCGAAATATCAGAGTGTGATGTTGCTGATTTTGCTATTCGAAAGTTCAAAGTATGATGATGATGTTGCTGATCGAAAGGTCAAAGTGCTGAAGATGTCGTTGCTGATCGAAAGGTCAAAGTACTAAAGATGTTGTTGCTGATTGAAAGGTCAAAGTGCTGAAGATGTTGCTGCTGATCGAAAGGTCAAATTCTTGAAGATGTTGTTGCTGATCGAAAGGTCAAAGTTGTTGTTGATCGAAGCGGTCAAAGTTGTTGTTGATCGAATAAGTCAAAGTGTTGATGTTGCTGAAGACTGAAGATTGAAGATGAAGACTACATGATGTTGTAAAGCTTCCAATGATTTATAGATGTGTTACCCTGATGATGTCGATGATGTCCTCTATTTCTCTCCTATTATTGTTGTTGTTGATGTTGTTGTAGAATACCCTTCTCGTTAAGGGGGAGTGTTGAAATATTGTAACTTCGAAGAATATTCTATATGTATCTTTTGTGGTCCCCGATGGTCCTATCGGGAGAACCAATTGTATTACTTTATGCTCTGATGCTTCTAATCAGAAGAACTAATAAGAGTCATGAGGTAGTCCCATCTAATTGTAAAGGTGGGTCATTAGCACCCCAGTGTGGTTACTTGAGCCTACATGTGTAACTCAATCCTACATGGTTAACTCGAGCCTACATGTTGGAATTGATAACTAAAGTGAATGGATGAATATAAATAGAGGTGTGGCGCTCCTCATTTGGAACACACACACTCACTTGTATAGCGCACTAGTGAAGAAGAGAGAAGTAGCTGGAGAAGGAGGAGGATCAGTCTTTGATCAGTCTTTTGGTTTTACCTTTTATCTTTTGGGGCATCTATATTGAGGAAGCTTTTGCTGGGTTTTTCCATTTAGGGTTTTCCCAGGATAAATCTATGTTGTTCTTGTGATACTGTTTCTTTCAGTGATCATGTTTATATGCTTTTGTTATGAAATTGAAATGAAATACTGATGATCTAGCTTAGCATACAAAAATTTAACATGGGGGAGACCTGAAGAGTAACTAAATGTTTCTGAGATGGATATGGAGCTCTAATTCTAACACTTAAATAATTTTAACTATATGAGTTAGGCTAAGAGTGGTATTGTGACGAAGATAAGAGAAATATTCCTAATATTTCCTTACTATATTGTCATGTCCCCATCCAAATAATAATACTTGCAAACAATGTTTCACCAACCTACTAGTTCCCTAGGTTGACGTGGAGGCATCGATTCTGTAATAAGGGAGCTATGGGGCACAAAAGGACCTTAGTTTTCCATATTCACATTAAATTGGGTCACACAAATAATAATTGTTAATAAAATAAGGAGGTTTTGGTTCATGGAGACAATTGGAGGCTTAAGGAGTCCTTGGGTGGCAAGATTCCCCCCCACACTTGGAATGAAATTCATTAAAATTTGAATCCATAGGGAATGTAATCTTTTTTGAGGGTGATGTGGTGTCACATAGCATATCATGAGACAAGGAATCTGAATTAGTAAAGGAGAGTAACTCTCATGGAAGAGGAAGAGACTAAGAAGACAATGTGTGCCACTTGGAAGGAGATTCCATGCACTCTATGACAACAAATGATGGAAGATTCTATGACAAATATGACAAATTCAACCCTGATTGCAGGCCTAAGACAAATCTGACATGAAAAGGTTAAAAGTAGCCACCAATAGGTCACATTTGGGAGTTAGAGGAATCCATTTGAATTGGGGAAAGATTTGGAGCATGAAGGAGAAGACAAGTGTCATAGGAGTTACTAAACCACTAAGATGATTTGGAGGAATTTTATGGAGGGAAATTCGACCTTAGGAGGACTCATGAATTTAATAAAATGATGCTTTGAGGAAGAAGAACAAATTTTGATCATTTGTTAATTGGCCTTTGGAATTTTTGAGACCGTTTTGCTTGTCCATTTCACAGTGAGTGTTCATTGTCCCTGCTTGTGAACCAATTTCAAGGGAGTTGGATTCCTTTCCAATATGGTTGTGTTAGATTTTCTACTCTAATTTCAAAATTATTAGGATCTTTATCTGAAAGAATAACAAGCACAAAAAGATACATAAGATGCACAAGACACAAATATTTTCCTCGAGGAAACGATAAAGGAGAAAACGCCTCAAACTTCCTCAGAATAGTTTCATCACCAATACAATATCATGAGATGGTAAATCCCAAGAATAAGATGTCTTCTGAAACTCTCTCTCTTCCTCCTTGTCCTCTATCTCACCTCATGCGAACTTGTGAGTGAGTGAGTGTGTGTCTAAATGAGTTAGGGTGCCTCCTTAATTATACACATCATGCGACTAACCTAAAAATTGATTAGACTGAACTCTTACCCTAGCAGGGGTGAATTCACCTAGTGAGACTCAAAAATACATTTTATTATATTCATCTAGGGGACTGTTGCCTTGACTTACAATAGAGGGTTTAACTCAATGACCATACATAATAATAGCATCCCGAACAGAGGGAAAACATATCCAACATGGGTACAACAATATACAATGATAATATACAATATAATATCTTCCAAAGTTACAATTACAACAAAACTCCCTCTTAACTAGGAAGGTATTCTCTCTCCACAATCACCACACTTTGGTTAGTTCATCATCATTGGATTATCATCAACACTGCTGTCCTAGTCCTCATCTTGTCAATCATTGATTAGTGACATCTATCGAATATATCATGTTACTACTAGGTCTGTCAACTATTTTCCCTAGGCCTATCTTTCTATATTAGACATTTTTATCCCTTTTTTAATTTCTTATTTTCCTATGTTTGGTCCACTTTGATTTCGTTTTAAAATATCTTTTTGCATTTACAAATATCTTAGTTTAAGACTTAAGCTCCTTTATATTAATAAATTTCTTTTCATATAATGAAAATGAATGCAATGTATTTTTATATCCTATGTTTTAACACAAGCAGGTAGCGCATCTCATCATTTTTGCACATGCGAGCTTCCAACTTGGCAAGGTTAGGGTTATGTGCAGGGTTATCAAATAATAGTGAAGTTGTTCATTCTTTGGGGTTTGTTCCAGCTTAAAAGCCAACAGTTAGCTCTGAGTTGCACCTGGAAGAGAAATAGTACTACTCCATATTCAAGGATGATTTAAAACTCAATGCTTTGTACCCTATCAGTTCGAAACAAACAATGATGACCATTTTTAGAACGAGCAGAGGAGAAAGAGGATTCTAACTCGAATGGAAGGCCTAGTTTCAAGTGCAAAAATAAAGGGGGATGGTTAAAAACTATCAGGTTTGTTGCCCACATAATTCGGGGTACCAAAGATAAGAAGAGCAACGATGAGAGGGACACTTCTTTTGAAAAGGGTGGAATGAGATCTAGTTCTACCACATATGATAGTTAGGATATTCTCCTACATATGACACAACAAATGAAAGTGTGTCAATATGGAAATTTGTGCAAGGAGTTAAAAACACTTTACACACGTAAATAAATTCAAGCTCATCAAGGCTCCATTTGGACAATGAAGTTCAGCTTGGATGGCCATTATCTTGCTAGTGCTAGTCAGGACCACATTATTTATGTATGGCAGGTGATGATGGAATCAGAACTCAAATTCGATGCATCTGCTGATAAAACAAATGATAGTGTCTCTAATACCTATGTTACATTCAATGGTTCATGAGAGTTGTTTTCCACGCATATTGAAATCCTTGTGGATAAAAATAAAAGAGGAAGGTTCACATTGGGAAAATCACTAGTGGACTAGATTCTTTTTGTTTCATATGTTTGGTCCCATTGCAGCTCTAGCTAATGGAAGACGGTTCTCAGTAAGATGGAGAGCTCCTAGAAGGCAAATTAACATAGCTGAAATACTCTCTGTTTTGAGGGGAGAAAATGGAGTAGATAATGAGGATGAGGAGCCAGATACTGTTTCATCACTTCACAGACCTGGATCTAGGAAAAGAAGGCATTCAAATTTGTTGAGACTAGATGACAAATTCTTATGAAATTTCAGTCATTGTTTTTCATTGAATCAAGTTTTAAATTTTACTGGCGTGCACTAATGGAACAGTAGGGTCGTGAATGTCATCGAGTAGCTCAAACACAAGGGATATCCTCTCTTATAAAATGGTATGAATATTATCACTTGATAGTGCCATTATAAATTATACTCCCTAGGAAAGGATGCTTATTTCCCATATATATCGACCATATTTTGTTTAAGTGAATATATTTAAAAATATTCTGAACAAATATCATCATAATCACAAGGTTGGAACAGCTCCAATATCAGATTTTGGAATCCAACTATCTAGTTAGAAAGGAGCTTTATGGAAATCCCGTCAAGGTCATCAAAGGATCCTCAGGACAATATTACAGGTATCACGATCATTGGATAAATCAAACTAATATTGTAGTATTTCTGATTGTTTACCTTCATTGGCTGGATACAGGAAACCTTCTGTCATATGTGGAAACACAAGACACACTTGGATGTGAATTTGGGCTTGACATGATGCTAAAAAATTCTATGATGGGAATAGAGTCAGCATACTACAAGTCAATGAAGTGGAAATCCAGATGCATTGTTGTTAGCTTTGAAGCTTCATGGAAAACACCTTTCGGATATCAGGAATTTATGTGAAATTCTATCACATGCATGTAATCCGAGTGACCTATTTACATGGGATGATATGCTTTGTCTGGTTCCTGCATTGAAAGAAGCATCCTTCTGTTATCCTCAAGTTCATTCTATCTGGAAAGTTCGAGTAGACATTTTGTTTGGAGACCTTCCCGTGGTCAACAAAGATGGAGAAACATCTCATTCTACTCAAAAAAGAAAGAAAAGTAAAGAACACAGACAATCAGAAAATTGGTCAGTAATTTTGTTACAAAAGAAAGGTGCTTAGTATTTGGTCAGAAATTGACTGGCTTAATCTTAGAAGGATGTTCCCTTTAGTTAAATAGTAGCAGTCATCACAAGAACTCTAGTATGGATTAGATGGCCTTGCTGCGCTGGCAGAAGCTGTTGGGAGATTTTAATTTGATATTCAACTCTAAATGAATATTACACATGTCATAGTTAGTTGATACTCTTTCTATTTTTAGTAGACTTAGATCCAAAGAAAGTGGATCTAGGAACAACTCAGCTAAAGACCAATTTTCCTTTATATTGTAAGTTTTTGTTTTGAAATGGGGAGACACATGAGGGTTGACATATGCTGGAATATTATGTATAGATGTACTTGAATGCAATGTATTTTTATATGTTGTCTTTTAACATGATCTGGTAGTGCATCTCATCATTCATGCACATGCATGCTGCCAAATTGCCAAGGTTAGGGTTATGTTCAGGGTTATCAAATAATAATGAAGCTGTTCAGTATTTGGGGTTTGTTCTAGCTTACAAGCCGACAGTTGGCTCTGAGTTACACCTGGAAGAGAAATAGTATTGCTCCATATTCAAATATAATTTTGAACTCAATGCTCTATACCCTGTCAGTTTGAAACGAACAGTGATGACAATTTTTAGAATGAACAGAGGAGAAAGAGGATCCTGACTCGAATGGAAAGCATAGTTTCAAGTCCAAAAAGAAAGGGGGATGGTTAAAAACTATCAGGTTTCTTCCCCACACAATTCGGGGTACCAAATATAGGAAGAGAAGCGATAAGAGGGACACTTCTTTCAAAACGTGGGGAATGAGATCTCGTTCTGCCACAGATGATAGTCACGATATTATCCTGCATATGCCACAGCAGATGAAAGTGCGTCAATATGGCAATTTATGCAAGGAGTTAACAACACTTTACATGCGTCAAGACATTAAATCTCATTAAGGCTCCATTTGGACAATGAAGTTCAATTTTAATGGCCATTATCTTGCTAGTACTGGTCAGGACCACATTATTTATGTGTGGCAGGTGGTGATGGAATGAGAATGCAAATTTGATGCATCTACCGATAAAGTAGATGATAGTGTCTCTAATACCTATGTTACAGTCAATGATTCACCAGAGTTTCTTTCCATCCATATTGAAATCCTTGTGGATAAAAATAAAAGAGGAAGTGTCACATTGGTAAAATCGTTGGTGGACTAGATTCTTTTTGTTTCATATGTTTGGTCCCATTGCAGCTCTGGCTGATGGAAGACAATTGTCTAAAAGATGGAGAGCTCTTAGAAGGAAAAGTAACACATCTGAAATAATCTTTGTTTTGTGGAGAGAAAATGGAGTAGATAATGACAATGAGGAGCAGAATATGGTTTCGTCATTTAACAAACATGGATCTATGAGAAGAAGGTGTTCAAATGGTTTCAGACTAGATGACGAATTCCTGTGAAATTTCAGTCATTGTTTTTTATTGAATCAACTTTTAACTTTTATTGGCATGCACTAATGTAATAGTGGGGTCGTGGATGTTAGTGAGTAGTTTAAACACGAGATATCCTCTCTTGTAAACCGATATTAATATTATCACTTGATAGTGCCATTATAAATTATACTCACTAGGAAATGGTACTTATGCCAGTATATATCGACCATATTTTGTTTAAGTGAATATACTTCAAATATTCTAAACAAATAACATCATAATCAAAAGGTTGGAAAAACTCCGAGATCATATTTTGGAATCCAGCTGTCTAGTTAGAAAGGAGTTTTATGGACAACTTGTCGAGGTCATCAAAGGAACCCCAAGACAATATTACAGGTATCACAATCTTTGGAGAAATCAAACTAATACTGTAGTCTTTCTTATTGTTTAACTTCATTGGCAGGAGATAGGAAACCTTCTATCATATGCTGAAACACAAGACACACTTGGATACGAATTTGGGCTTGGCATTGATGCTAAAAAATTCTCTGATGGGAATATAGTCTATATACTACAAGTCAATGAAGTGGAAATCCAAATTCATTGTTGTTAGATTTGAAGCTTCATGGCAAACACCTTTCGGAGATCAGAAATTTATGTGAAATTCTATCACATGCATGCAATCCAAGTGACCTATTTACACTAGAGCATATGCTTTGTCTGGTTCCTGCATTGAAAGAAACATCCTTCTGTCATCCTTAAGTTCATTATGTCTAGAAAGTTCGGGTAGACATTTTGTTTGGAGACCCTCCTGTGGTCAACGAAGATGCAGCAACATCTCATTCTACTCACAAATCAAAGAAAAATAAAGAACATGAACAGTCAGAAAATTGGGCAGTAAATTTGTTACAAAATCAGGGTGCTTAGTATTTGGTAGGAAATTGAATGGCTTATTCTTAGAAGGAAGTCCCTTTCAGTTAAATAGTACCAGTCAGTACAAGAACTCTAGTATGGATTAGATGTCCTTCCCACGCTAGCAGAAGTTGCTGGGATATTTTAATTTGATATTCAATTATAAATGAATAATACACATGCCATAGTTAGTTGACGCTCTTTCTATTTTTAGTAGACTTAGATCCAAAGAAAGTGGATCTAGGAACAACTCACCTAAAGACCACTTTTCCTATATATTGTAAGCTTTTGTTTTGAAATGGGGAGAAACATGAGGGTTAACATATGTTGGAAGCTTGTGTACAGTTATGCAATACTATATCTATGTAAGAAATTCTTTACTGAATGAATGCCTTTATTATCTATTTGAAGCTAGGTTTAAACTATTTATCGTGTTGATATTATGTGGTTTTGTTTGAATCTCTGTCTGCATTTTTATTTATATAGATGTCTTCTATATAGATGCATGTGTTGGCAAGTGGATATTACTGCTAAATGAGTTTTGAAATGTATCTTTGAGCACCTATATTTTTACATATGATACAGTGAATGAACTGTTTGTTTATTCTTTGTGTTTATATGATTTGAACCTATCTCATGTATCTTGAAAAGTTGTACTATTATTCCTTCTTCAAAATCTTGTCCTTATGCATATATTATCTAATGTTTTCAGGTCTTTGTTTCTCTATACCTGTTTTTATGTTCTTGACTTTTATATTGTTATCCACAAAACAACAAAAACAATCCTTAATTTCTGAGGTTCTTGAACCCTTCTTCCTTGTAGTCTAGTTAGCATACTTTAGGATAAACATGTTTTGGCGACCATATTGGGTAGAAAGCATAGAATTTATTCCTTGGTTCAATATTGACAATGATTAGATCTAGTGTTTAATGGTGAACAAGTGTTGGTTACACGCTTTAGACTACAATTGTTTCGTCAGCAACTTCATGGAGGAATGATCATTTTGCGACTCCACCAGTTCAAAACATCAAAAAACATGGAAGTCGTTGTGGCTGCAAGGTTTGCACCTTTCAATTTTTCAGTTGTTATGTATTTTCCAAATAATTGGCCTACAATGGATGAATGGGGAGGCTTCCTTCCAAGATTTAGAGGATATGATCATGACCATCCGGCACAACACTTGATTGAGTTTCATCAATACATGGACCAACTCGATATTCATCATGAGGGCGTATTGTTGAAAATGTTTATGTATTCCTTGGAAGGAGATGCCAGACAGTGGTACCGATCTCTTCCTATATCTAGCATTTCATCAATAAAATATTTCCATGCTATCTTTTATGTCTATTGCAAGAGGATTTATTCTACTGATCTCGTTTTAGAGGATTGTTGTAAGCAATTTTAGTTCAAGAAATCTGTTTGTAATAATGATCAATATAGCCTTACCAATGAAATTCATGAAGAAATATTTCAAAAAAATGAAGTCCAGGAGATATTTGATAGTTTTCAGGATTCAAGACATCATTATCATGTAGAGTTTATTGTTGAAAAACCTTGTGAAGCTCAACCCTCTATTGAAGAAAACATTGAAAATCACACTTCTGATGAAGATTTTCAGGATAGTGTTAAAGTTGGTGTTGATGATAGTCGAATTGAAGATGCCCTTGATTCCTTTTCAAAGAATAATTTTTTTTTCCCCAAATTATTTGATGATCATCCCATTGTTCAAGACAATCTTCAAGATATTTTTTATCATAAAACTATTGGAGATATTTTTCAAGTTAACTATGTCGAAATTTATTTTGGCAGTTATGCAGGTCAGTCCATTTATGATATGTGTTCGGATGATTTAGAGCAACAGTCTTCTGAATCAACACCTATGGAATTTTTTATTAGAGAAGCAATGTATGGAAAATATGATTCAGATGTTTTGAAAAGAAATGAAGGAGATGGAAAGGAGTTAGAAGATTAACATGTGCATTTTTCTTCTTTATTAGTTGTTGAACAACAGTCTCCAGAAATCAGTAAACTTGTATCTATTGTTTTTGAAGGAGACACTAAACACAATGAGGTTACTATAGCTTAAGATAAGGGCAACAATGTTTTGTTTTATGCTTCTTCATTTGCAATATTTCAAGAAAATAAGTCTGATATATTCCATGGAGCAGAAAATATATGGAGGCATCCTTCTCTTTGACATCAACCGCACAATTGGCAGAACCCAGTGGCCATTTACATGGAGTCATAGTTATCAAAAAAATTCAACTTTCTAGAATTTGGAATCAAAGTAGAATATGATTGTAATTATGCTTTGCAAATTAAATTTTTTATTCAAATGATAAATTCTTCTTTGATTTCTATCTACTTGCAAAACGTTGTTACAGTCAATTGGATGCTATTGTGGCTTCATGGGAAGTATTATTACACATGATTAGCTTGTTTCTACTAATTAGAAGTAGGATTAGGTGGAAGAATAAGCTCGCCATATGAGCATGTAGATTCTTTTCAGTGTGTTGGCTTGCAGTAGTGTTTTTTTATTTCAGAGGTGTGTGTTTAGAGTTTGAAAAAGTTGCAAAGATTTGGTAAATGACTCCATATCCCAATGGATCAGGAGTAGTAGACAGAAATAAAGGAACTTGGTCTACAGTTCTTGGAAAATCATAGGGAAATGTGATTCCTATATGGAGCTAGTGTTATTCCTAGGTCTGTTAACAATTTTCCCTAGGCCTATCTTTCTACCTTAGACATTTTTATCCCTTTTTTATTTTCTTAATTTCCTATGTTTGGGCTACTTTGATTTCATTGTAAAATATCTTTTTGCATTTACAAATATCATAGTTTAAGACTTAATCTCCTTTAGATTAATAAATCTCTTTTCATATAATGAAAATGAATGCAATGTCTTTTCGTATCCTATGTTTTAACACAAGCTAGTAGTGCATCTCATCATTCATGCACATGTGCGCTGCCAACTTGCCAAGGTTAGGGTCATGTGCAGGGTTATCAAACAATAATGAAGTTGTTCGGTATTTGGGGTTTGTTCTAGCATATAAGCCGATAGTTGGCTCTGAGCTACACTTGGAAGAGAAATAGTATTGTTCCATATTCAAAGATCATTTCGAAATCAATTCTTTGTACCCTATCATTTCGAAACAAACAATGATGACCATTTTCAGAACGAACAGGCGAGAAAGAGGATCCTGATTTTAATGGAAGGCCTAGTTTCAAGTCCAAAAATAAAGGGAGGTGGTTAAAAACTATCAGGTTTATTTCCCACACAATTTGGGGTACCAAAGATAAGAAGAGTAGAGATGAAAGGGACACTTCTTACGAAAAGGGGGGAATGATATCTAGTTCTACCATAGATGATAGTGAGGATATTCTCCTGCATATGCCTCAGCAGATGAAAGTGCATCAATATGGAAAGTCATGCAAGGAGTTAAAAACACTTTACATGCATCATGAAATTCAAGCTCATCAAGGCTCCTTTTGGACAATGAATTTCATTTTGGATGGCCATTATCTTGCTAGTGCTAGTCAGGACCGCATTATTTATGTGTGGAAGGTGATGATGGAATCAGAATGCAAATTTGATGCATCTGTCGATAAAGCAGATGATAGTGTCTCTAATACCTATGTTACAGTCAATGGTTCACCAGAGTTTCTTTCCACGCATATTGAAAGCCTTGTGGATAAAAATAAAAGAAGAAGGGTCACATTGGTAAAATCGTTGGTGGAATAGATTCTTTGTGTTTCATATGTTTGGTCCCATTGCAAATTTGGCTGATGGAAGACTATTCTCAACAAGATGGAGAGCTCCTAGAAGGAAAAGTAACACATTCGAAATACTCTTTGTTTTTTGGGGAGAAAATGGAATAGATAATGACGATGAGGAGATGGATAATGTTTCATCATTTAATAGACCTGGATCTAGGAGAAGAAGGTGTTCAAATTGTTTCAGACAAGATGACGAATTCCTGTGAAATTTCAGTCATTTTTTTCATTGAATCAATTTTTAACTTTTACTGGTGTGCACTGATGTAATAGTGGGGTCGTGCATGTCAGTGAGTAGCTCAAACACAAGGGATATCCTCTCTTGTAAAATAGTATGAATATTATCACTTGATAGTGCCATTATAAATTATACTTGCTAGGCAAGGCTGCTTATTGCCCATATATATCGACCATATTTTGTTTAAGTGAATATATTTCAAAATATTATGAACAAATATCATCATAATCACAAGGTTGGCACAGATCTAAGATCAGATCTTGGAATCCATCTATCTAGTTAGAAAGGAGCTTTATGGACACCTTGCTGAGGTCATCAAAGGAACTCTATGACAATATTACAGGTATCACGATGATTGGAGAAATAAAATTAATATTGTATTCGTTCTAATTGTTTACCTTCATTGGCTGGAGACATGCAACCTTCTATCATATGATGAAACACAAGAGACACTTGGATACAAATTTTGTCTTGACATTGATGCTAAAATATTCTCTGAAGGGAATAGATTCAGCATACTACAAGTCAATGAAGTGGAAATCCATATGCATTGTTGTTAGCTTTGAAGCTTTATGGCAAACACCTTTCAAAGATAAGAAATTTATGTGAAATTATATCACATGCATGCCATCCAAGTGACCTAATTACACCAGAGCATATGCTTCATCTGGTTCTTGCATTGAAAGAAACATCCTTCTTTCATCCTCTAGTTCATTCTCTCTGGAAATATCGGGTAGACATATTTTTTGAGACCTGCCTGTGGTCAACGAAGATACAACAACATCTCATTCTAATTAGAAAACAAAGAAAAGTAAAGAACATAGACAGTCAAAAAATTGGTCAGTAAGTTTGTTACAAAAGAAGGGTGCTTAGTATTTGGTAGGAAACTGGTTGGCTTATTCTTAGAAGGAAGTCCACTTTAGTTAAATAGTAGCAGTCAATAGAAGAACTCTAGTCTGGATTAGATGGCCTTGCTATGCTGGCAGAAGCTGCTGGGAGATTTTAATTTGATATTCAACTCTAAATGAATAAGACATGTGTCATAGTTAGTTGATACTCTTTCTATTTTTAGTAGACTTAGATCCAAAGAAAATGGATTTAGGAACAACTCAACTAATGACCACTTTTTATATATATTGCAAGTTTTCGTTTTGAAATGGGGAGACATATGAGGGTTGACATATGTTGAGCCTTTGTCTGCATTTTTTTTTATATAGATGTCTTCTATATAGATGCTTGTGTTAGCAAGTGGATATTATTGCTAAATGATGTTTGAAATGTATTTTTTAGCACCTAGATTTTTACATATGATACAATGAATTAACTATTTGTTTATTCTTTGTGTTTATATGATTTGAACCTATCTCTTGTATCCTAAAAAGTTGTATTGTTATTCCTTCTTTAAAATCTTGTCCTTATGCATATATTATCTGATGTTTTTAGATCTTTGTTTCTTTGTACCTATTTTTATATTCTTTACTTTTATATTGTTATCCACAAAAAAAACAAAAAAATCCTTTATTTCTGAGGTGCTTGAACCCTACTTCCTTATAGTCTAGTTACCATACTTTAGGATAAACATCTTTTGGCGACCATACTGGGGAGGAATCATAGAAGTTCCTTCTTGGTTCAATATTGACAACAATTAGATCCAGTCTTTGATGGTAAACAAGGGCTGGTTACATGCTTTAGACTACAATTTTTTAACCCATGACTTCACAGAGGAAGGATCTATTGGTGAATCCACCAGTTAAAATTGTCAAAAACCATGGAATCCATTGTGGCTGCAAGGTTTGCACCTTTCAATTTTTCAATTGTTCCGTATTTTCCAAATAATGTGACTACGATGGACTAATGGGAAGAATTCCTTCTAATATTTAGAGGAGATGGTCATCACCATCTGACACAACACTTGATTGAGTTTCATCAATACATGGACCACCTCGATATTCATCACGAGGATGTATTGTTGAAAATGTTTATGTATTCCTTGGAAGGAGATGCTAGACAGTGGTATCAATCTCTTCCTATATCTAGCATTTCGTCAATTAAATATTTCCATGTTATCTTTTATGTCTATTGCAAGAGGATTTATTCTGTTGATCTCCTTTTAGAGGACTATTGTGAGTAGTTTAAGTTCAAGAAATCTCTTACTAGTAATGATCAATATAGCCTTACTGATGAAATTCATGAAGAAATATTTCAAAAAAAAGAAGGCCAGGATATATTTGACAGTTTTCAGGATTCAATACATCATTATCATGTAGAGTTTATTGTTGAAAAACCCTGTGAAGCTCAACCCTCTATTGAAGAAAACATTGAAAATCACACTTTTGATTAAGATTTGCAGGACAATGTAAAAGTTGCTGTTGATGAGAATCGAATTAAAGATGCCCTTGATTCTTTTTCAAAGGATAAAATTGTTGTTCCCAAATTTTTTGATGGTCATCCCATTGTTTAAGACAATTTTAAACATATTTTTAATCATAAAACTATTGGAGATATTTTTCAAGTTAACTCTGTTAAAAATCATTTTGACAGTTATGCAGGTCAATCCATTTATGATATGTGTCTGGATGATTTAGAGAAACAGTCTTCTGAATCAACACCTAGGGTATTTTTCAGTAGCAAAGCAATGTATGGAAAATATGATTTAGATGTTTTAAAAAGCAATGAAGGATATGGAAAGGAGTTAGAAGAGCAACTTACACATTTTTCTTCTTTACTAGTTGTTGAACAATAGTCTCTAGAAATCTATAAACTTGGATCTATTGTTTTTGAAGGAGACACTAAACACAATGAGGTTATTATAGTTGAATATAAGGGCAGGAATGTTTTGTCTTATGCTTCTTCATTTGCAACATTTGAAGAAAAGGAGTCTGATATCTTCCATGGAGTAGAAAATATATGGAGGCATCCTTCTCTTTTATATCAACTGCACAATTGGCAGGACCCAATGGCCATTTACAAGGAGTCATGGTTATCAAAAAATTTCATCTTTCTAGAATTTGGAATCAAAGTAGAATATGATTGTAATTATTCTTTACAAATTAAATTTTTGCTTCAAATGATAAATTCTTCTTTGATTTCTATCTACCTGCAAATAGTTGTTACACTTGATTGGATGCTATCATGGCTTTGTTGTGCTCCTACCCAACAGCCTTTAAAAAAAACAAATTTCATCAAACAGAATTTTATTTTGTTTTGATGAAATGTTTGAATTTCTTGTTTTTTAATATAAGGAATCAGAAACTACTAAAACAATCACATTCCGTGAGCTACTGAAATGATGAAATTCCATGTTTTTACAACCTTTGTGAATTATGGTGAGGTGACATAAATCACTACATTGAAATTATTATTTTGAATTGGCTTACCTTTCAGATTAGGGTGTGAGTATTTTGATTTCCATGCCTTTTATTATAACCTGACCATAAGCTTTATTAGAACACTTATTACTTGATATTTTTATTTGCGTTTTATGTGCGAATTTAATAAGGTTGTGAAATTGGAAAGTCGATTATGGTATTGTTTGGTACCTTATCAATGTTCATACAAATTTTATCTCCAAGGCTTGTTTTTTAACTTCCGAATCATGTGCAGTCCAACTTTATTATTTGATCCCGATCTTTACAATATGCTCCATATCTTAATTTATAGTTTTGCATGTGAAGTTTGGGGTTGGTTTGATGTCATGCCATATGCTCGCCACCTTCGAAGATTTAAACCATCATAGGGTAAGGTCGACGTTTAACGCTCAAGGTTCATCCCCTATGATTGTTTTGACTCGCGTCACCATTTGATCCATTTGATTGCAGATGGATAAGGAATCATTACACTTGTAATTAACTCTGTAAATGACAATCAATTGCCAGTACGTGCTCAGCGTCGTGGCTACCTGTTCGTTCAACACCTGTGATTCATTTACGGTGTGATTGTATGTCGATCGGGTCGTATAAATAATGGCAAAATGAGTCTAGTATGGAGTCTTCGCCGTCATTTCTTTTATCACTTGATTACCACTCTGCGTGATTATTCTCCCTCCCCCATGCCGAGTTTACATGGGTCTTGTCTGGGTTTGCTCATGGAATATTTTGTTTATGAGAGCGTTGGGTTTCATTGCTTGTGTTTTCTGCTAGGTTTGCATCCTGAATGCTTGCTTTCCAGTTTACTGTCGGGTTTCTATTTGTGGTATCTTTTATGTGTGCAGCTGTGTGCATTTGCGCTCACAGCTATGGATCCGGTGGTTAGGGTTGAACCTAGTGACATGAAACTCTTTGATGGAAACCTTGAACTCTTAGCCAAGGTTGAAGCAGTTGGATGGTTGTCATTTATTCAAAAGTTTACGGAATCAAACCCTGAGGTGACCAGGTTATTTGCTTTGTCGTTGTCTGATGCTAGGGTTAAGGTGGCCGACCTCCAATTTAGGGTCGACGAGCGCTCAATTGCTCTGGCTACGGGTTTTCCGTTGACAGGTGAACACTGGTTCAAGTACAAGTAGATGGAGGTCACGGAATGGAGACAGATGTTGAAGAATCCTTGCCAGGAGGTGTCCTTTAGAACTGGTGTATCACGGAAATACTTTTAGAAAGAATGGCGACCAGTTCTGGACGTTATTCATCGGTACGTGACCTATGAGGGTCGTCTTTCCTCAGCTTATGTCTATTACCTTCGATTGTTGGCTGTTTTTCTCGGTTTTCCTGTTAATTTGCCCTATTATTTGGTTCAGAGTTTGACCAAGATGTATTCAGCTATTAAAAAGGGTCCGAATAACATCGGTCGTAGTCTGTTTCATCATGGTCTGGTTAGGATATTGGTAGAAGGAGAGTTGTCTAAGCAAAATCGGTCATGGGATGATTTTCTCGAAAAGCATGGTTTCTTGGCATTCTGCCATTGTCAGTTCGATTGCCCTGAGGAATGTGTTAGGAATCAAGAGGCTTGTCGAGTTTCAGTTTCACCTGTGTGCAAGCCTGTGTCAAACCCTGTTGGTTGTGTAAGCCCCAGCGTCTGCGATGATCCTACTCCCACTCCTGTGTGTAGTCCTGGTACTCCTATGCCTTCCAAGCATATGAGGAAGTCTTTGAACTTATCCCCTGTCACGCCGAAACGTAATGACAATACATGCAAGCAAAAGGGAAAAAGGCTGAATGGTAAGGCTACTGGTAGGTTTACGAGGAGTATGTTAGCCAAGGTTATCACTGTTAAGGCTTCTATGAATAAGAACATTGACATTGAAATAGTTGTGATAGATGACAAAGAAGAGAATTCTGTCTCACCTAATGATGGCCTTTACATTGGTCATGAGCCTATAGTGAACCATGCCGATAACAGTCCCCATGTGTCTGATAAGAATCTTCAGGTTGACCCTGTGGTCGATCCTCCAGTTAAGGACAAGTCTGTAGAAGCGAATTTACCGGGTTTCTATTGAATTGGTGAAATGGTTAACCCGTTATTTGTAAACTATTTATTGGATAAAATACATAGGATGGAGGAAGAAATAACAGGAATGGTAGCACATTGTGATGCTATGATAGCCGAGAATACAAGGATGAAAGAGAAATCTGATTCCAATGATAAATGTCTACTGCATCTGAAGAAGCATAAAAACAGGTTGATTTGGAGAGTTCTGAAACTGCAAAACGAGAGTCATAAGAGTGAGGAAAAAGTGCGTGAGCTTAATGCTCAGGTTACTTTAATGCAATTCAAAGGTCATTCACAGAATCCGGTGAATGGTGTGAATATACATGTGTTTAATGATCCTGTGAAATTATAATATTTTGGGCACACTCACTATTGTATATATGTCTAAGAAGATTTCAGGTTTGAAGCTTATAATAAAGTGATAATCAAGTTGTTTTGTTACAGGTATTGGTTGGATTTGATTGATGGATTATGTAGTTTATTTTATTTTGCTATTGCGTAGGTGTTAATTAGTTCTCTTTAATGTATAGTGCTGCAGGTTATATGGTTGATGCGTTTTTCTTGGATCGCTCATTTTGAAGATGATCTCTGGGGAATCGTGAACAAATCGGTTGGCTTTGTTGTTTCCCAAGTGTCACTAAATCGTTAGTGCCTTTATCATTTTGTGATTTTGTGCTATAAATCGAATCTTTCCAATTTCAAGACATTATAACGCATGTAGAAAAATGACAGATTGCATTTGTCATTTTTAAATGAAATTGGTTAAGATTTCGATTTTGTAGTTTCCATATTTATAGAACTATCTCCATGTGAGATTAAATGTCTTTAAAGGAGACATGTATTACTAGATAAGGGGTCGATAGTTGGGAAAAGGGCGAGGCAAGATCACTGTAATCATTTCCTGTGGCCTAAGACAATTTTTTGTTGGCAGTTACAGCACTTTTGACTGCTGATATCTATATATATATTTATAGTATTTATGTTATGCAGATGTATTTATGATATCGTTTGATCTTGTCACTTTTTTCTGCAGTCTTTATGTTTTGTCATCATTTCTTTAATGAATTATGCAAAAATGCATCATGTTTAACTGTTGAGTTATGCTGGTTTTAATTTGATAATATATGTCATATAGTAGTTTTGATGTTTTCATCATGATGTGTGTGACATACTTGCTCACTATGTTATCTTGTTTAAATTTCTGAATTTCTTCTAAATATTTTCAGGATCTTTAGCACAGTAGCATTATTTGCAAATTTAATTCCAGGTTACTTCTATCTCGCTCCTAATCAGGATAGTACATGTAGGATAGGTTAATGATAATTTCTCTTTATGCAATTTTACAGAAAACCTATTGGATCAGATTGTCACATTTATGTTTTGATAATTTATCTTTCAATTTGGTTATTAATGTACATGTGTTAATAGTGTAACTTATGTAAATTCATTGAAGTTGTTAATATTTCTTTAATTATTTATTCTTGTATTCGTAGATTAATTGTTTTATTAGGTTAATTCTAGTTGTTATTTGTGTAATATACCAACTAATTCAGTAATCATTGTTAATAGTTTGTTGTATATATTCATAGGTAAACTATAGATTTAGTTAAACAGTAGCTTTAGTTTTTATTTTTGAGTTTTCTCCTGTAGTTGGGAGTAGTTTAGGGAAGGCAACGGGGCCTTAATCCCGTTAGAGGTAGCTACCTAACGACTGAGAGCATCTTTGAAAACTTTCGGATCGGGTTGCCTCTCGGTTGACAATTGCGCCATTTTCGGTCCATCAACAATGGCGCCAGAAGGAGGGCCAGCTTAAGCACATGGATGATGGAAACAATCCTATTCACAAAATTAATCAGCCCACCACCCCTCAAATACAGTCATCATATCAACCACAAACATTCCATTCATCACAATTAGATCAGACTCCGTTGAACGATACTATTCGAAATCTCATTCATCAGTTCAATGCTAGTGGTGCCCATCCACCTGAAGAACTTGATCAGTTCGAACAGGACATCAATGAATCCCGCGGGATTTTAACGAGAGCCTACTCAAATCTTACTGGAATCTAACCCACTGAAATTCCTCTTCCACAGATCAGACCTCCGCGCACTCATCATACTAAATCTGCACCTGAAGAATGGGATCAACCTTTAGGTGTCCTCCCTGACCATCAATTACAACAACCTCTAATAGGCACCAATCAACCTTCATCTTCTTCAGAACCACCTGCTACAGGAGGGTCTGGTCGACCACCATCACTGCCGCATTCACCTCCTCACATTTTTCAAACACCACCTTCACCACCTCCATCACCAAGGAACATGGCAGGTTTAAACCCGAACCCCAATGCCAATATGCCATGGTTAGCTCACGATGTGGTTGTTGTTCCAGGTAATCAACATCCTTTGCCAAAGCATCCTGAGAAATTGTTGCCCAGGTTCAATCCCGAGCTGAAAGAGCCCGCGAAAGATCATGTTAAAAAATTCATGCTAGCAATTCGACTTTTGGATGTTGAACACGAAGATGTAGTCTATCGACTTTTCCCTTACACATTTGAGGGCAAAGCCTCGACTTGGTATTTTTCACTTACGGTTGGTTCTATCACCAAATGGAATGAATTTGAGTTGGCTTTCATGAACAAGTTTGGAGCTGATAAGACCCCAGCTGTGTTGGTGTTAGAATTGTCTAGGATCCGTATGGAAGCCAAGGAGAAGGTTAAAGATTTTAACCAGTGATTCTTGACTCTTAGAAATAGAATTCCTACAACCTCAAGGCCAGTTGAAGATGTCACTATTGAATTTTATACTTCAGCCCTACCCATGTCAATGGCCATGTTTGTCAGGAGAGCGTCCAAACCCACTCTCACTGAAACTTTTGATGAAGCCATTAAGGTTGAGAAAGACATATTTTCCATTAAAACAAACCCTGGGGTAGACACTGATTCTGCATCTTCTTCCCGAAAAAAGGCTGATAGTCCTTCCAAAACCACAAATCCTGAGAAAAAGGGTCAAGATGCACTAGACTTGGATAGTCTCCAAAGGGTCATAAAGAAGCTAGCCAATGAAATCATAGATTTGAAGAAAGGTACTTCTGAAAGTGCTCCGAATAAAGAACTACCTAGACATCCTTTTAGAAGACCATTTCAAAATACAGCTGCTAAACAGATTCCACCATCTGAAGCTAATAATGTTGATGAAATTAATAGTTTCCTAAAACTATTAGTCTCAGGCCTAGAAACATCAGCTGAAAGTGAAACCCAATCTTCAGGATAGAATTCTGAAGATACCCAAGGCACTGATAATAACACTGAAGATAAACCTCCTCAAGTTATCAGTCACTTCTGGGATACTACGGAATTGACCGACGATGAATATGTGGCTGTTGTGAATGTCAATCAGAATCAATATAACACTAGAAGTAAGAAGTATCAGCCCTCAGGGGAACCTTCTACAAAGTCTACAGATGACAGTTCAACTGTCAAAACAAAAACCCAACCTTCGAATGCTAAGACTACACAATCTCTTGATTTGGAGTATGACTTGGTTGAGGATTTGAAGAAAATCAGAGCCAACATTTCTATCTATGAACTCCTCAAATTGCCTGTGATTCAAGATAAGATGATGCAAGGGGTTTCTTTAGGTAAAAATGGCAAATCTTCCTCCACTCAAAACAGTTCTGCTAGCTCCAAAGACAACCCAACAAAATATTCAGTCAACGCCTCGTCCATAAGCAAGAAATTAGATTCCTCAACCCCTCCTTTTCTGCTTACATTTGAAATCTGTAATCGTAAAGTACACAATTGTATGATAGATTCAGGGGCTTCGAAAAATGTCATGCCATACTCAATATGTAAAAAACTTAACACAGTCCCTGTACCATGTGACACAAGCATTGTGCAACTTGACCGATCTAAAGTAAAAGTGATAGGCAGGTTGAACGAAGTGCCGATAAGGTTAGCCTCAAACCATCAGGTTCATTTTATCATTGACATAATTGTTGCAGATATCCCTGAGGCATATGGTTTATTCCTCAGCAGATATTGTTCTGAAAAACTGAAAGGTTATTTTGCAATAAATTGGTCACATTTATGGATACCTCATAATGGTCACCCAAACAAGATCAGAATTGATCGGGAACGTTATATGAAGCACACAGTCACCGAAGTGGATGACTCAAACGAACCAGTGCTATTCACTGATACTATAATGGGCAATTACATGGTAGATTCCTTCTTTGGAAACCTTGAGGCTGAAACATCATTAGTCCATGGCCCAGGACAACAGTCCGAAGTTTTTCATTTCACACAATTATCTAACGAAATTCCAGTTCGAAACCCTGCGCATTTGGACCTGAATGATGGCCTTTGGTCATTATACTTTGACGGTTCTAAGTTAAAGGAAGGAGTTGGGGCCGGTTGCCTGTTAATAGATCCTTAGGGAAAAAGGTATTTTGTTGCTTGCAGGTTGGAATTTGAATGCACCAATAATATTGCTGAATATGAAGCCCTTATTCAAGGGCTGAAAAAGGCAATTGATCTAGGAGCTAAAGCTTTGGTAGTGTTAGGAGATTCTGAAATTATCGTTAGACATGTACGTAACACTATACATTGCATTGCTGGACATCTAAGAAATTACCAGACAGAGGTGTGGAATTTATTATTATCATTTGAAGCTTTTAATATAAATTTTATTCCTCGTTATTTGAATCAGGAAGCAGATCTCCTAGCAAATGTTTCTTCAAGGTTAATTCCATCTTAAGGGATGCTTGCTGATTCTTTTTCTGTTGAAATGCTTTTCAGGCCTTCCATACCTGATAATGTTGTCAATTGGAGAGTTTTTGACCATGATGAGCAGTTGATCGAATTTTTGACCATGAAGGACACTTTCAAAGATGCATTCATCGATGAAACGACTCATGATGAAGATCTATACAACTTTGCGGTATTTCATAAACCTTGTTCAATTAAAGAGTCTCTTGATCAGGTCAGTACTCTTCCTAGATCTGTTATTAAACTTGAGAAATTTTATGATTTGAAAGATAAATTTAAAGGTGCAAGGAACTGTAAAACCAACAGCTCTACTATGCAATTTGAAGTCATAAATTTAGGCACCAAACACAGTCCTCAATGTGTAAATCTGGGCAATACATGCACTCCAGAAGAAAAAACAGCCTTCATACGACTCTTTAATGAGTTTAAGGACATTTTTTCTTGGACATATGACGATCTCAAGACATTTGACCCAAACATCATGCAACATGTCATCCCCATGAAAGAATAGGCTAAACCATTTCAGCAGAAATTGAGGAAAATGCACCCTAGCCTAGAACCGGCTGTTAAGAAAGAGCTTAACAAACTCCTCGCTGCTAGAATAATATTTCCAGTACGGCATGCACAGTGGGTGGAAAATCTCGTCCCCGTCAGAAAGAAAAATGGTGATATTAGGTTGTGTGCTGATTTTCGAAATCTAAACAAGGTTTCAGAAAAAGACAATTATCTCGTTCCGCCTATGGAAAAGATATTACAATAGGTCTCTGGATCTGAAATGTTCTCACTTTTAGATGGCTTTTCAGGATACAATCAAGTAATAGTATCCAAAGCAGATCAGTTGAAAACAACCTTTAGAACCCCTTGGGGAACTTATGCCTACAGGAAAATGTCGTTTGTCTTAATTAATGGCGGAGCAACGTTTCAAAAGGTGATGGATATTGCGTTCAGAGGCTTAATCGGCCAATTTGTCGTCATTTACCTTGATGATATAACTGTCTTTTCAAAAAACAGAGCTGATCGCCCAACACATCTTAGGAGGGTTTTTGAACGTTGTAGGAAGTATGGAATCTCCCTGAATCCCAAGAAATCCATCTTTACAGTTACTGAAGGTAAGTTATTGGGTTTTATAGTCTCAAAACAAGGTATCAATATTGACCCTGAACGTACACAGGCTATAGCATAGATTTCTATGCCTCATTCAAAGAAAACTATGCAATATTTTCTAGGGAAGATAAATTTTGTTTCCAGGTTTATTCCTGGTTTCACTGAAATTGTCAGACCACTTCAGAAAATGATCAAGAAAGATGCTGATTTCAAATGGTCTGCTGAAGAAAAGCAATCTTTTCATGACATATTAAAAGCTATTGCTGAGGCTCCTACCTTAATAAGCCCAGATTTCTCTAAACCATTTATTTTGTATACGTTTGCTTCTGACTCTTCATATGTTGCTGATTTAACACAGAAAAATCAGGAAAACAACGAAGCTCCCATTGCTTTTACGAGTTCCAGTTTGAATGACGCAGAGCTCAATTATCCAGAAGTAGACAAACAAGCATTTGTTGTTTTTAAGTCAGTAAAACATTTTAGGCCTTATCTGCTGAAGTCACACACCAAGGTTATTGTGCCATATTTTGTCGTCAGAAATCTTTTGGTGCAAAAGGACCTGGGTGAAAAGCGAGCCCATTGGGTTACAACACTTCAGGAGTATGACCTGGAAATCAAGCCTTTAAAGATTGTCAGAGGACAGGGACTTTGCAAGTTGGTAACCGGATCTTCAGATGTCTCTGAATCTGATCTGCACTTCGTTGATGAGCATTTTCTGTTCGAAAGGGAGGTTTTTCCAATCTCAGCCCCCTCTGATTCCTGGTATCATGACATCAAATTTTTTCTGATGCATGGAAATGCTCCTGAACATTTAGACTCTCGTAGCAAAAGGGCTTTGAGATTAATATCTACACCTTATCAGCTAATTGATAATATTCTGTTCAAAAATAATTTTGAAGGAGTCCTCCTTCGTTGCTTAGAAAGAAATGAAGCTGATAATGTGTTGCCTCAATTACATGCAGGGCCAGCCAGGGGACACTTTGGCGGGGAAACCACTACACACAAAGTACCCAAAGCTGGATATTACTGGCCAAATTTTTTTAAGGATGCATATGCCTTTGCTAGGAAATGTCAGGAGTGTCAAAGAGCAAACGGTAGACTTAAGAAAGCAGTGTTACCTCTCCAGCCTGTTATTATTGAAGTCCCATTTCAACAATGGGGCTTGGACATTGTTGGTCCAATTACACCAGCTTCCTCACAGCAGCACAAATACATTCTGACAGCAACCGATTATTTCACTAGATGGGTTGAAGCCATCCCTTTACGAGTGGTTAACTCAGAACATGTGATATCCTTCCTTGACTCCTTTATTGTCACCAGGTTTGGTGTTCCAGAATCTTTAATTTTTGACAATGCAACCTATTTTTCTTCTGTAAAGTTAACAGAATATGCATTGGAAAAGGGCATAAAGTTAAAATATTCATCTAATTATTATCCTCGGGGTAACGGATTAGCTGAATCTTCCAATAAAAATTTAATCAAAATTTTGAAACGCACAGTAGTTAATCATCATAGAAATTGGCACAACGCTTTATCAAATGCTTTGTGGGCTGACAGGGTGACTCCCAATGCTGCCATAGGTAACTCTCCCTTTTTCTTGGTATACGGTAAAGAAGCTATCTTGCCTCCTCATCTATTTTTACCCTCTCTACAGCTTTCCCAGTCAGTACAAGAGACAGCATGTTCTGCTATGGAACATAGAATTAATACCTTTCTTAAGCTGGAAGAAGAAAGAGAGTTAGCCAAAAAGAAGTTTGACCAACATCAGAAGACAGTGAAACGCTGGTTCGATCACCGAAAATAATCCAGTAGGGATCTGGAAGTAGGTGACCTAGTGCTGAAATGGGACAAAGAGCACGAAGATAGAGGAAAACATACTAAGTTCCAATGCCTGTGGTTGGGACCGTTCATCATTGTAGAAAAACTTGGTCCTAGCACATTTAGGTTGCAAACGCTGGAGGGAGACATCGAAAACCTTCCAGTAAATGGTCATCTTATAAAAAAATATTTTTGTTGATCCCCATTAAGGGATTATCTTGTATATACCTTGTGTGGTTTTCTCGGTTTGTGGAATTTTCTCTTGGAGTGTTTATTTTATTTGTTTGCTTTGACTATCTTTTCATATCTATTTGTCGTTTTATTTGCGTGATGTGTGAGAATGATCAATTAGTTAAACCTCAAACTGATGACTTTTCATCAAATCCTGTAATTGATCTACGAATCATGCATCATAATCTTATTATCCTGAAATTTGTCATGCTGTTTTATGTTTTGAACAATGAACAGTTTTTCATCTTTCTAGACTTTACCAGAAATTCTTAAATTATGTAAATATAAATTAATAAGATGAGTTTCTGCAAATATTTTTCCAAAAGGATTAAGGCATATTTGTCAAGGTTATCTATTTAAGTCTTTTACGCCACTCCCTCTCGTGAAGAGAATCAGATTTGCCTCCCTATCTGCTAAGATAATCTCATTGGAGATTAAACATAACTACAATCTGGCCATGGTTGGATTTGAATATTTCTCTAAAATAATATGAAGGATAGAGGGTCTCATAATGAGCCAGTGTGTTCAGGATCATAGGTTTGCATTCAGTAACATTGTCGTCTCCGGTCACCAAGCCTGGACAATGGCCCTTGGACAAAACCACCCAGGGATAAAAGGTGTCATCACGAGCTGGTTTATTTACTGTAATGCAGATTAGTGACTGACATGGTTACTATTTGGTTATCAAGCCATAACCATGGCCTTCAGAGGTATTTATAAAATAAAATAAAATAAAATAAAAAATGATGATAACAGTTCAACCTAGCCAAAATTGTATATCTATAACTAGCAGATGGGATACTGGCATTCTTCGGGCTTTGAAGCAACCCTGTTGAGGCTATGGACGCTTGCTGGAAGCAAGGCCATGCTTGTGGTATTGGGATTTCATTCTTTAAAATCAAGCCACTTACTGTCTTACTTCGTTTGGACTGACTTTTGTAAGAGACTTGATCTTTATCAAATAAATAATTTGAACTATAAATTTCTGGTAAGTTTTTAGAAACATCAAATTCCTAAATCTGTTTAAGATACTAAAATATGGAATTCTGTATAATGGTATACAAGAGGGATCTAATGTTTTGATTGCATGGTTTCAGGTAAAGAATTTAGAGATAACTGTTTCGTCCAGTCAGTCGCCATCTGTTGTGGTCCTACCCAACAACCTTTAAAAAAAACAAATTTCATCAAACAAAATTTTATTTTATTTTGATGAAATGTTTGAATTTCTTGTTTTTTAATCTAAGGAATCAGAAACTACTGAAACAATCACATTCCGTGAGCTACTGAAATGATGAAATTCCATGTTTTTACAACCTTTGTGAATTATGGTGAGGTGACATAAATCACTACATTGAAATTATTATTTTGAATTGGCTTACCTTTCATATTAGGGTGTGAGTATTTTGATTTCCATGGCTTTTATTATAACCTGACCATAAGCTTTATTAGAACACTTATTACTTGATATTTTTATTTGCGTTTTATGTGCGAATTTAATAAGGTTGTGAAATTGGAAAGTCGATTATGGTATTGTTTGGTACCTTATTAATGTTTATACAAATTTTATCTCCAAGGCTTGTTGTTTAACTTCTGAATCATGTGCAGTCCAACTTTATTATTTGATCTCGATCTTTACAATATGCTCCATATCTTAATTTATAGTTTTGCATGTGAAGTTTGGGGTTGGTTTGATGTCGTGCCATATGCTCGCCACCTTCGAAGATTTAAACCATCATAGGGTAAGGTCGACGTTTAACGCTCAAGGTTCATCCCCTATGATTGTTTTGACTCGCGTCGCCATTTGATCCATTTGATTGCAGATGGATACGGTATCATTACACTTGTACTTAAATATGTAAATGACAATCAATTGCCAGTATGTGCTCAGCATCGTGGCTACCTGTTCGTTCAACACCCGTGATTCATTTACGGTGTGATTGTATGTCGATCGGGCCAAATAAATAATGGCAAAATGAGTCTAGTCTGGAGTCTTTGCCGTCATTTCTTTTATCACTTGATTACCACTCTGTGTGATTATTCTCCCTCCCCCATGCCAAGTTTACATGGGTCTTGTCTGGGTTTGCTCATGGTGTATTTTGTTTATGAGAGCATTGGGTTTCATTGCTTGTGATTTCTGCTAGGTTTGCATCCTGAATGCTCGCTCTCCAATTTACTGTCGGGTTTCGATTTGTGGTATCTTTTATGTGTGTAGCTGTGTGCATTTGCGCTCGCAGCTATGGCTCTGGTGGTTAGGGTTGAACCTAGTGACATGAAAATCTTTGATGGAAACCTTGAACTCTTAGCCAAGGTTGAAGCAGTTGGATGGTTGTCATTTATTTGCAAGTTTACGGACTCAAACCCTGAGGTGACCAGATTATTTGCTTTGTCGCTGTCTGATGCTAGGGTTAAGGTGGCCGACCTCCAATTTAGGGTCGACGAGCACTCAGTTGCTCTGGCTACGGGTTTGCCGTTGACAGGTGAACGCTAGTTCAAGTACAAGCAGATGGAGGTCATGGAATGGAGACAGATGTTGAAGAATCCTTGCCAGGAGGTGTCCTTTAGAACTGGTGTATCACGGAAATACTTTCAGAAAGAATGGCAACCAGTTCTGGACGTTATTCACCGGTACGTGACCTGTGAGGGTCGTCTTTCCTCAGCTTATGTCTATCACCTTCCATTGTTGGATGTTTTTCTTGGTTTTCCTGTTAATTTTCCCTATTATATGGTTCTGAGTTTGACCAAGATGTATTCGCCCATTAAAAATGGGCCAAAGAACATCATTCGTAGTCTGTTTCATCATGGTCTGGTTAGGATATTGGTAGAAAGAGAGTTGTCTAAGCAAAATCGGTCATGGGATTATTTTCTCGAAAAGCATGGTTTCTTGGCATTCTGCCATTGTCAGTTCAATTGCCCTGAAGAATGTGTTAGGCATCAAGAGCCTTGTCAAGTTTCGGTTTCACCTGTGCGCAAGCCTGTGTCAAACCCTGTTCATTGTGTAAGCCCCAGCATCCGCGATGATCCTACTCCCACTCCTGTGTGTAGTCCTGGTACTCCTATGCCTTCCAAGCATATCAGGAATTCTTTGAACTTATCCCCTGTCACGCCGAAACGTAATGACAATACCTGCAAGCAAAAGGGAAAAAGGCCGAATGGTAAGGCTACTGGCAGGTTTACGAGGAGTATGTTAGCCAAGGTTAGCACTGTTAAGTCTTCTGTGAATAAGAACATTGACATTGAAGCAGTTGTGATAGATGACGAAGAAGAGAATCCTGTCTCACCTAATGATGGCCTTGACATTGATCATGAGCCTATCGTGAACCATGCGATAACAGTCCCCATGTGTCTGATAAGAATCTTCAGGTTGACCCTATGGTCGATCCTCTAGCCAAGGACAAGTCTGTAGAAGTGAATTTACTGGGTTTCTATCGAATTGGTGAAATGGTTCACGCATTATTTGTAAATTGTTTATTGGATAAAATACATAGGATGGAGGAAGAAATAACAGGAATGGTAGCACATCGTGATGCTATGACAGCCGAGAATACAAGGATGAAAGAGAAATCTGATTCCGTTGATAAATGTCTACTGCGTCTAAAGAAGCATAAAAACAGGTTGATTCGGAGAGTTCTGAAACTACAAAACGAGAGTCATAAGATTGAGGAAAAAGTGCACGAGCTTAATGCTCAGGTTACTTTAATGCAATTCAAAGGTCATTCACAGAATCCGGCGAATGGTGTGAATATACAGGTGTTTAATGCTCCTGTGAAATTATAATATTTTGGGCACACTCACTATTGTATATATGTCTAAGAAGATTTCAGGTTTGAAGCTTATAATCAAGTGATAATCAAGTTATTTTGTTACAGGTATTGGTTGGATTTGATTGATGGATTATGTAGTTTATTTTATTTTGCTATTGCATAGGTGTTAATTATTTCTCTTTAATGTATAGTGCTGCAGGTTATATGGTTGATGCGTTTTTCTTGGATCGCTCATTTTGAAGATGATCTCTGGGGAATCGTGAACAAATCGGTTGGCTTTGTTGTTTCCCAGGTGTCACTAAATCATTAGTGCCTTTATCATTTTGTGATTTTGTGCTATAAATCGAATCTTTCCAATTTTGAGACATTATAACGCATGTAGAAAAATGACAGATTGCATTTGTCATTTTTAAATGAAATTGGTTAAGATTTCGATTTTGTAGTTTCCAGATTTATAGAACTATCTCCATGTGAGATTAAATGTATTTAAAGGAGACATGTATTACTGGATAAGGGGTCTATAGTTGGGAAAAGGGCGAGCCAAGATCACTGTAATCATTTCCTGTGGCTGAAGACAATTTTTTGTTGGCAGTTACAACACTTTTGACTGCTGATATCTATATATATATTTACAGTATTTATGCTATGCAAATGTATTTATGATATCGTTTGATCTTGTCACTTTTTTCTGCAGTCTTTATGTTTTGGCATCATTTCTTTAATGAATTATGCAAAAATGCATCATGTTTAACTGTCGAATTATGCTGGTTTTAATTTGCTAATATATGTCATATAGTAGATTTGATGCTTTCATCATGATGTGTGTGACATGCTCACGGTGTTATCTTGTTTAAATTTCTGAATTTCTTCTGAATATTTTCAGGATCTTTAGCACAGTAGCATTATTTGCAAATTTAATTCCAGGTTACTTCTATCTCGCTCCTGATCAGGATAGTACATATAGGATAGGTTAATGATAGTTTATCTTTATGCAATTTTACAGAAAACCTATTGGATCAGATTGTCACATTTATGTTTTGATAAGTTATCTTTCAATTTAGTTATTAATGTACATGTGTTCATAGTGTAACTTATGTAAATTCATTGAAGCTGTTAATATTTCTTTAATTATTTATTCTTGTATTCTTAGATTAATTGTTTTATTAGGTTAATTCTAGTTGTTATTTGTGTAATATACCAACTAATTCAGTAATCATTGTTAACAGTTTGTTGTATATATTCATAGGTAAACTATAGATTTAGTTAAACAGTAGCTTTAGTTTTTCTTTTTGAGTTTTCTCCTGTAGCTGGGAGTAGTTTAGGGAAGGCAACAGGGCCTTAATCCCGTTAGAGGTAGCTACCTAACGACTGAGAGCATCTTTGAAAACTTTCGGATCGGGTTGCCTCTTAGTTGACAATTGCACCATTTCCGGCCCGTCAACAGGCTTCATTGGAAGTATGACTACACATGATTAGCTTGTGTCTACTTATTAGAAGTAGGAGTAGGTGGAAGAATAAGCTCTCCATACGAGCATGTAGATTATTTTCAGTGTGTTGGCTTGCAACAGTATTTTGTCATTTTAGAGGTGTGTGTTTAGAGTTTGAAAAAGTTGGAGAGATTTAGTAAATGACTCCATAGCCCAATGGATCAGTAGTAGTAGACAAAAATAAAGGAACTTGGTCTACATTTCTTGGCAAATCACAGGGAAATGCCATCCCCAGATGGATCTAGTGTTAGCACTAGGTCTGTCAACTATTTTCCCTAGACCTATATTTCTACCTTAGACATTTTTATCCCTTTTTTATTTTCTTATTTTCCTATGTTTGGGATGCTTTGATTTCATTTTAAAATATATTTTTGCATTTACAAATATCTTAGTTTAAGACTTAATCTCTTTTAGATTAATAAATTTATTTTCATATAATGAAAATGAATGCAATGTACTTAAATGAAAAGTCTATTTTATCCTATGTTTTAACACAAGATGGTAGCACATCTCATCATTCGTGCACATGTGTGCTGCCAACTTGCCAAGGTTAGGGTTATGTGCAAGATTATCAAATAAATAATGAAGTTGTTTAGTATTTGGGGTTTGTTCTAGCTTACAAGCCGACAGTTGGATCTAGGGTACACTTTATAGAGCAATATTACTTCTCCATATTCAAATATCATTTCAAACTCAATGCTCTATACCCTATCAGTTCGAAATAAACAATGATGACCATTTTTAGACCGAACAGAGGAGAAAGAGGATCCTGACTCGAATGGAAGGCCTAGTTTCAAGTCCAAAAAGAAAGGGGATGGTTAAAAACTATCAGGGTTCTTGCCCACACAATTAGGGGTACCAAAGATAAGAAAAGAATCGATGAGAGGGACACTTCTTCTGAAAAGGGGGGAATGAGATCTAGTTTGCCATAGATGATAGTCAGTATATTGTCCTGCACATGCCACAATAGATGAAAGTGCGTTAATATGGCAAGCCATGCAAGGAGTTAACAACACTTTACATGCGTCAAGAAATTAAAGCTCATTAAGGCTCCATTTGGACAATGAAGTTCATTTTGGATGGCCATTATCTTTTTAGTGCTCGTCAGGACCACATTATTTATGTGTGGCAGGTGATGATGGAATTAGAACACAAATTTGATGCATATGTCGATAAAGCAGATGATAGTGTCTCTAATACCTATTTTACAGTCAATGGTTCACCACAGTTGCTTTCCACACACATTGAAAGCCTCATGGATGAAAAGAAAAGAGGAAGGGTCACATTGGGAAAATCATTGGTGGAATAGATTCTTTGTGTTTCATATGTTTGGTCCCATTGCAACTCTAGATGATGGAAGACGGTTCTCAGAAAGATGGAGAGTTCCTAGAGGGAAAAGTAACACGACTGAAATACTCTCTATTTTGTGGGGAGAAAATGGAGTAGATAATGATGATGAGGAACCGGATAATGTTTCATCGTTTAACAGACTTGGATCTAGGAGAAGAAGGAATTCAAATGGTTTCATACTATATGATGAATTCCTATGAAATTTCAATCATTGTTTTTCATCGAATCAATTTTTAACTTTTACTGGTGTGCACTGATGTAACAGTGGTGTCGTAAATGTCAGTGAGTAGATCAAACACAAGGGATATCCTCTCTTGTAAACTGGTCTGAATATTATCTCTTGATAGTGCCATTATAAATTATACTTGTTGGGAAAGGCTTCTTATTGCCCATATATATTGACCATATTTTGTTTAAGTGAATATGTTTCAAAATTTTCTAAACAAATATCATCATAATCACAAGGTTGGAATAGCTTTGAGATCATATTTTGGAAGCCAGATGTCTAGTTAGAAAGGAGCTTTATTGAAAACTTGCCGAGGTCATCAAAGGAACCCCAGGACAATATTACAAGTATCATAATCATTGGAGAAATCAAACTAATACTGTAGTCTTTCTGATTGTTTATCTTCATTGGATGGAGATAGGAAACCTTCTGTCATATGCTGAAACATAAGACACACTTGGATATGAATTTGGTCTTGAAATTGATGCTAAAAATTTCTCTGATGGGAATAGAGTTAGCATACTTCAATTCAATGAAGTGGAAATCCAGATGCATTGTTGTTAGCTTCGAAGCTTCATGGAAAACACCTTTTAGAGATCAAAAATTTATGTGTAATGCTATCACATGCATCCAATCTGAGTGACCTATTTACACCAGAGTATATGCTTCGTCTAGTTCCTACATTGTAAGAAACATCCTTCTGTTATGCTCAAGTTCATTCTTAAAAATTTTGGGTAGACATTTTGTTTGGAGACCTTTTTGTGGTCAACGAAGATGCAGCAACATCTCATTCTACTCAGAAAACAAAAAAAAGTAAAGAACACAGACAGTCAGAAAATTGGTCAGTAAGTTTGTTACAAAACTAAGGTTCTTAGTATTTGGTCGAAAATTCACTGGATTATGCTTAGAAGGAAGTCCCCTTCAATTAAATAGTGGCAGTCAATATAATAACTCTCGTCTGTATTAGATGCCCTTGTTGCGCTGATAGAAGCTACTGGGATATTTTAATTTGATATTCAACTCTAAATGAATAATACACATTTCATAGTTAGTTGATACTCTTTTCTATTTTTAGTAGACTTAGATCCAAAGAAAGTGGATCTAGGAACAACTCAGCTAAAGACCACTTTTCCTATATATTGTAAGTTTTTTTTTTGAAATGGGGAGACACATGAGGGTTGACATATACTGGAATCTTGTGTACAGTTCTGCAATACTATATCTGTGTAAGAACTTCTTTACTGAATGAATGAATTTATTATCTATTTGGAGCTAGG
>LPNX010182193.1:634312-681567 GCA_001517045.1 Pseudotsuga menziesii | reverse complement strand
TATATATATGCTTGTGTTGGGAAGTGGATATTACTACTAAATGATGTTTGAAAGGTATTTTTGAGCACCTAAATGTTTACATATGATATAGCGAATGAACTGTTTGTTTATTCTTTGTGTTTATATGATTTGAACCTATCTCCTATATTCTAAAAATTTGTACTGTTATTCCTTCTTTAAAATATTGTCCTTATGCATATATTATCTGATGTTTTCATATCTTTGTTTCTCTGTACTTGTTTTTATATTCTTTACTTTTATATTATTATCCACAAAACAACAAAAATAATCCTTAATTTCTAAGGTTCCCGAACCCTGCTACCTTGTATTCTAGTTAACAGACTTTAGAATAAACATATCCATCATAGGAAGTTTGTATAGAGTCAACCTTGTTTCATGCTGGGTGTCATCCTAGTCCTCATATAGGTTTTCATAATATCCATGAACAATCCATCGCGTAGGTACATCCCAGGACCATACATTACTTTGCCACTGCAATCACTTGTGTCTCCTATAGGCATATTATCGCATCAGGATCATCTCATCATCACACACAGAGAATAGCCCATTAGATGCACACCATATTTCCAACAAATCACTTGTGTTCTTTCAACATAGGAGCACTCGAGGACTCATTACATATCAAATGAAAACTATGTCTACCACTATGCAAGAAGATTCTAGGAGCACACCAAGTCCATAATGTCTCTCCATGGTTATCCCACATTACACCTGCATAGGAGCATGCCAAGACTTATTGAGTCTTGAGGACAACCTGCATCTACCACTATGCAACAATCGCTTAGGCACACAACAAGTTTTGTGTGACCTTTGGACCTCTCATCATCAACAACATGGGAGCACATTAGGGATGATTACATCCAGGGACAACTTGATTTCTACGCTAGGACTACTTACACCCGATGACAACCTTTCAGGACTGATTACATCTAGGGACAACCTATGTTCTACGTCGGGACTGATTACATATAAGGACAACATTCTAGGATTGATTACATCTAGGGACAACATGTGTTCTACATTAGGACTGATTACATCCAAGGACAACTTGCCAGGACTGATTACATACCAGGACAACCCGTTTTCTACGCCATGAATGATTATGTCTAGGGACAACCTGTATTTCTTCCCATGTGAGATGTCGTTCTAGTGCATCTGCATATTCTGGTCTCTCATCATCTCTAGCATGAGATAATTCCAGGACTGATTACATATAGGTACAACCTATGTATACCACCATGCAAGAGCTCATCAGTGCCTCTTTTTAGGTATTTTCCTTGCTCTATGCATCCCATATGGAGAGCGATACCTTTTTGCATCTTCTATTAGCTCTCGTGCCCATGCTAGGACTTTGAAGTGTCACTAAATCCTATGAATATTTCCTTACTTTATGAAGGATCGATATCGATCCTCTTTTCCTTTGGGTTGTGTATGTACACTGGGAAAACTAAATATTCTGAGATGGATGAATTCTGGTTTCTCTCCTGATAAATCCTCTTTAGGAGCCTTGTTGTCGATTACTTGGTGAGGAGTATGGTTCTATACATACACATTTTTCCTTGCTTCTTATTCCCATAAGTCCATTGGAATATCCTAGTCATGTATCATTTCTTTCGTTGCTTCCATTATCATTCTACAATGCCATTCTAGTGAGGATTGTAGGGAGTGCTCAACTCCCTCTTAATCCCATATTCTCTGCAAAGTTCCTTGAGTTCTTTTGAGGTGAATTCTCTGCCATTATTTTACCACAGAGTCTTGATCTTCCTTTCAGTGTGATTTTTTACCAAGGCCTTGAATTCCTCGAACTTGATGAATAGTTCATTTTTCCCTTTCAAGAAATATATCCAAATCTTATGGGAGAAATCATCTATAAAGGAAACATATTATACATACCTGCTTAGTGAGATGGATAACATGGTCCCACAGACATCTGAGTGGACTATATCCAATATTTCTTTTGATTTGATTTCACTGCTAGGAAATATATTCTTTATGTCCTTTCCTTAGGCACATCCATTGAAAACACCTTCATGTTTTGTCTGGATTTATGGAAGTCATGAAACCACTTTTCTTGCAATAGGTAGTGTCGTATAGTGCAAATGTGCAATCCTTCTATGCCATAGTTCACTTGGTTATATGAAGTGAGGAACCAATGCTTGTTTAGGTTGTCCCTTCAACTTGTACAAGCCTCCCTCTTGGTCTCTAATTACTCTTGCGTCATCTATTTTCTTTCCGTTTGGACACATTAGGACTTGGACATCAACTAACGAAACCCTTATTCCCTTTGCATCTAGTGCAGATATGGAGAGAAGATTCTTCTTCAATCCTGGAACATATAGCACATCTTTCATCTTCAAGTATTTCCTAGAATCTAGATCATAGTAATATTCTCTGCTTCCTTTTATGGGGTATTGATAATGATCCCCAAGTTTCATCTTGTGAGGTGACTCATGCTTATATATATTGATGAATTATTCTTTATATCCCTTCATATGTTTGGATTCCCCACTATCTACGAGCCAATCATTGCTTCCATGTGAGCTAGTGCCTATGAGTGCTTATATTAGAACATATTCTTCATCACTTGAAGAATAAGTTCTTTCTTCTTAGAATATTTTCATTGTTGGTTCATCATCTTCAGCAGTGTGAGCATGATATATTTTCTTGTTTGACTTCTTGTTGGAGGAGCCTTTGTTTCTAGGAAAATATATAGAGTAGTGTCCCTTCTCATCACATGTGTAGGATCTAATACTAGAAGGATCTATTCTGAATTTATTTTGTCTTTTGTTATGAGAGTCCTCCCTTTTTTTTGATAATGGTCCTCCTTCTTTATATGATTTCATCTGGTGTGAAATGTGAGAGCTTGATCTTCAGTTTCTCCCATATTCTATTCTCTTGTTATGATTTGAGCTTCTCCTTGTGTGCATTCTTCCCAAAGTCTGCTAAAAGTGATAAACTTCTTTTTGGCACATATTCCTTGAATGAATGAGTCCCATGATCTTGGGAGACCATTCAAGGTGGTCATAACAATCTCCCATTCTTATACCTTCTCTTTGACTGCTTCAAGTTGTCCTTTGATTTAAACAACCCTTGTGAACTAGTATTTAATGGTCTCAGAGTTTTTTATCTTCACATTTTTCAATTGGTTCCTCAATGTCATCTTCCAATTGATGTTCTTTCCTTCAAACAACTTCATCAAAGCATCAAACACTTATGTAGGTGTCTACAAGAATGATAAACGAGGGATGAGATGATCCTTAATAAAATCTACAATGATTCTCTTGGCCTTGGTCATGTTCTTCTTATGGATATCCTTAGGCTCATCTCCCTCTAGCTCTGAAACTTTCTCACTGATATACTTATCTAGATCATTTTCTTCAAGGATCAAGGAGATCCTATACTTCCATGCTCAGAAGTTGTCAGCTCCCCTAATATTATCATTAAGTTGGGTGTGATGAGTCATTTTTAAATGAAAACCTCAAATGGAAATAACATATATTTAGATCTTACCAATTTGAGATGATCAACCTGGTTCTGGAGCTGGATGACCTAGGGTTTGTTATAGGAACCCTAATTTTCAAAACTTGGGGGTTTCTGAATTCTGTCTATATAGAAAGATGCATCTCCTTGAGGTGATTTTTTCAAGGAGGTCCTTTTCTAAAAAAATATGGTGGGAGACCTCCAAAACTTGATGCCCTAGTTTCTTCCTTTAGCGTCCCGCAACCAAAAAATGAAACTTATTCAAATTTGATTGTGATTCCACCAAATTATTCACCCTCTGTTGGTATATTTAACTGCAAGGACATGTCTACAACATACTCTATCCTTCACTATATGGGGGTGAGTCCTAATCGACAGAAATACATGAAATAATTTAAAGTTTCCTATGATTTCTAAGACTTTTCAAGGAGGAGAGAGGGGATGAAGAAAGGAGATTACCTCTTGAAGTGTTCCATATGTGGAATATCCCTTTTCTTGAGCATCCGTGGACTTTAGGACTTAATTTTCATCTTAATTTCTAGTTCCTTACCTCTATATTTTGAAAACGTTGAAAAAACTTGAAATCTATCTACCAAACATTGACAAAAACATATGAAAATACATAGATTCAATCACAAAATTTTGGAAAAACTAGAATTGTATCATATTGAAAATAGGAGTAAAGTGATTGCAGCCCAATAATAGGTGAATCCATTTATCCTTTTCTCTAAACTATCCTTCTCCATCTATGATAATGATCACCAAAAACTTGATATGAAAAAGAATCTATCTAGCCTCCAAATCCTTCAGCATGCCTTTGCTTTTCTCTCCTGTCCTCCTCTCCTTCACCTCATATGCCTTTCTTATATAGAATTGGGATTTGTGTACCTAATCACTAACCATGAATGTGGGATTAATATTTTTGAAGATTTTTTATTATTTCCTTCAAAAACCCCACTTTACTTGGTTTTAAGGCATCAAACTTGATTTTCAGTATTTCCAGGACAATTCATACCCATGTTAGGCATTTTTTCACTGTATGCATTATAGGAACTAGGCTTTGGCCCTTAATTGGTCATGGAATTGGCCTCTTTAGAGCCACATTTATCCTCAAACATTCCTTGCTTTTTGGAAGAAGTGGTTAAACGAGAGATTGAAACTCTGAATTGTTCCAAAATTATGATCTTCATGTTGCGGGTGAAAATATAAATATGTTTTCAGACCAACACTCTCAAGGGTGTTAATTTTATTGTTAATATATTCCTCCTAATGTGTGAGGTCTGAAGCAATGCTAAGGGCTGAAATACATTGATTTCAATTTTATTCTGATACTCTTTGTATTGATACTATTTAGTGATCAAGGCATGATGGAAAAAGGATGGTTTATGAACACCGGAGTCGTAGAAACACTTGCAAGTCAAACAAAGAAAATTTCCAAAATATACAATATCTTCTTGAGGTAGGTATACCCGTGCTCATTAGTAAACAAGCATGGCCACAAACAATACACAGTGGATCCATGTCAAAAGAAAATTCTTCAAAAAAATATATGTGCACATCTGATGAGTTCAACATATCCAGGTCTTCATGGTACTTTGAAATGGTATTTTAATCTTGTGCAACTCGGTCAGTGCATCAAATGGGTGATACAACTGTCTTTCCCAATGTCTTCAGAACAAACCAACGATAGTATGAGTTTATATCATGTGAATAAATAAGCTGATGTTGAGTAGAAATAAACACCATTTGATTATTGATCATTGATGTATATCGTTAACAGATGCGAGGAGGCCCACTGATAATGATGATGGAATCCAAGGTACTCGAGTACAAACTAACAAGTCTGAATAAATTTGTTGATGTAGAAAACTTGTAGAATCAAATAATCAAGGGTCATTAATGTATATCAACTTTCATTTGCAAGGAAACCTACCACTAATGACTACAATATCCAAGGCACTCACTGGAGTTCCTAGATCCATTTCCTAGATGATGATTTCGCGTCGATAGGAACATATTCATCAGAAGGAGGGAAACAATGCATCCCACATCAACTGGCATGAAACTGAGATCAATAGGCGGATATGATTTGGTAGAGATACTAGATTGAACACTGTATACTGACACAAGGAAGGTCACCATGAATGGTGAGGAATATTTGAGGAATGGACGGTACTGGTTTGACTTCCCTTGAACACATAACACGATGCATAGTGATATTTGGCAACATAATACTTGAGTAACCAACCACTATGAAATTCATCAATTCTACATGAATTAACAAAAGCTCCATAGATGATAGGAAGGATAACCTATCGGTAGAGATCTCTTCAGATTACTGGTACAACTTCATAAGGAAAATGTAAATGGTGTACTAACCGCAGATACAAAAATATGTGTCATTTTCAAGGGATACTATTACTAATTCTTTCCTTTGTTTCAAAGATTCAATATGACACGATTCATGTTTCCCCTTTTTGGATTTTTTGGATTTTTTGTATTTTTTAATTTTTAGTGTGTTTTCATGTATTAGCTCGAAAAAGAATAAAGAATGTTATAGTACATAAGAGGGAACGAGTGTTGCAAGGGTGTGCACCTAGACCACAGGTCAGGCCAAGGCACACATTATGGGTCGCAGGTCCAAGGAAAGAGCCTCCTAAACTAATATCTTGATTTTCATGCGTGAATGTTACCCATGTGGTGGAACCAATTTTCTGATAGCCATGGCTGGTGCCATCTGCATATCCCAAATAAGAGAAAATTTCCAATGACATATGCCAAGTATATATACCAAGAAAGATAAGTGTGTGCATGAAATAACTATTGTACAAATTTTTTTTACATAAAATACAACATAATACAACAAAAATGTTGTGAGGCCTCAGTGCCTACACAAAGTATTTCTTCAGATAGAGACCGTTTATGATCTCCAATAAGGGTTCCCCATCATAATTGACTAACTCATATGCACCTATTTTTAACATTCTTTTGACAACAAGTGGGCCAAAACATTTAGGTACAAATTTCCCTTTTCCTATTTTATCAGGTCATAAACAAAAACCAAATCATCTTCTGAAAGGACTCGAATATGGGACACTTTTTCATATTAGGGTTTGAATCTTTTCTTGTGTGCCTCTACGCTTAATGAGGCCTCTCTTCTAGTTTCATCCAGAGAATGAATATGGAGGAGTCTTTCTTATTTTGTAGAGGTGTTAGGTAAGAGTTCAATAGCTAGTTTTAATGACGAGATATCACATGCAATTGTCAACACAACTTCTTCTCCATAAACCAAATGTAAAGGAGTGAAACTAGTCACAGTTTTAGCTGAGGTACGATAAGCCCAGAGAGCAAAGAACAACATCATATGCTATTTAGTTTTGTTCTTATTAACTATTCACTGCAACATGGTAATCAAAACCTTGTTGATGAATTCTACTTGACTGTTGCATTGGGGATAATATGGTGAGGAAAAATCCTATCATAATACTAATTTGGTCATAAGTTCATCCATGAAGGAATTCCTAAAATGGATACCATATTCTTTGATGATCTCTTTGGGTACACCAAACCTAGTTATCACATGATTGAATAAGAAATATGTTGCATTTTTTATCATGTTTTCGAATGTAGGCATTGCCTCATCAAACTTTGTAAAGTAGTCCACTACTACTATGATGTAGAGGTGTCCATTAGATGAAGGTGGGTTGATTGTCATGTAATCAATGGCCCATTTTGAAATGGACCCATGGTTACTACAGGGTGTAATGAAGTGGGATGTGCACACATTTTTCTTGTATATATCTGGCAAGGATGACACTTTTTAACGGCATTAATGAAATCTTTAAAGAGTGTGGGCAAAAAGTACCCTGCACACAATATTTTTTTAGGAGTCTCCCATCTAGAATGGTGACCGTCACATGCTCCTGCATGGAAATCATTCAATACTTTCCCATCTTCTTCGTGAACTAAAGAACGTCTTAGAATTAATTCTACTCCTCTATGGTATAAAGTATCCCCAATAATGAGGTATCTTCGTGCTTGGTATCGGATACGATGTCCTTCAATGCTATAAAATTGAGCATCAATCCTTTGGGTTTGGAGATATATAATCATTGTTCCATACCAAGGATTAGTAGTGGCAATGAGAAATAAATGTTCGTCTGCCCAAGTCTCTTCTTCTATTTTTCATCTTTATTGTCGGGTAACTCAAACACTAGTTCTGCAAATGTTAAATACTTCTTGGCTATAGAGTTTACGAATTTGAGATCAATTTATTACAAAATGACTATCCATTTTGAATACTTTCCCCTGACGATTTGACGAGACAAAATGTGTCTCATGGGGTTCATTTCAGCCACTATAGTCGTTTTTCTTGGAAGTATATAATGTCTAAGTATTTGGACAACGTGAAATGCTTCCAGGGATAGCTTCTCCACTGGGGAATATCTGAATTCAGGGCCAGAAAGGCCCTTACTAAGACAATATATGACATGTTGTCAAGATGAATCATCCTCTTGGACAAAAACCATCCCTAAAGTGGATTTGGTTGCTACCAAATATAGCAAAAAATACCTGGTATAGTCCCGGGGACTAAGAACCAGGGTTGACACAAGGGCTTGTTTAACTGCATCAAAAGAGCATTGGGATTGTTCATCCCATATGAATAGTTCATCTTGTTTTAAGAGACGCATGAAACCTTTATAAATTTCAGCATAATCAGAAATAAATCTTCTCAATAATGTTGCTTTTCCTTGTAGGATTTGAAGCTATCTAATTGTTTTCAGGGAGGGAAACTGCAATATTGCCTCAACCTTAAGGGGATCTACCCGTGTCCCATCCTTGGATACAACGAAACCAAGTAATCTCCCAGTCTCCACACAAAATATGAATTGATGTGGATTCAATCTATAACTGACAACATCGAAGGAAAACAACACGTAAATGTGCACAATGTTCAACTCTTCTCCTAGATTTGGATGTCAAGTCATCGAGATAAACCTTGACAATTTTCTTAATGTCATGGAAAGCATATGACATGTCTCTTTGAAAATCAGCCCCAACATTTTCAAGGAAAAAAGGCATTTTCCGATACGCAAAAGTGCCCCATGGGTAAATGAAAAATGTTTTATGTTGGTCTTATTTCTTAATCTGAATTTGGTTGTAACCAAAAAATCCATCCATAAATGAAAAATATTTCGTTACCGGAACACTCTTCTATAATCTGATCAATGAAGGGTGTGGGATAATTATCTTTGGGACAAGCCGAATTTAAATCCCTAAAGTCAGTACAAACTCGGATTGTCCCTTGTTTTTTATTAATCGGAATGGGATTGGATACCCATTGAGTCAAAGGTACATGGTAAATGTAGCCAGCTTTCAACAACTTTTCCACTTCTTCCTTGATGGAAGCGGATTTCTTAGGATTTACTGCACAAATTTTTTTCATACAGGTTTCACATTTGGATAGGTTTTTATCTCATGTTCGAAAATACTAGGATCGATTCCTAGAATTTCTTCATATGACCAAGTCAAGACATCACAAAACTCTTTGAATATAGCAGTATATTGTGTGATTTTCTCCAGAGAGCAATTGGCACCTATATTGATATTCTCGATTATGTCAAGCTTAATGTATATATTGATAGGAATGGTTTTTGAAATGTTTGTCAAATTTCCTTATGAAAGAACATTATGTGTTTCGATAGGGAATTGGTACCTTTACATATCATCATCAAGGTAAAATTTTACAGGTTTAACCTCTAATGAATCCAATTTAGAAAGAAATGATGATCGATGATGCATGTCCTCCCAGGGTCGTTCTGAGATATTCATGATTTCCATGATAGCTTCATTAGATGAAAAGGTTTGATATAAGATGTCATGAATGTTAGGATTATCGATAAGCCCATATGGGTGATGTATACAGATCATATTCCTCCAATGGAGAAGGATTTTTATCCAAGTCTGCTGAAGAATTTTGAATTGCTTGATATGACATTTCTATAGTAGAAAACGGTGTACTACTCCTAGTTTCATCAAGTTTTTCTGAATGTATTTCCTTTCCTTCACTAGTTTGAACTTGGTTTTCCTTTACCGTAGTTCCATCTAATGAAGTGGAATCCATCGTTGTAGTGGATTTGATTAAAACAGTTAATGGAAAGTTAACTTTTGATGTAATGGTGAAAATGGAGCAGTTTGAGGGGTAGATGTTGGTGGTGGGATTGTGAAGGTTCCCATGAGGGAATTAGAGTATTTGAACATCCCAACTCCCACATATTGAACCACTACTTTTGATTCCCCACAAAAGGTATATTTGAGTGGATACCGGTTTTAGGTGTGCAGTAATCTAACTAATTGATTGTAATAATCTTCTCTTAGTGGGGGAACTGAATTACTTGGAATACCAACGATACTACTGTCATCATTGCATGCATCTAAATATGTATGAATAGCATATTGTAATATATGGGTGCATCCACTACCTCAACATCAACTTGAACTATTTTACCTCCCAATTCAATTGGGGAAGCCATAATGAGTCCATGAGGTGGAAACGAGTGTCCATCAAATGATTTAAGTATTGTGTGGGATGGTTTCAAAGTGGGTGATCCTAAGGATTTCCAACATCCTAAATACATGACACAAGTAGAGGATCCTTCATCTATAACAGTTCAAAAAATATTCATCCCATGTGATAACACTTTTATCTGAAGATCGACATGTGATGGAAGCCTACTTGTTTACTGTTCTAAGTCAAAGGTGATCAAACTACTATCATTTGGATTGACTGCGCCAATGGAATAAAATAGTTCTTTTCTTTGAGTGGTACAACTTTTTAATACCTCCAAGTCTGACATGGAACATGGTGCTTGAGCTAAGTCTTTGACTATACTATAGTGTTGAGCTACTTTCACATTAGGATTCTGAATTTTTTTTGTAGAAGCCCTTTTGGAGGTCGAGGCACTATGTCAATAGTTGGTTTCTCAATGCTGAGAGAAACAATTGGTTATGATCCTGATGGGTCTAAAACACTAGGTGGTGTGTCATAGGAATGAGCCCTTATTTGAACATTAACCTCATGATCTAATCTGAATATGTTGGAAGATGGGTGGATTTCCCCCTTGTGAAGGGTTTGCTTGGTTTCCCCCTTGCGGGGCTACTAGAGCTGCAACAACCATATGTTTCTATTGTGGAAAAGCTTGAGTCAGCATAGCAAGTTGTTGTGGCCCAATGAATTGAGATAAAGTTTGATGAATGTCATCCATATGAGGGCATCGGTGAGTAGGATGATATCCATGACAAATTTTGCAAGGATACATGTTTTTCCATTTCTCCTGATTTCCTTCTAGTTGATTATTCATTCTAGGTGCATCTCCTCTCCTAGAATTATCATTTGGATTTTTATTTTGTTTCTTCTTTTTTCCTTTTTCATCTGTGGCTTGGATAGTGAGGATTTTCAAAGTTTGGGTAGGATTTGCAGGTTGTTGGTTTTCCTGGCCAGTTGCGGGTTGAGAAGTTTGAACCAACACTTGTCCCATTTTCTTGGTAAGTCGATCAATTTGGCTGATAGAACCAATCACACCATCGACATGAGGTCCTTTCAGTGGCTTAGCTGGATCAAACATAGGTCTGGTAGCAAGACGTATTAAATCATAAAGTGTCCCCAATTGTGAATATATCAAATCCATTTGTTGGGCACTCTGAATGAGTTGTTCTTCGGCCATGGCTCTTGACATAGACATATTTAACAAGAGTAGGAAATAGTGATTTCAAAAACCAATATGCTAAGAATTGATTTGGTATTTCTTCTTTAATAAGCCTTTAGTATCTTCTCCACTCATGCATATGATCATATATGTGAGTAGAAGTGGATTTCCTAAGTGAAGTCAAAAGTTCAGCATTCATCTTATAGCGGATAGGTAATTGCAAATGTGTAAAAAATACCATGGATAAAGATGAAAATATATATGAATGTATTATGTGGCAACTGAATGTACCATTTTGGAGCGATTCTAGTGAGGGTCTGCTAAAACAAACTCAACCTAATACTATCATCAACTAGGTAATTTGATGAGCACCATAAATGAAATGCAATAATGTGAGTTGATGGATTGTCCCCTAGTTGTCTATCAAACTTGGGTATGTCCAAAGGAAGTTTGGTTGGTATGGTTGGCCATCCATTCATATGTATAACATGATCATTGGTCATCCAGGATAAATCTGTTAATTCATTGTGGATAGAATCGGTGATCTGATATGTGTGTTCATAGATGTTTGATATGTGGGTGGAACTTGATAGTTCCACTAACCTGGGTTTTTATTTACATTCCAAGGTGGATTTCCTCCTTGAAAAGTAGGACCCCAAAAATATTGGCTATTCCCAATAGTTTGTCCATTCCATTGTGGGATGGCATTGAAAGGTGAATTACCCCATTGTGGATGTGGACTCCAACAAGGTTGATAGTTTCTTGGGATTTGAACACTCCAAGGATATTGTCCTTGTATTTGAGAAGTATTCCAATATGTATTTCCCCCCCATGGGGGTAGGTTCCCAAAATATTGGTTACTTCCAAGACCCATACTACTCATGTTTGAGACAAGATTTATAGGTGGAATGCCCCCTAGCATAGTGGTTGTTGGTGGTGTAGGGTGTGTATAATTTTCATATGCTAAGCTATATCATTAGTATTTCATTTCGAATTCATAACAAAATCATATAAATAGGATTGTTGAAAGATAGACAAGCACAACCATACAAAAGGAACACAAAGATTTATCCTGGGAAAACCCTAAAGGGAAAAACCCAACAAAAGCTTCCTCAATATAGATGCCCCAAAAAGATAAAAGGTAAAACCAACAAGGAGATAAAATCTTGATCCTCCTCCTTCTCTAGCTACTCTTCTCTTCTCCACTAGTTCGCTACACAAGTGAGAGTGTGTGTCTCAAATGAGGAGAGTTACACCTCTATTTATATTCATCTGTTCACTTCAATTAACTCACCTGACATGTAGGATCGAGTTAATCATGTAGGCTCGAGTTACACATGTAGACTCAAGTAACCACACTGGGGTGCTAATGACCCCCCTTTACAATTTGAGGGGACAACCTCATGACTCTTATTAGTTCTTCCGATTAGAAGCATCGGGGTACAAGATAATACAAGTGGTTCTCTCAGTAGGACCATTGGGGACCACAAAATATACATATAGAATATTCTTTGATGTTACAATATTTCAACACTCCCCCTTAACGAGAAGGGTATTCTACAACAACATCAACAACAAAAATAGTAGGAGAGAGATAGAGGACATCATCAGCATCATCAGGGTAACACATCTATAAATCATTGGAAGCTTTTCAACATTATGTAGTCTTCATCTTCAATCTTCAGTCTTTATCATCATTAATACTTTTACTGCTTCGATCAGCAACATCTTCAACACTTTGACCTTTCGATCAGCAACATCATCTTCAACACTTTGAAATTTCGATCAACAACATCATCTTCAACACTTTGACCTTTCGATCAGCAACATCATCTTCAGCATTTTGACCTTTCGATCAGCAACATCATCTTCAGCACTTTGACCTTTCGATCAGCAACATCATCTTTAGCACTTTGAACTTTCGATTAGCATCATCATCTTCAGCACTTTGACCTTTTGATCAGCAACATCATCATCATCATATTCTGATCTTTTGAACAACAACATCATCATCATCATCATACTCTGATCTTTCGAACAGCAACATCATCATCATCATCATACTTTGATCTCTCGATCAGTACGTCATCATTATCATACTCTGATCTCTCGATCAGTACGTCATCGTCATCATACTCTGATCTTTCAATTAGTACCATCATCATGAAAACATCATCATCATCAAAACATCATTATTATCAAAACATCAACATCATCAAAACATCAGCATGATCCTTCCTTTCAGAATTACGAGATCAACATGTATGTGGTACTCAGATGATCCTTCCTATCAGAATTACGGGATTTAGGTCTTTACGGAGTTACTAATGATCCTTCCTTTCGGAATTATGGGATCAACACATCTGTGGAACTCAGACAATCCTTCCTATTGGAATTACAGGATCAAGTCAATGATCCTTCCTTTCGGAATTACGGGATTTAGGTCTTTACGGAGTTACTAATGATCCTTCCTTTCGGAATTACAGGACTTAGGTATTTACAGAGTTACTAATGATCCTTCCTTTCAGAATTATGGGATCAACACATCTGTGGAACTCAGACAATCCTTCCTATTGGAATTACAGGATCAAGTCAATGATCCTTCCTTTCAGAATTACGAGATTTAGGTCTTTACGGAGTTACTAATGATCCTTCCTTTCGGAATTACGGGATCAACACATCTGTGGAACTCAGACAATCCTTCCTATTGGAATTATGGGATCAACACATGTTCTTGAGTACCGAAGTCACTGGATCCTTTCTGAACCGAAGTTCAAGGATGATACAATCCTACCACATTCACGGGGACTGAGATCTCTGGATACATTTTGAACTGAGGTTCAGGGATGATGCAATCCACCACTTTCATGGGGGCTGAGACCTCTAGATACATTTTGAACCGAGGTTCAGGGATGATGCAATCCACCACTTTCACGGGGGCTGAGACCTTCGGATACATTTTGAACCGGATTTTAGGGATGATGCAATCCTACCACTTTCACGGAGGTCGAGACCTCTGGATACATTTTGAACCAAGGTTCAGGGATGATGCAATCCACCACTTTCACGGGGGCCAAGACCTCTGGATACATTTTGAACCGAATTTCAAGGATGATGCAATCCTACCACATTCACAGGGGCCGAGACCTCCGGATACACTTTGAACCGAAGTTCAGGGATGATGCAATCACACCACATTCACGAAGACCGAAGTCACCAGATCTATTTTGGAAAGATGTCCCAGGATGATACAATCCCTCTTCATTCTCGAGGACCGAGGTCACCGGATCACTTTTGGACAGATGTCCCGGGATGATACAATCCCTCTTCACTCTCGAGGACCGAGGTCACCGGATCACTTTTGGAAAGATGTCCCAGGATGATACAATCTCTCTTCATTCTCGAGGACCGAGGTCTTCGGGTCACTTTAGGGCAAGTTCCCAGGGATGATACAATCCCACTGCAACATCACTACTCCCCCTTTCGAGGAAGCTCTTTTTGAACAACACCAAGATTGTCTCAAAAGTGTTCAAACTTTACCCGAGACAGAGGCTTCATTAGTACATTAGCAACCAAACCATCATCATCTACATCTTTAGTATGTGAATACTGAACTATCACCATATGTATCTCCAATATGTGAATAATGAAAGCATTATCATCTATATCTTCAATATAGAAATACGAAATCACCATCATCTGCATCTATAGTATGTAAAAATACGGGATTTCTATGTGTTACGACGGAACACAGGGTTCTCTGTCAACACAACTATGGTTATCACATAGAATCATTGTAGTATCCATCTTTAGTTCAAAGAGACTTGATATCAGCTTCCAAATCCATATGGATTCACAACTTAGCAGAGGAATCTGCTATGTATCTTGCTTCAGCCATGCTACGAGAAACATTGGACTGTTTCTTGCTAAACCATGAACTCATAGCATACCCCAAACAAAAGCATCTACCTAATGTGATTTTCCTGTCTAAGATACTTCCATCCCAATCTGCATCTATGTAGCCATACAATCTATAATCATGGCTACCATCATAATATAAACCAAAGTCTATAGTCCCTTTCAGATATCTCATCACAAGTTTTGCAGTTACTAGGTGAACCCATCTTGGTTGAACAAGATATTGACTTAAGGTGTTCAAATAAAAACAAATGTTTGGTCTGGTATTTGTTAAGTACATCAATGACCCAATGATCTATCTGTAATGAGTCATATCCACTAACTCTGATGAGTCATCAGCTAATAGCTTCAGGTTGGAGTCCATGGGTGTGGCCATGACTTTGCATTCCAACATATTGAATCTCTTCAATATCTCTATCGCATACTTTCCCTGGTTGAGAAATATTTCTTCTAAACTTTTCCATACTTCTAGACCTAGGAAATAATGCATTAACCCAAGGTCTTTCATCTCAAATTCTTCTACTAGTTTCTTCTTTCTTTCCATGAAATGTTTCTCATTTCCTGTCAAGGATAAGTCATCCACATATAATAACAGGATGACAAGTTCATCTTCTACAACCTTGAGATAAAGGTTAGGATCAGCTTTACTCTTGGTAAATCCCATGCTTGACAAGAAACTATCTATTCTTCCATACCAAGCTCTAGGAGCTTGCTTCAGGCTATATAGGGCCTTCTTCAACTTGCATACGTGATTCCATCTGGCTTCAACTTCAAGTCCTCATGACTATTCGATGTAAAACTCTTTCTCAATCATACCATTAAGGAAGGCTTGTATTTACTTCACCATGGAAGAAACTACCATGATAGTTTTGAAGGAAGTGTACCTTGCTTCCTGGAGTAAGTGTCTCTTTAGAATTAATTCCCTCTTTCTGAAAGAAACCTCTGGCCACAAATCTTGCTTTATACTTCTTGATACTTCCGTCAGTTGCATGCTCTATTTTGTATATCCATTTGTAGGATACAATACTCTTTTCTTCTGGTTTGGGAACTATATCCTATACATCATTCTAGTATTCTTTCATCATAACATCTTCCATGAGTTTGTCTTTTCATATCATAAACATATCCTAGTCTTCTGCATTCAACTTTGAAGGTTGGAACCCACTTTACTCTTGGTAAAGTCTCGATCCATCAAGAAGATGTCCATCATGTCGTACCGTGTCGAAATCAGATATCTTCTGTAGTCACTCCCCCTAAAGTGGAGTATTATCTTCGTTCTTCTTTCTGTACAGGTGGTTCTATGCTTGATATATACTGGTCAATAGAGTATGTCATGTCATAGTCTATTCTTTTTTAGGCAAATCACGAACCTTTCTTTGTACACTTGTTCTTGTAGATCCATATGGAGGATACTATGTGCTTCCCTTTATGTCTCGAAATCATATCGTATACATCATTCCCTATGATCAACTGTTATTCTTTGATCATAGTTTCTTTCATAACATTCTTTCTTCATCTTGAGTTATCTCTCATACCCATGGTGGTTTTCATCCTTTGAGGTGGATCTACCACTCTTTGAAGCTCTTTCTTCCGTCATGGTGTCTCTGACCCTGGGAGCTTCATATTCATGTTTATTGAATTGTCATCACTTGTTCTTCAGAACAAGTCTCGTCCTTCTTTTCTTGTAGGAGGTTGTACAGGACCTTTCCTACAATTCAAATGCACCAATTGCATGGTTAGAACTATTTCATAAAACATATGCATAATGAAAAATTCTTATGCATCATGCAACTATTTATCCAATACAACATTCATCCATATCTCACAGAAACTTTCTAGATGCCTTCCATATCTACCATGACATCATTGAGATTGTGCACTAATCCAATATGTCAGCAAATAGGTTTGATAAGAAGCACTGGAGAGTTGTATAGCGCCATGAGCTACTTACCCATCACATGCATATTAGTAGTATTAATGTAAACAATCTATCATGCATAACACATCAACTGAATACAATCAAATGTATAACAAAACAATATCATGAAATGGAAATTGAATACTTATCTTTTATTTGTTTCATGGGTAGACTCCATCTTGATCATTCTACTTTATCATCTTCTTCATTCATGAAATCATCATTTCTTATCCAAATGATAAGATGAATAAGAGGTTCTTCAAGAATTGAGTTTTTCATATTCCTCATCGCTTGAGGGATCTTCTTTGAATGGTGAGAGCTTGATCTTCAATTGCTCCCATATTCTTCTTCTCTTCTTATTAGTCGAGCTGAAATTAATCACTTACTTCTGGTATACATTCTTCACATGAATGAATCCCATGATCCTGGGAGGCCATTCAAGGTGGTTATCACCACTTTTGCATACTTCTTCTTCTACCGCTTCAAGTTGTTCTGCATTCTATATCTTCACGTTCTTCAACTGTTTTCTTAAATCCATCTTCTGAATTGTGTTCTTATCTTCAAATAGATTGATCAAGGAATCAAACATATTCAGTGTCTTTAGAGAAGACACTTGTGGTACAAGTTGATCCGTGATTGAATCAACAATGATCTTCTTGGCCTTGATCGAGTTCTTCTTGTGTAAGGCTTTGAGGCTCATCTCCCTCTAGAACTGGAACCTCTCTACTCATGTAGGTGTCCAATTCATTTTCTTCAGAGAGATCAAATACTTCCATGCTTGGAATTTTTCAACTTCATCAAGCTTATCATCAAGCTGATGTGATAGATCACTTTGAAATGAGAACCTCAAATGCAAATAGCAAAAGATTAGATCTTACCGATTTGAGGTGTTCGTCCTGCTTCCGGAGTTGGCTGATCTAGGGTTTGTCAGAGAAACCCTAATTTTAAAAACTTGGAATATTTTATATCTTATTGTATATAAATATATATCTCTTCAAATGGAGCTTCCCAATGTACTCCTTTTCTAAAAACAATGGAGGGAAGCTCCCGGAATAGGAAGCCCTATTTTTCCAATTTCTTCTACAGAAATTCCTGTTACTGTTTTTGTGATATCTCTGAAGTTACTACTACTATATGTCTGAAATTTCTCACTAAGGTAACCTAGAATGTTCCTGATCCCACACCATAGGTTTCATCAGAATTGGTTTCACCAATTGGGATTTATGATCATTTTCCCAAGGTGACCTGTTACAGGACTGTTCAGAATAGTGAAGTTGTACGGCATGCCACGTGTCACTGGTTCATCTTCAGGTTCTGAAATTCGGACCACAAAAATTAAATTCCATGATATTTCTGGAACATCTTCAGGAATTCCATTTTGACACATCTGTATCCCAATCTATAGCAATTTTCCCTAGGTGTCCTGTTTAGGGATGAATTCTGGAAGAGGCTGGAACCCTAACGTGGAGGGATCATATCTCCTAGAATATAGCGAATATGAGGTGTAATGTTGGACACAATGTAAATCAGGATTTTATCTTTGGAATTTGCAATTTTCAATTCCTGATACTTCACCAATCTCAGGATATAGAGAATGTACCAAAACTTAGCAGTTTTAGTATTTAGGGTTTTTCCAGATCGGGGTCAAACTAGGGTTTGACTTTCCCGGAGTTTCACCCAACCAAATTTCTTGATCCAAGTCTCTAAACTTCAATTTTGATGAGGATATAAATCCTATGCTGGGCTCACTCAAAAATTCTTCTTCTACAAGAAGCCCTAATTTCCTGCACCAAAAACTGAAAATGCTCGAAATCGAATTCCACTTCCACAGAAAGATGCGCCCTTCAATGGAGATTCATACTAGCCTTCTTTTGCTGATCGATTGTGGAGAGAGAACCAAAAATTAAGAATCCATAGATTCTATAGCTGCACAATGCCTTCTTTTAGGGTGGTTCTGATACCATGTTAAATTTTCATATGCTAAGCTAGATCATTAGTATTTCATTTCAAATTCATAACAAAAGCATATAAATAGGATCACTGAAAGATAGAAAAGAACAACCATACAAAAGGAACACAAATATTTATCCTGGGAAAACCCTAAAGGGAAAAACCCAGCAAAAGCTTCCTCAATATAGATGCCCCAAAAAGATAAAAGGTAAAACCAACAAGGAGATCAAATCCTGATCCTCCTCCTTCTCCAGCTACTCTTCTCTTCTCCACTAATGCGCTACACAAGTGAGAGTGTGTGTCTCAAATGAGGAGAGCTACACCTCTATTTATATTGATCCATACACTCCAATTAACTCACCTGACATGTGGGCTCGAGTTAATCATGTAGGCTCGAGTTACACATGTAGACTCAAGTAACCACACTGGGGTGCTAATGACCCACCTTTACAACTTGAGGGGACAACCTCATGACTCTTATTAGTTATTCCGATTAGAAGCATCGGGGTACAAGATAATACAAGTGGTTCTCCTGGTAGGACCATTGGGGACCACAAAAGATACATATAGAATATTCTTTGAAGTTACAATATTTCAATAGGGTGCCCCCCATACATTGTGCTAGGATTGGTAGGAGGATAACCTCCCGAGACATTTCCACTTATTTTTGGATGATTTCTCCAATTGGTATTCATGTTCCAAGGTCTATTTCCTCCACTAGGAATACTAACATTCCAAGGTGTAGAGTTTCATATAGAAGTGGAATCTAGACAAGTATTAGGTTGACCAAAAGGATTCAAATTAAATCCTTGTGAGTTTTTACCTTCATGAGCCCCACCATATGGGAAACCCATATTTTGTAAGGTACTCCCTGCAGTAGCGATACCTTTATATGAAGTGGATTAACTTCCAATATTGGAACCTGGAACTATACCATCTGGCACTTAAGTGTTGGTTGAACTTATGTTATTAACATGCACGTTAACTATTAGTATTTTCATTGGGGTCAAATTGGAGGTATTACCTCCTCCAGCCACCATTTGGGGATGTACTGGTGTGGTTCCTAGAGCTTCTGGAGAAGCCAAAGTGTTAAGTGTAGAATTTTTCATGTTATTTTAATATGTGAAAAGAGGTTTGAGGTTATCCAATGATTCATTTACCACAAGTATTATTGGGCCTGAAATATTCAAAGGTGGATTAGAAGTATCAGCTGTATGTTTTTCTATCGTTTCAATTTTAAATGGAGCAATATTATCAACTATTTTTGTAGATGGTTTAGGATTAGGTTGATGTTGATATTCTCTATTGTTGTTAATTGGACTTAAAAATGGTTCAATTTCAAATTCTCTTTAGTTATGTTTTTGTCTTCATCTCCGTGTTTTAGCGTGGCATTCAAGTTCTTGTGACTCACCTCACTTTTGTCGTGATTGGAGGGTCGAGAGAGAATCCACTTTGAAATTTTAGTTTTTAGAATTGAAAATATATATCAAAATGTAATAAAATAGTTCTAAAGGAAATATAGACTCCAACAAAAAATAAAAGTGTCCACACCACTAAAAATGTCCCTAAGGAAGCAACAAGCACACTTCTTTCCAAAAAACCGAGGTTTAGTGAAAATTTGAATTCTTAGAGTGCCTTCCAAAACCAGTAGCTCTTGAGGGACATCATGCCTCAAAAATTACTAAATAGTGAATGTACAAGAAACAGTTACATTGTTCTTCAATCACCAAGGGTGCAAGTGTTAGCTCCTAGCTACTCACCCTCCCAAGGAGCTAAAACAACCTTGTGTCTATCTCAGGTATTGCAAGTGTCCCCGACTCACAAAATCCTATGTGATGCCCTAGGAAAATAAACTATGGTTACCGCTTCACAATCGGTGGTTGGGTAGGACAATCGTTAGTCTAGGATAACTCACATAGACTAGATATCTCAAGAAAGTGATGTCACCCCAAGGACTTGTCACTTACCTGAAATACTGTAATGTGCTCATGTCCCACCAAATAATAAAGAGGGGGTTACCACCCTTACAAATTCAGATCAACCTTGTTCTTAACACATGTGTTAGAAGCGCTTTCCCGGCATGCACTCTTTGCTACTAATGGATTTGATTCTCTTTAATCAAAACTAGTTTCAAATTTTGGTGGCTTTGGAGTGTTAACTCACCATGTTAACCCAAATCCCTAGCCTAATATTGTTAGTGATATCAAAAATATAATCTTGGTTGATTTTAGAATAAGCATTCATTTTAAAGGTAATTCGATAAGTTTCAAGGAGTGGTGGTGAAACAAATGGTGTTGCGACTTATAATACTGAACCAATCCAATGCGCAGATGCTTTTAAACCTATATTTTCATTCTAAGAACTCTTTATACTAAAATAAAGGTAAGAGGATTCTTTTATAATATTTCAAACATGCATGTATTTCCCGCTTTCAAAAATATTTTCAAAAAAAAATCCCTAAATCAAGTAAATTATTCAATGGCTTGAAAAAGGTGATACAAAAAATTTAATGAGTCTTTGAGGTTTATGAAGCAACTTATTTTTCTTTGAAATAATTTTTTGAGGTTTGATCAACAATTACACTTGAGATATATGTTTCTCTTTCATAGGACCACCCAAAGGTGCAAGTGAAGAGGATATGCAGATCTCAGAAAAGATATGATTCAACAACAAAGTCTACACTATTACACTTGAGATCCATGTTTCTCGTGAGCAAGACCACCCGAAGGCGCAAGTAAAGAGGATACGCAGGGCTCAAAATTTTGCTCAAAAATAATCCTAGACTATTACACTTGAGATCCCTATTTATCTTTCACAATATTTCCTGAAGGTGGGAGTGAAGTGGATACGTAGGGCTCGAACACAACTTATCGTAAGAAGTTTGAAAATAACAAATAAGGTTCTCTCATTGTGTTTAAACTGATCTTAAGTGATAGGTCCATATTTTTGAGAATTTATGTGAATTTGATTTAAATGATGGTCTTAAATGTGTCTTAGTTGTGATTTCAAGTTGTGTATCAAGTCAGCAAGTTCATGTGACTTCAAAATTCATGGCCTAAAGGTTCGTAAATTGAAACAATGTGTCATGTTCTTCAATTTTTTAACAATTCCCTTATGCCAATATGTGATTAAAATGACCAAATTAAACAAAATTTCAGACATTCAAGAATGAAATAAAGGACCTAAATAGGAAACATATCATTAAATTCCATATATGAGCATTCTTTTAAATAAAATTTGAACAACTCAAAAAAAAACTACTACTCAAAGTGATTTTTTCCTAGTTTTTTAAGGAGGTTTCCAAGATTTCCAAATTCAAGGGAAAATGACCCTAAATTCTTCAAGAATGATCCTAATAGGTCCTAACAAGACTCAACAAACATTTTGGATTTCAACCAAGGTTTTTCAAAGTCTAAAATGAACTCAAACTAAGGACAAAAATCAGTGACCTCAAAAAATTTCAATCTCAAGCCAAATGCACAAAAAACCTTAAAATATTCAAAACCTCCCAAAATATTTTTTTTTGTTGGAAAAGTGGTGGAACCCCCCACCTAGTAGGGTTTCCATTGGCTAAGTAAACACGAACCAGGGGAATATAAGCCATCAAAATTACCCAGGGATCGCACCTGGCGTAGACTCCACCAACCCTTAACATGGTTGGATTTTTGGTATCCAACGGGAATAGAACCGACGACCTTTCATGTTAAGGGGCGTCTTAACCATACCCTGCCACCAACTGTTCTACATCTCGTGGATAAAACTTCCCAAAATATTGATAAACAATATATGAAACTAGACTGTGAAATCAATTATATGGTTTTCTAAGCTTTCCATAGCAAAAACAATCACTCAAAACAAACCAGAAATGAGGATTTTATGCCCAAAATACTAGACTTTTTTCCATACGTGATTGTTTACAGAATAGCCGCATGTATATGAAGGTATACATGACATGTATGTGTTTTACCTGCAGGTATGTGCACCTGTCACGAATGTGACCTACGTATATAAATAAAATGGAGATCTCACAAAAAAACCCTAAAAAATTTCAATCATTTTGATTGCGTACAGGTAGATTTAGGCCGATTTTAGACTCTAGAAATTACATAATGTCTCTAAAGATAGAGATGAAACATGAATTGATATATTTAAAGGAGAAAACACCCAAAAATGAGGAAAAACTCAAGAAATCAAAAAATAAATAATAAAACCCCAAGTCCCCATTATGGTCGTCATTATGTTGGTAGATTTAGCTACATGGACATGTCTACAACATACTTTATCCTTCACTATAGGGGGGTGAGTCCTAATTGACAGAAATACATGCAATAATTGAAATTTTCCTAATATTTATAATACTTTTCAAAGAGGAGAGAGGAGAGGAAGAAAGGATATTACCTCTTGAAGAATTCTGTTAGTGGAAGATCCATTTGATTGAGCATCCATGTCCTTTAGGCCTCCATTTTCAACTTGCTTGCTAGTTCCTTACCTCTAGATTTTGAAAACTTTGAAAAAACTTGAAATATATCTACCAAGTATTGACAAAAACATATGAAAATACATAGAATCAATCACAACATTTGGGGAAAAATAGAATTGCATCATATTGAAAATATGAGGAAAGTGATTACAACCCAATAATAGATGAATCCCTTTCTTCTTTGCTCTAAACCATCCTTCTCCATATATGCTAATGATCACCAAAAACTTGATATGAAAAGAATCTATCTAGCCTACAAATCCTTTAGCATGTCTTATATTGAATTGGGATTTGTGTACCCAATCACTAACCATGAATGTGGGATTAAGATTTTTTAAGTTTTTTTATTATTTCCTTCAAAAAACCCACTTTAGTTTTTAGGCATCAAACTTGCTTTTCAGTATTTCTAGGACAATTCATACCCATTTTAGGTATTTTTTCATTGCATGAGTTATAGGAACTGGGTTTTGTCCCTTAAGTGGTCAGGGAATTGGCCTCTTTAGAGCCACCTTTATCCTCAAACATTCCTTCCTTTTTGGAAGTAGTGGTCAAAGGATAGATTGAAACTCTCAATTGTTCCAAAATTCTGATCTTCATGTTTCATGTGAAAATAGAAATATGTTTTCATACCAACACTCTCAGGGGTGTTATTTTTATTGTTAACACCCTCCTAGGGTGAGTTATCCTAGCCCTCTTTTCTTGATGATATGTGGAGAGAAGAACTTGAACTAGGAATCCCTAGTTTTTGTTGTTGCACAGTGCCTTCTTTTAGAGAGGCTCTAATACCATGTTAGTTTTTATACTCTAATTTAAAATTGATTAGGATATTTGTCTAAAAGAATAAAAAGCACAACAAGATACATAATATGCACAAGACACAAAGATTTTCCTCGGGGAAACCATATACGAGAAAACCATGCAAAATTCCTCAGGATAGTTATCTCGCTAATACAATATCACAAGATGGTAAAACCCAAGAATAATATGGCTTCTATATCTCTCTCTCTTCATCCTTGTCCTCTATCTCACCTCATGTAAACTTGTGATTGAGTGAGTGTGTGTCTAAATTAGGGGTGAGACTCCCTATTTATACACATCATGTGACTGACCTAAAACTTGACTCGGCCAACCTCTCACCCTAGTAGGGACGACTTCACTTAAGGAGACTCAAAAATACATTTTATTATATTCATATTGGGGACTATTTCCCTGACTTACAACAAAGGGTTTACCTCAATGTCCATACACAATAATAACATCTCGAACATAGGGAAAACATCTCTGATGGGGGTACAACAATATACAATGATAATATACAACAAAATATCTTTTGAATTTACAATTAAAACAACAGGTTGATGGAGAGTCCATTCATACCTCTCTTTGGAGCTGAATTAATTTTTTTTAGTTTCAAGTTGAAGTTCCATATAGTTTTAGATTCCTTCTATCTCCCCCTTCTCTTATTCCTACTTCACCATTCCCTATACTCTCATGTGATGACACACTTGTTGGAGCGATGCTTGTGCTTGGGTGAGTCTATTTGATTCAAAAGATTAGGTATATGATGTATGTATTTGTACTCTCATTTTTATATACTCTGTAACTCGAAAACTAAGTAATCAATATGTGGAGAGCTTGCATTTCCATGCTATTAAACCACTAGTTTTCATGTATTTTGGCTTCCATTTTGAAAGAGTTGAATATCAAACAAGTATGAAGGAATTTACCTGATGTTTAATGTTGTTGAGGAATCCATTTGTATGTCATATATGGTCTCTATTTATCATTCCATCATCTAGTCTATTCAATATACTTTCAATGAGTCAAAATCAAGCTAATAATGCCATTTTCCCTTAAACAATTTCACTGAAAGTTGTCATATGAATGTTGCACATTATAATCAGTTTGAAGAGATAATAACCATGAATAATGACATCCATTTATTTATTATATACATCCCCATATTCTATTCTTCAATTTGGGAGGTTCATACTTGATTTGGGAAGTCAATTTGGGACTCAACCCCTAGCGGGAATTTGACCTCACTTTCCTAGGAAAATTGCACTATATCTCACACATCTCTCATTAGTCCCAAACCAAGTTATAGAGGCTTAAATCTGGACCCTAAGTGTTAATAGTTCATATTTGGATGTACCAAGACTCACCATACCATTGTATTTCAAATTTAGGACTATTTGGTTTTACTTGGAACCCCCTAGAGTTACGACTACTTAAAGTCGAATTTTCCCAAATTGTACTTTTCTCCAAAAGTTTCAAGTAGGGTTATTACATATATAGGATTATTGGTATTGTTTGTGAGATATTACAACTGAGGGGTTCTAGGGAGATAATTTTTTCCTAGATAATGATGGGAGGAAAACCAGTTGGTCTATTCTATTTGGAAAGGCATGGAGCTATTAGAATATTTCTATTGGATCATCCATTGAAGTGTAATCTCTCATTAGGTATAATTCATTTTAAGTATGATATTTTTCATATTGTAGTCATTTGATCCTTTGGTTTGATTTAAGTTGCATGAAATTTTATTTGGAGTTAAGATTGTACTAACATTGTGAATAATTTGAGAGGTGTGTGTGAATTGTGCTAATTTGCTACTAGCACAAATATTGGACAAATAAAAAGAATCTATGAATTATTTCATGAGAATATGTTGGGAATTATCTTTCCCAATGAACAAAAATAAGAGAAGCCATGGAAATTGAATTGAAGCAAAATGGCTCAGGTAGGAGTGAATAAGGTGTTTGAGGTAATATTTAATTAATTGTTTTATTTAGCTTGAATTAACATTATGTTTTGTTATACATAAATATGGTAGTTTTTTCTTCCAAACATAGGTTTAAGGAGATGTTTGTAAAATGTTCATGGAAAAATATATATGGTTTTTGTTTGAGAAAACAATTGGAATAACAAATTTAGGACTTAGCTTTAAATGTGATTATGAATCAAGGAGTATTTATATGGGAAAATACTTACCTTTGGTAATTACATATCTGAATATGATATTTTTAAGTAAATTGTAACTTGGATTATGTGTGCGAAGTGTTTGTAAAAATATATGAATGAATGCTATCATGCTGGAATCTATTTCAACTTGTAGGATGCAATTGGTTGAGGAGGCCATTAATTATACTATCATGGGAAAAATAACAAGCATGGGTTTATTTTCCCATTTACGAATAAAGCCTAGGATTCCTTGCATTGTATTTGATTAAATGTGTGAGTGAGTAGCTTGTGATAGGAAGTTGATAAACTATTTAATTCATTTACAATTGATGAAATTTTGTGAGAAAATGCATGATTGAATGAATAAGTGATAATAGGATAGTTATGAGTTAGGTGGATGTTTTCATGCCATATGCTTGACAAAATGTGAAAACAGAGTTTAGAGGTTTTGATTTTTCTGTATTTTAGAAAATCAATTTTGAGACCATTCTGTTTCGTTTGAGAAAAACTTCTGGGGTATACATACCTTATGACCATGGAAACCCCATTTTGAGTCCAATAAAAGCGTTTTAAGAACCAAATTTTACAATTTGGGTAGTTTTCATAGAACACGCAATCCACTAGGGAAATTGGTTTGTGGTATGAATTTGGTATTTGTAATTCATTTGAATTTGTTTTACTGTTGGTGGAAGTGTGATGGTTGCATATTAATGCCTGAAAAATGCTTGTATTAATGCTTCAATTAACTATACTAATTAGTCATCATTATGTTTCATTAAATGCATGAACGACCTGTAGCCTGCATGTTTTCAAATTGTTTGATTAAATGCCTCAATGGTTGTAGCTTGCATGTATGTAAAGTATTTGATTAAATGCCTCTATAGATGTAGCTTACATGCATGAAAAATGTTTGATTAAATATTTCAATGGTTGTAGTGTTCATGTTTGTCCATTTAGTCTTGAATTAGAAATTTTTGCATTGATTAAGTATGTATAGGATGAGTTATCCACACTTGTAATTGACATGCTTTACCTATCATGATTAAGTAAAGATATAATCATAGACATGTCCAATAATAATCTAGATGGAACTTAAAGTTCTATTGTTGAGATGGAATTCACATGGTTTAAATGACATTCAAATTTATGATTGCATTTTATCATGTACATGCTTGCAAGAAGAAGTATACCTGTGTTCCTTGAAGAGATATATTAATTTCTTGATAAGCATGTTGTTCATGTATGTAGCTTCATAAATTCATAACATGGATATGACTAACTACAAGGAAATTATATTGTAGTAGCTTGGAATCATAGGAATTTGGATGTTACATGTTGAAGTGTGGATTATAAAAAAACAATACTCTATTGTAGAGATTGTGATTGTTTGTTGTTCATATGCTTCAACTCAAAAATATAATCATAATTGGAATGCAGGATTGTATAATTTGATAACACTTTTCATTATTCCATATTTTAATTTCAAAAGTAATCATACTACTGACCCCACGACTTCCCGATTGACCCGCAAGGGAATAGAGATACGTGGTAGGACTAATTAGAAAACCAGCATGGTGTATCTTTAATTCTTTTTCATCAATTGTTTCATTAGCTATAATAAAATTAACTCCTCCTCAATTCCCCGATTGAGATCCACTTGGATCGAAAGAGGTTCTCAGAGGGTTTTCTTTTAACAAGAACACCTATCTTAAAATTAACTAAAAATAACGAAGACTTCAGTGTGTATGCTTTGTACTTGGCTGTGGTTCCTCTGATCAGTCAAGCTGCATCAAAAGCACTTGAGTGACTAGAATAATTAGGATTCACTCTCCCAAATTGACAAACCATCAGGCAAAAATCCAACACCTTGATCTAACCATTACAGTGGCAAAATACCCAAAGGAAGCAGGAACTCCTGAAAAGTGACCTCGGGGCATCGATCTCTGTTACACCTTTGGGTACATTATGAACAACAGCCTCAGAGACTCCATTCAGCCCACATATTCTTTGCGGGTAGCCGTGACGGTTTAGTTTTAGACATACTTCAAGTACCCCCTAGGTATATATGGAGTCCCCTCGCCTAAGTTAAATTACTCATCTTCACATTAATTTAAAATTAACCAAGATACAATTACACAACATTTATTTCAGCACTTGCAAGCACTCTTAAAATATTTTCGACTCCATTTTTGGCACTGGTCAACTATTTATTTCTTTCAATATTTATGTGATTGTGTTCCATTTTGTGCTTACTTGTGATCATCTTATCTAGTTATTTGTTGTTTACAATTGTTAAGTCAAAACTCCTATTAAACATACTCTTTAATACCATCATCATACTAAATAATTTTTCCTTAGTAACTTAATAGGGTCTACCCCCCTTAGCTTCATTAGGAGTTGAGCCTAAATGGAGGAGTCAAGAACAAGGTGACAACCTTGACTCGAGACTTTCCCCCAAGGACACACTGAGTGGCTTGAATATTTCTGCCATGTGACCCAGGTGTGTGAAAGGAAGCAACACTTTTTGGCGCTATTGCCGGGGATAAATCTTTTTATTCTCGGGTATGACTTAGCTTAACTTTTTTCTAAACAACTAAAAAGATTAAAAAAATAATTTGATTGATCTTGTCTTTAAAAAAATAAAAATTAAAACTCGATCCATCTAGCGACTCCACTATCTAACATCCCTCCAAGAATTTATACCCGAAGAAACCGCCATCAATTATTCAATCCTCTCCCTGATCCCGAAAGGTTTATTAGGGAAAGATTGAATAGGCAGACTTCTTGTAGAAATCTTGAAGATTTAGGAGACCAATCCCTCTCAGATATTCATCACATATTTGTAGAGAGTCATGTTCACCAATCTCAAGAAATGATGGAATTATTCAAACCCCTTGACTTTTATCAAANCCATGCCATTCCAAAAGATGCTATCAAGAAGCTCCCCATATTTCAGGGCAATAATGCCATCACTGCCAAGTCTCACCTTCGAAAGTTTGAAAAGAACCTGGTCAGTTATTTCAATGATGTTTCCCATGACCATGACGATGTCAAAATGAAGCTCTTTGCTTTATCCTTAGAATATGATGCTGAAGAATGGTCCTTCGACCTAGATGATGATTCATATAAAACTCTTAGTGAATTCATAGAGGGTTTTAAGAAGAAATGGGGAGAAAAGAAAGAACCAAGACATCTACTTGTTGCCCTTCATAACATTAAGAAGATGGATAATGAAACCATGGATGAATTTAGCAATAAGTTCAGGCATGTGGTTGCAGAACTACCTAACGAAATCAAGCCAAAGGATGCCTCCATCCTCATATCTTACATCGAAGCTTTCAATGGTGATTTGAGGTACCAGTTAAGAGACAAAGAGCCGACCAATCTAAAAACTGCTCAAGAATTGATCGAGAAAATGGAAAAGAATATGCAGTCTTCAGGTAAGTCCAACATTCCAGGTCACACTAGGGGAAACAATTCCTGCAACAAAGAGACCAAGGGAACTTCTAAAGATCCCATGGAAGAGGTGACGGACATGATAAAAAAATTGGTTACTAGTCAAAACCAACTAATGGCCAATCATTCTGCACACTTGAATCACATTCATAATAGATTGATCACAATGGAAAAGAATAATGGACCTAGGAACTTTCGGCCCAAGCAAAACTAGGTGTATCAAAATAAATTTCCTCAGCAGGAGCCTAGGATTCCAAACCCATTAGACTCAGCTAACATGGTAGAAGAAGTAATTCCATGGTGTAGACCCCGTGAACAATTCCACCAAGAAAGCATTTGTTATGTTGCAAATCAAGTCATGGAACATGGACTTCCTAAGTTCAATAGTCAGGAAACAACTTCAAGCGAGCCCGATCATGTATACATGGCAGGCCAGGCCTAACCTTTGTCACCAGCTAAATAGTGCAAGCCTAAGGATGAAACCATTGCAGAATATTATAGTGAAACTTATGATGAAAATTGTAATGTACATGATGGGACTCCTACATGTTCTCCATATAATGATGACAGTCTAGAAGGTTTACTGCCTTGTGACCTTTTCTCTCAAGAAGATGAGTATGAAAATGACGACAAGTATAACTTGGAGCATGATACAAGTGATGAAGACTCCCTTATATTTGACAAAGATGTTGATGAGGAGTCCTGGAAATTCATGGAAAATCCAGTCTGTGACATGACTAAAGAGGAAAATAATGAACCAGAAACTTTTGATGGTTTTGTTGATTTTTCTATCTATGGCATATCTGAAGGAGAGAGCATGGATCTGAAGACCTGGGAAAATACTAGAATGGAAGAGGATCATTCAAAACTCTTATATGATCATTCATAGTCATATCATGTAGAGCTGCACAAAGGTATCAATAATGAAGACATGGAGAAGCAGTGTTGTGAAAAGACAGATGTGATGCAGTTAGTAGAATATCAGTTTCAACTATCATCTTCACATGTAGAGTCTCCTCATGATTTGGAGCCACTTGGGGCTTATACAGGGAATTATCATCCAGTAAGCCTCGCTGATCAGTATGATGGTGTAGTCAATCTGCCTCATCACTCTAATTTGTATATCAACCCTGTCCAGTCATGGATAGAAGCAACCTATGCAAGCAATTACCAGTTTGGGAGGAAGTTTGACAACATTATGCATGCCTATGATTTCCCATCCATCCCGCCTCTTTCAAATCATCACACAAGTTTGCATTTTCTAAATAAATTACCCTTACTTTGGCTGGTAACCAAAGACAACGAAAAAAAATTTATGCTAATAAAATGCTTAGGTGGTTACATTGGATTTCTAATTACACTTAACCCTGTTTATATCATGCTTAGAGTAGGAAAATAAGCTCCTTGAAAAAGAGCATTTACTTTCCGCATTTTTGTTTTAGCTATAATAAAACATTTTTTTTCATTAGTTAGTTACATTTATTTTGTTTAAATAAATCATCTTAATGGTTCATTTGGTTTTTATGTAAAGCTTGTACTACTGAGGTTTTCTTGTCAAGTTGAGATGTTTTTACAGGGTGTATAAACCAAAGATTCTGGTGTTCTTGTATCCTCTCCTTGCCCTATGACCAGATCGAGCACACATCCCGCAGTTGGAGCCAAAATGTTACCACCTAAGTTGTACTTAGTGGTTTTTTATCAAGTGAGCCTGGTGAACCAGACAAGAATAACTTGTTCGGACTTCAGAAGACCTTCAGTCTTACTTCTGGGAAGCTTTGTTGTACTATATCACATGTTCATAACCCATGGGGGAATTGTAATAAATGTTATAGCATGATAGTGTCTGTAAAATACTTGGTCTCTTAGACTTTATTTGTCAATCCGATCAGCCCAGGGTGTTTTTTCCCTTGGTTATTATTGGTTGTTGAATAAACGACTGATAATTTCTGAGTTTTTCACTCCATACCTTGAAATTTGGGGTGGTCAGCTTGGTATTTAGGCCTATTCAGGTTATTAGAGTCTATGTGTCAATGTATAAACATGCTAGGCATCATGGTCAATTCATATGAACATGTCTAAGTCCCCCTAGGTTTTCTCAACTTTTTTATTTTTTAAATTTTTTCAGTGTTTTTTATTAAAATTTAATTTTTCCAAAACTTAGGCTATTTTTTAATAGTTTAATTGGAAAAATTGATTTTGTAATAAAAGTGGGCCAAATAATCAGTTTCAGTCATGTAGGTGCTCATTTTCAAGCTAAGAGCACCATGTAAACCCATGGACCCACTATTTCCTAGTTTTGAGTGATTTTCCATCACTCAAGTCAGAAAGCCCCAAAAAATCAATTATTGATTATTTTAATTAATAAATTGATGAATAATGGAGCAAATCCAAAATCCTAGATCAGTGGATTCTCAACCGATTTGATTGAAATCAGTCAGATCTAAACCAGATTGACTGGATCTGACAAATCCTTGACTAAAGGAGGTGATCTGGACAGATCCAGAGTTGAATTTTAGCATCCTTTATGGAGAATTTCACTCTCCCTCTCTCCTCCACACGTTTGGGCTCATCTGGATGAGTTTTGGTGGACGCTTCAGTTAACACGTTGAGGTATCAGTCAGATCAGCCCCCCAATTGACAGTTGCACTCAGTGAGACTCAGATCCGGCTCAACTAGACACAGATCAGACATTGATGGACTCTCCTTCAGCTACAGTGGTCTATCTCCTTGGGATTTGCACCCCCCTGGGCTAGATCTCCTTTTTTTGTATAAATAAATCCCAGGTTGTCTCGTCCAAGCTAGTGAGAGTTGGATTGAGGAGTTGTTGCCATTTTAATACTACTATATATTTTATTTTTAATCAAGAAGCTTTGGAGGCTATACCATGTAGTGCATGTGTTTGAGTGGATTCCCAGCGTCATGCTGCTAATGTGGTAACTGCAATTTCTTTCCAATTTATGTGTTGCTTTTGTTTTCTGGCTTCAAGGATTTAGTTGAATCAAGTAAGGGTGTAAACTAGGCAAGTTAGATTACTTGTTCTTATTTATCCATATTATGTATGCTCAATAATTTTAGTTATATGCTTAAATAAGATTATTTTTGCATGATCTTTCATTCTTGTTGCTTTATACATCTATATCCAGATCTCACGAGGTGTTGTATAGGCTTGTGTTATTTAGTTGCAGGTTCCTGATTGGACAAAGGTGTGGATCAATATTGACGCCATTCCGTATCCAATAAGCTCAAGACTCTATCCCTCGGCGCTCCACAAAAGGGCGTCCTTTCAGCTTGTTCCATTCAAGCAACGAGCCGACCTTCTCTCCTCTTTTTCTCCTTTCTTTAAAAAAATCAATCTTTCGGTCACTTGTTTCTTCCTCTTATGATTAGATCTAGTTCCAATAATTAAATATATATTGTTAGATCTATTTCATTAGAGTCTTGCTGCTTAGATCTGTAATTTCATAAAGATAGATCTAGGTGTAGGAATTTCCTTTTTTGCAAGTAGCTAAATCATAGATCTAAAGCTTGCTCATAAGGTAGTTTCCTTTTTCATTCTTTAAAGATTTAAATTTTGCAAGAAAAGTGCATATCTCATTGGCTTCCCAAACACCAATCCAAGATCCCAAGTAAAGCTTCCTTTCCTTGGTTCCTTTTTGCAAAACTAGATTAGCCCCTTTTAACAATTTTTTACTTAGTTTTTTTTTTTGGTAACCCAAAACACTTTTAAAGTGTTTTTGGGCACATTTTATTTTAATTGCTCACTATTTTTTAGCAGGTTTAACAAAAAAGAGAAGGAGACTCTGCCCATTTTCCAACTCATGGGCGAACCAAAGCTTCCCAGAGGCTTCCCCCGCCGTTGTGATTTTAGTTTAGCTTGTTACAAGCTTGTTGTAAGCCTTTGGATCCCAGATAACAAGGAAAAAAGTGAATAATTCAGTTTTCTAATATTTTAACCAATAATAATAAAAATAATCATTTTGAGTAGGCTCTTTCGAGCCCACTCCCCATCCCCCCAGGGGGGATCCGCATCCGTTTCGCCTTTTTTCTTTTCTTTCCTATTTTTTGCTCTAGCTTAGTCTTGTTATGCAGGATTGTATACTTTGATAACACTTTTCATTATTCCATATTTTAATTTCAAAAGTAATCATACTACTGACCTGATGACTTCCCGATTGACCCGCAAGGGGAAAGAGATACGTGGTAGGACTAATTAGAAAACTGGCATGGTGTATCTTTGATTCCTTTTCATCAATTGTTTTTTTAGCTATAATAAAATTAACCCCTCCTTGATTCCCCGATTGAGATCCACTTGGATCGAAAGAGGTTCCCGGAGGGTTTTCTTTTAACAAGAACACCTATCTTAAAATTAACTAAAAATAACGAAGACTCTAGTGTGTATGCTCTGTACTTGGATGTGGTTCGTCTGATCAGTTGAGCTACATCAAAAGCGCTTGAGTGACTAGAATAATTAGGATTCACTCTCCCAAATTGACAAACCATCAGGAAAAAATCCAACGCCTCGATCTAACCATTATGGTGGGAAAATACCCAAAGGAAGTGGGAACTCCTGAAAAGTGACCTCGGGGCACCGATATTTGTTACACCTTTGGGTGCATTATGAACAACAGCCTCAGAGACTCCATTCATCCCACATATTCCTTGTGTGTAGCCATGACGGTTTAGTTTTGGACATACTTCAAGTACCCCCTAGGTATATCTGGAGTCCCCTCGCCTAAGTTAAATTACTCATCTTCACATTAATTTAAAATTAACCAAGATACAATTGCACAACATTTATTTCAGCACTTGCAAGCACTCTGAAAATATTTTCGACTCCATTTTTGGCACTGGTCAACTGTTTATTTATTTCAATCTTTATGTGATTGTGTGTCATTTCGTGCTTACTTGTGATCATCTTATCTAGTTATTTGTTTTTTACAATTGTTAAGTCAAAACTCCTATTAAACATACTCTTTAATACCATCATCATACTAAATATTTTTTCCTTGGTAACTTAATAGGGTCTACCCCCCTTGGCTTCATTAGGATTTGAGCCTAAACAGAGGAGTCAAGAACAAGGTGATAGCCTTGACTTGAGACTTGCCCCCAAGGACACACCTAGTGGTTTGAATATTTCTGCCACGTGACCCAGGTGTGGGAAAGGCAGCAACAGGGACATTACACTCCCCCCCACCCAAGATTGCTTGTCCTCAAGAAATTTCAGATTTGGATGCTGAAAAATATTCTCCTCTTCCCATGTGGCATCTTCACTTGGTATATCCTTCCATTGTACTAAGTATTCTTTGATAGTTGTGCTTCTCAATCTCCTTTCCCTTGTCTTCAAAACATTTTCCAGAACAAGTGTGAGCTGACCTTCATCATCCAAAGGAGGAAGTATTTCTGAAGTGACAATTTGTTGACCAAGAAATTTTTTGAGACAATAAACATGAAATACATTATGGATTTTAATCCCTTCCGGAAGTTCCAATTCATATGCCATTCCCCAATATTCTGAAATTCCTTGTATGGGCCATATTATCTTGTTTTTATCTTTTCTACCCCAATATTTTTTAGAGATATTTGTTTGTATGGCTGCAACCTCAAATATACTAAATCATTAACCTGAAAGGTCCTTTCTTCTCTATGTCTATCTGCATATTGTTTTTTCTGATTTTGGAAAACCTGCAAATTGTGTTTCAAAAGATTTAAAATTTATTGGCTCTCTTCCACCCAATATTTAGATTTTGGAGCTCTACTATCACCAAATATCATCTCAACAAAGGTAAGTGCATCGTAACCATATAATTCTTTGAAATGATACATCCCTATTGACATATGAAAAGTGGTGTTGTAGCAAAACTCACCCAAGTGTAGCCATTTTTCCCATGAGTTTTGTTGCTCTCCCACATAGTTTCTTAGGTACCTTTCCAATCATTGATTCACCCTCTATATTTTTACATCATTTTGTGGATGATAGCTTGTACTTGGAGTCAACTGAGTTCCCACCAATATAAACATTTCTTGCCAAAAAGCACCCATGAATCTACTATCTCTATCACTTACAATGCTCTTGGGGAACCCATGCAATATGAATATTTCTTTGAAAAAAATATCAGCCACATGCACAGCACTAAAAGATTATGTAACAGAAAAAAAAATGAGCAAATTTTTTCAATCTATCCACTACCACATATATGCAATCCTTACCCAAATATTTGGGCAAACCAGTGATGAAATCCATTGAGATACTGTCCCATTTTTGCTTCAGAATGGGAAATGGTTGCAATAAAATAGATGGGAATGTAAGTTATGATTTGTTTTTTCTGAAATACCTTACATTCATTCACATATTTCTGAAAATATTCCTTCATCCCCTTCCAAAAGAGTCTTTGCCTCAATCATCTATAAGTTTTGAAGATCCCCTGATGGCCAGCTAGTGGGGAATCATGTGCTTCTTGCAAATTTTTGTACTTGAGCTTTGAATATTGAAACAAATAAAATATTCCCTATAATATATCATCCCATTCACAATCCTATCGTTATAATCCCCCTTGATTCCATCTAACACATCACAAGCAAATTTATCTTTGGCATATTAAACTAGTAACATGTTTTTCCAATCTTTAGCAATGTCCATGAGAGAAAAAGAAGGTTTTCAAGATAATGCATATGTTGCAATGTTATTATTCCCTTTCACATATTCAATATCAAAATCATAAGCTTAAATCTTGATTACCCACTTTTGTTTCCTTTCATTTATATCCTTTTGGGTGAGGAAGTGCCTTAGACTATTGTGGTCAGTTTTCACCACAAACTTGTTTCCTACCAAGTATTGTTGAAATCTGGCCAATGCATGCATGACGGCCAACATTTATTTTTCATCTATTGAGTAAATGTTTTCATGAGGCTGCAACTTTGTACTCTCAAAGGGTATAGGGTGTTGTCCTTGCTTTATGACAACCCTTATTCCTCCACCTGAAGCATCACATTCAACAACAAAAGGCTTAGAAAAATCAGTTAATACAAGTATGGGACAACTACTCATTACCTATTTCATTTTTTGGAAGGCCTTTTCAGCCTCTTCATCCCACTTGAAATCATCCTTCTTAGTCAAATCAGTGAGTGGAGAAGTCAACTTGGAGAACCCTTTCACAAACTTTCTAAAATAGGTGCATATTCCAATGAAGCCTCTTAATTCGATGATGTTTTTTGGTGATGGCCATTCTGAGATAGCCCTGATTTTTTCCATGTGCACTTTCAATCCTTCTTTCCCAATAATGTTCCCAATATACAATAGTTCCTTCATCCCAAATTCACATTTAGACATCTTAGCAAACAAGGACTTTTCTTGCAAACTTTTCAACACAATATCTAGATGGTGCAAGTGATCTTCCCAAGTTTTACTATAAATCAGAATATCATCAAAGAAGAACAAAAAAACCTTATAATATTCTTTCAAAAGATTCTATTCATGCATGCTTGAAATGTGGCTGGAGCATTGGTTAATCCAAATGCCATAACAAGAAACTCAAAGTGACCATAATGACATCGAAAAACAGTCTTTTGCACATCTTCTTCCTTCATTCGAATTTGGTGATAACCTGATCTAAGGTAAATTTTGGAGAAATATTTGGCTCCAAATAGCTCATCCATGAGATCATCAATCCTAGGAATAGGATACCTATTCTTGATGGTATTCTTATTCGAAGCTCTAAAATCTATACACATACTCAAGGTTCCATATTTTTTCTTTACCAACACTACTGAAGAAGCAAAAGGGCTAGAGCTTGGTCTAATGAGTCCCAACTCTAATATTTCTTGGATGGCCTTATCAATCTCATATCTGAATTCCTTGGGATTTCTATAAGGTGGTATCTAAATGGGTGAAGTACCCTCCTCCAAAACAATGTTGTGCTCAACCCCCAATCGGGTGGTTTACCATGTGGAAGATCTCTAAAAACAATTTCATACTTTTTCAATAGTTTCTCTATCTCCTTTGGTTTTTTCAAAAACATTTATTTTTGGCTCGGGAGATGTGATATGGAATTAAATAGCCTATTATATGTCTTTGTGCCTCAATATATATCTCATACTATTGCAAGTCACTACTTGATTTGGGTAAGTGTGTTTCCCTCTCACAACCATTAGTACACCTTTCAAATCTTGAAATTTAATCTCGGGAATTTGATAATTCACTGTATGACCCCGTATATAATACATCCATTTCAATAGAAAAACCACATTAGTATCAGCAACATGAACCACATAAAAACTATCAACAAAAGTATAGTTACCTACGGTGACTTGCAACTTTGGAACCCATATTTTGCACTGCATTGTGTTGTGACCGAGAATGAAAATTGTGAAGCCATAGAATGGTTCAATAGGTATCTTCCTTTTATCTACCATATCTGCATCAATGAATTTATGTGTGGCTCTTCCATCTACCAAAATTTAATCTCTTTGTCCTAGTACCACACCCTTGCACCAAATAATGTGATAGCGAGGCACTGCTAAAAGTATTGTCATTCTTTCTTTGTTTGATGAAGGATGATTTTCTTCTTGTATTTCTTCTTCATATAATTTCTCATATTCCTCCTCTTGATTTTAATTTTTTCCTTCTTCATCCATACCCCCTTCATACTCATCATTATCAGAAAATACTTCTATGTATTGAGCTTTCCCCTTAATGCATTTATGCCCTGGTGTCCATGGTTGAAAGAATGTGAAGCATAAGTTTTTTCTTTGAATTTCAACCCTGTTTAGTCCTTATTTCTTATTCTCTTCAATTGAATCTCTTTCCAAATGCTTCTTATCAGGAACATCTCTTTGCCAAGGTTTCTTTTCAAATTTGAAGTTAGGCTTGGGAGGAAATATTGTTCTAGGAAGCACAATTTGGAGATCTCTAATGTAGTGGGATTGTGGGATTTGACCAAACCTTTTAAAGGGTTCATCCAAACCTTCAGTGAATAGAAATACTAACCTTCCCATAGACACATCATCCACCTTAACTGATAATTTTTGAAACTCCATCATATAATTAGTAGGGGTCTCAACTTGCTTCAATTGGTCTAGTTCTTTGAAAGACAATTCCAGATCGTTTTGCTTAAATCTCTCTAGTGCCCTGTCAATAAATTATCCATATGTTTTAACCTTATCATGACCCAAATTTTTTAGTCCATGGAACCACCATTCATTGGCATCTTCTTCTGCCATTAGATTCAGCTGAAAATACACATCTAAGTTTTGCACCCAAGTGTTAGCAGAACTTTGAGAGGAACCATCAAAAGTAAGGAGTGGCACTTTACCAATGGCACAATTTAATTCCTTTTTTTGGTATAGAGACCTATTATCTTCCTTCTTTTTGAGTTTTTTTTGCAGCAAGAAAGTAATGATCAAATGGTACACTTTTCTTACAATCGTCATCCAATTTATCCCATTATTTTTCCATTGTAGAAAATTCAAGTTGAATGATGGGATCTTCTTTGGGTAGAAGAAATTTAGTTGCAGTAGGCCTTGGTGTGCTCTGAAATTCATGGGGTCTATTATGGGGTCTTTTTCTTGAGAAAATATACTCACCCAGTGTCTTATTTTTTCTGATTGTAAACTACTGCTATCTCCTATTACTTCTTTGCTTCCAAATTGGATAGCCAACAATTCGAATCCTTTCCTAAGATGTTGGGTCATGTTATTGGTTATGTCATCAAAGAGAGGTTTCATGAGTTTAATATATTCCTTCTTATCATGATCAGTGTGTCCCTTCCCCTCGTTAGTCATAGTTTTAGCAGAATGTACCTCTTCTTCTTCTATTTCAACAAAAACACCTTCAACTTCAGGTTCTAAGCCTGGTGGCTTATTTCTTTGACTCCTAGTTAATACAATAAAGTGCCAATACAATGCTCTGATACCACTTGTAATGTCACTTTTTCAAAATTTTATTAAAATAACCAACTTTTCACTTTTTCTCCTATTTCGACCTTTGACTAGTTTGACGTCTATGTCTCCAACTTGACCAAAATGCTCCCAAATATTCTGAGAAGGTGTATGAACGATATTAAGAATTGAATATGATGTTCAGGGATGATTTATGATCCTCCAATTACTTCTGAAATATTGTTTAATATTCTGGTCAAACTAGGAGTCTTTACTAGCAAATTGGGGTTCCAATTCGTAATGTCCCTTTTTGATTTTTTATTAAATGACCATTTTTTCACTTTTTCCCCCTATTTCGACCTTTGACTAGTTTTGATGTCTAGGTGTCCAAATTGGACCAAATGCTCCCAAATATTCTCAAAGTGTGTATTAATGATTCTAATACTTAAATATTATGTTTATATATTATTTATAACCCTCCAATCACTTCTACAAACTATTTTTATATTCTCATCAAAGTAGGATTCTTTACTAGCAATTTGGGGTTCCAATTCCCCCTCGGATAAATGCTGGAAATGGCTTCTCAAATGCTCCCAAACACACTAAAATTTGTGAATAGAGGTAGGGTATGTTTAAGTTACATTTTTTAAGTCTCATATGCATCATGTTTCAGTTCATACATATTTTTATGACTCTTTCCAAAATAGCTCCCAAATCACAATTTCGACCCTTAGGGAAAATGCACCAAATCTTCTCCCAATGAAATAAAAATGAGTAAAATGGATTCCAATTATTAATTATTGAACATGAGACTTGAAATAAACATTAATTACATTCCATTCATCATAAATTTATCAGATATACATTCCTCCATTCGAAATAATAAGCATTACCATGGCATATATCAAAATAGAGTGGAAATGATCATTGTTTCCTCATTAAAAGTAATTTTGACATAAAACTCTTGGGTATTTCGACTTGAAACTTTATTATAATGAATAATAGAGAATATTTAACTGATTAAAATCATAAATATATTAGTAATTTCTCCCCCAAAGAGTACAAGAGATCACCCAAGGAACAACCCCTCCATGAGCATGAATATGCAAAGAAAAGTTGAAATGGTTGAGAGGAAGTGTTGAAATAGAAGAACCCACGAGTTTCCCTGTAGATTCCACCTGAAATTAAAAATACATTAAATAACCCTAAAATACCTAAGTGGCCTCTCCAAACATCAACTTGTATGGGAATCTTTCACCCTAGAAATTGGCTAAGGCAAGAAAACTAGTCATCCACTAGCTCTCACAATTCAGAAATGACAATTTCTCAAATGATCAAAATCCCTTATATTGATTTATTCATGTATTTTATATACATATTTAGCCTTATAATGTTCCCAATCCATACACAAACTCAAGACAATTCAAATTAGGGTGTGTGCTCATGATTTTCCATGTGTCCTCCCTTTCCTAGCCTTCCACCTTCCCCAAATTCGAGTTGGATCCCATTGAGCTTCCCCAACTCCATTAGAGCTCTCTTGGATGCTCTATTTCTACCTAACATGTCAAATATGTTATATTTCAGACTTCAAATCTGATTTTTGTCATAGGTGTCATAGCACCTTCATCATTGTTGTCATAGAGCTAGGGAATCTAGTCCAAGTGTCTCACTAACTCCAAAATGACTCTTCCTCTCCCATGTAAGTTACATTTCCTCCCAAATTAGACCTATGATTCATATGGACAATTGTATTATAATTATATCTCATCCAAGAACCTTTAGTCTTCCCATGGATTCGAAATTGCAAGAGGAGGATTCCATGTGGCACCAAATTTCTAGCTTGTGTGGGCCCATAGTCTCCATGTGTCTCCATGCTCCATTGCCACTTCAATTTTCTCTTGTATTTATTTAATAAGCTACATTATTAAATATTTATCCCATTCTAATTTCTAAACATCATTTATTATCTCCCTTATTAAAATTACAAATGTATCCATCCAACCTAGGGAACTAGTAGGATTGGTGGAATTGTCCTGCTATGCAATTATTTGAATGGGGACATTACAGTCCTCCCCACCCAAGATTGCTTGTCCTCAAGAAATTTCAGATTTGGATGTTGAAAAATATTCTCCTCTTCCCATGTGGAATATTCACTTGGAATATCCTTCCATTGTACTAAGTATTCTTTGATAGTCTGCTTCTCAATCTCCTTTCCCTTGTCTTCAAAATCTTTTCCAAAACAAGTGTGAGCTGACCTTCATCATCCAGAGGAAGTATTTCCTTGAAGAAATATCAATCAATTGTGCATCACTAAAATATGATGTAATAGAAAATAAATGAGACAAATATTTCAATCTATCCACTACCACATATATGCAATCCTTACCCAAATATTTGGTCAAACCGGTGATGAAATCCATTGAGATACTGTCCCATTTTTACTTCGGAATGGGAAATGGTTGCAATAAACCAGATGGGCATGTAATTTCTAATTTTTTGTTATGAAATACCTTACATCCATTCAAATATTTCTCAACATCTTCCTTTATCCCCTTCCAAAATAATCTTTTCCTTGATTTCCTATAAGTTTTGGAGATCCCCGGATGGCCATCTAGTGGGAAATGATGTGCTTCTTGCAAAAATTTTGCACTAGAGATTGGTCTAATGAGTCCCAACTCTAAGAGTTATTGGATGGAATTCTCAATATTATATATGAATTTATTGGGATGTCTATGAAGTGGTATTTGAATTTTTTAAGTACCCTCATCCAAAACAATGTTGTGCTCAACCCCCCTATCAGGTGGTCTACCATGTGGAAGACCTTTCAAAACAATTTCATACTTCTAAAATAGTTTCTCTATATCCTTTTGGTGTTCAAAAAACTTTATGTTTGGCTTGGGAGATGTGATATGAAATTCAACATCCCATTCTATGTCCCCATGCCTCAATATAGATCTCATACTTTTGCAAGTCACTACTTGGTTTGGGTAAGTGTGTTTCCCTCTTACAACCCTTAGTACACCTTTCGAATCTTGAAATTTCATCTTAGGAAATTGGTAGTTTACTGTATGTTCCCCTATATAATACATCCATTGCAATCCAAAAACCACATTATTATCAGCAACATGAACAACATAAAAACTATCAACAAAAGTATAGTTACCTACGGTGACTTGCAGCTTTGGAACCCATGTTTCGCACTATATTGTGTTGTGACCGAGAATGAAAATTGTGAATCCAATGAGTGGTTCAATTGGTATATTCCTTTTCTCCACCATATCTGCATCAATGAAGTTATGTGTGGCTCCTCCATCTACCAAAACTGAATCTCTTTGTCCTAGTGCCACACCCTTGCATCGAATAGTGTGATAGCAAGGCACTGCTGAAATTACTGCCATTCTTGATTTGTCTGGTGAAGGATGATTTTATTCTTGTCTTTATTATTCAAATGTTGTCTCATATTCCTCCTATTTATATTAAATGTTTCCTCCTTCCTCCATACCCCTTCATACCCATCATTATCAAAAAATACTTCTATGTATTCAGCCTTGCCCTTACTACATTTATGCCTCGGTATCCATGGTTGAAAGCATGTGAAGCAAAATTTGTTTATTAGAAGTTCATCCCTGTTTAGTCCTTATTTCTTATTATTTTCATATGAATCTTTTTTCAAAGGCTTCTTATCAGGTGCATATTTTTTCCAAGGTTTCTTTTCAAATTTGGAGTTAGTCTTGGCAGGAAATCTTGTTCTAGGAAGCACATCTTGTAGATCTCTAGTCAAGCTCATTGCATCTTTTAATGTAGTGGGATTGTGGGATTTGACCAAACCTTTTAAGGTTTCATCCAAAAATTTAGTGAACATAAATACTAACCTTCCCATAGACACATCAGCCACCTTGACTGATAATTTTTGAAATTCCATCATATAATCAGTATGGGTCCCAACTTGCTTCAATTGTGCTAGTTCTTTGAAAGACAATTACGGATATTTTTGCTCAAATCTCTTTAGTACCCTGTCAGTAAATTCTCCATATGTGTTAAACTAGTCATGAACCAATTTTTTTATGCCATGGAACCACCATTAATTTTCATCTCCTTCCAAGTGCAATATGGCGATTTTTAAGGCATCTTCTTCCACCATTGGATTCAGCTGAAAATACACATCTAATGTTTGGACCCAAGTGTTAGCAGAACTTTGAGAGGAACCATCAAAATTAGGGAGTGGCACTTTACTAATGACACAATTTAATTCTTTTTTATATATATAAACTTTTTATCTTCCCTCTTTTTGATTTTGTTTGCAGCAAGAAAGAACTGATCAACTGGTACACTTCTTTTACAATCTTCATCCAATTTATCCCATTACTTTTCCATTGTAACAAGTTCAAGTTGAATGTTAGGCTCTTCTTTGGGTACAATAAATTTAGATGGAGTGGGACTTGGTGTTCTCTGAAATTCATGGGGTCTATTACGAGGTCCTTTTCTTGAGAAAATATGCTCACCCATTGTTTTATTTTCTTCTGATTGTGAACTACTGCTATCTTGTATTACTCCTAATTTGATTCCAAATTGGATAACCAACAACACGAACCATTTCATAAGTTGTTGGTTCATTTTATTAGGTATGTCATCAAATAGAGGTTGTATTAATTTAATATATTCCACCTTCTCAGGACCAATGTATCCCTTCCCCTCGTTAGTCATAGTTTCAGCAGAATGTACCTCTTCTTCTGCTACTTCTTCTTCTCCAACAAAAACACCTTTAACTTCAGTATCTAAGGGTGGTGGATTATTGATTTGAATCCTTTTTAAAACCATAATGTTCCAATACCATTCTATAATTCCACTTTTAATTCCCCCTTTTTAACTTTTATTAAATGACCAAATTTTTCACTTTTTCCCCTATTTCGATCTTTGACTAGTTTTGATGTCTAGGTCTCCAAATTGGCCCAAATGATCCCAAATATTCTCAGAGTGTGTATTAATAATATTAATACTTAAATATTATGTTAATATATTATTTAAAACCCTCCAATCAATTCTGAAAACTATTTTTATATTCTGATCAAAGTAGGAGTCTTTACTAGCAATTTGGGGTTCCAATTCCCCCATGGGTAAATGTTGGAAATGGCTTCTCAAATGCTCCAAACCCCACTCGAATTTATGAACAGAGGAAGGGGATTTTTAAGGGACATTTTTAAATTCTCATATTAATAATTTTTCATTTTATACAAGNCAAATCACAATTTCGACCCTTGGGGAAAATGCACCAAATCTTCTCCCAATGCAATAAAAATGAGTAAAATGGCTTCCAATGATTAAGTAATGAACATGATAATTTAAATAAACATTAATTATATTTAATTAATAATACATTTATCATAGATACATTCCTCCATTCGAAATAATAATCATTACCATGGCATGTATCAAAATAGAGTGGAAATGGTCATTGTTTGCCCATTAAAAGTCATTTTGACATACAACTCTTGTGTATTTCGAATTGAAAATTTATGAGAATGAAGAAAAAATAATATTTAAAATATTACAATCATAAATATATCAGCAATATCTCCCCAAAATAGTATAATATCTCATCCAAGGCGCAATCCCTCCATGAGCATGAATATGCAAAGAAAAATGGAAATGGTTGAGAGGAAGTGTTGCAATAGAAGAACCTCAAAGCTGCCCTATAGCTTCCACCTGAAATTAAAAATCAATTAAATATCCTTGAAATACCTTATTGGACTTGTAGAAAGGATTTATCCCTGCTACGGGGGAAATAATGGCTCCCTTATGCCTATAGGGCACAAGGGTAGGTTCCTGCTAATGGTGAAAATGCAGAAAAATGAAACGGGAATAGTAGAGACATAATAGTAAACTAAGATAAGGTAATATAAAAAAGATGAAGTAAATGGAAATAAGAGTAAACTAAATCTAATGGCAGAAATAATAAAATGAAGCTTTGGTGAACCCCTCTACAGAAAATGGGTTAGGGTTCTGCCTCCTTAAAACTTGCAAACAAACCTAAGCTCTAATGGAGAACCTGCAAAAACAATGTCAATAACAAAACCTGAAAATAAAAATGAGAGTTAGAAAGAAAATAACATTAAGAAAAATAGAAATAAACCATTGGGTATACCTTCTCTTGGGTGGAAATGGGCCACCATGCCCTAGCTCATGGGAGTACCTCTCTTGGTTGGGGAGCAATGGCTCAAATGGAAATGGAGATAGAGGGAGTGGGGGTGGCTTGAGAGGCAAATGTGTCTCAAGGCATCCACGGGCAGCATAAAAATATGCAAGGGAGAATTGTTTTGAGAGTGACCCCCCACCCTCCTTTTATAGCTTTTCCAAGGGGTTTTAGGGTTTTAAGCCCTTGGTCAGGGCTTTAGCCCCTTTTTTGGGCCTTTAGACCCTTCCGCCCTAACTTTACCCCTTTTTACGGTTTTCGCCTCTTTTTGAGGGCTTTAGCTCCTAGGGGGGGTATTTTGGGCTCTTTTGGGGGGTTTTTATCCATTTTCTTCATCCTTGGGCTCTTTTGGAGGTGTGGGGGTCTAATGGAAGGCATGATGGAGTGGTCTAGGGGTTGTGAGATGGTGTCCTTGGGTGGTGTAGGCCATTGAGAGCTAAGTGGGGGATTTTTGGGTTAACAGATTGCCCCCTGATGTGTGAGGGAAGAAGCTCAATGTATGGCCGACGGACATCATAGGATTTGCTATGTAGAGGTGGTGCTTCCAGGGTTGGGGCATGGTGGCTTTTGGTTTTTGTATTAATTTGGTTCCCATCAATGGGTGAGATACAAAAAATGTGTGACATGTATATGGATGAGGTGGGCATCCCCATGCTCATGACAATGTCAAAAGAATAATTTGATCTATGCTCTAAAATACAAGAGCTAATCATATACAACTTTTGTTACAATGATGGTTGCCTCCATGTGAGGCTAAATACAACACTAATCTGGTACATTGGACCCATGGAATTCTCATGGAATGATATATCTTCATGACTGACAGTCTGATGGATCTAGTACATAGCTGTGTGGACTCACTGATTGAGAGTTAGAGTCTCTGTGGTACAAGTATGTTGCATCAATCATAAAGGTATATCGAAGCACTGCTGGGGCTTCTGAACACTGTCTCCAAAGCAACCCGAAAATCACAAGGGACATAACTTGTTTAGGTCCCTCAAGTGGACTTCACCAATGTGCTAGAGTCAGGTGACATCCGGGGTCTTCGACCAAGTACTGTGCAGAACAAACCCTGTATGAATCTCAACAGTGCGGTGATGGAGTTGAAGTCGAGTACATGAGAAACAACCATCCCAAGAGGCACTAAGGACTCCTCTCAAGTGGTCCAAGGAACTAATAAATGATGTAAATGAAACCAAGGTACAGGGACCTCTGGGTCTATCCTCTGGAATATGTGTGTTGGCGTCGAAAGAGGGAGACCTGCCCCTAGTCAAGGCAATGATGTTTCCTTGACTAGGA